>OX453253.1:14272562-14872562 GCA_949709985.1 Luffia ferchaultella | reverse complement strand
ATAAATATATCAACTACAAATCAGTTTATGAAATGACCAGCATTTACAACATTAATTTATTCACAATTACTAATCAACTAAGTGAAAGAAATCAATCTAATGAATTTACTTCAAATTGATTAAGAAATTGAAGGACTTTTGAGCTTATACTACATTTAAAAGAAATAACTCAATAAAAAGTCTTTTATTGTCATTTTGACAATTGTTTCAAACATTACAGCTTTATCACCATTTCTATATTTTCACAAATTCTAGTCCTCTAGGGAATAACCCATTTCTTAGTCTTCGTGGCTTGATGTGTTGCCTTCTGGATAGAGCTTTCTCACTCCGCACATAGAACACAATAACAGTTTAGTATTAGTACAAAAAAATATAACGGTAGTATTCAATATATATGTAATTACATAACCACACCTACATGCATCCTCATTGTCCACCGGAGTAATTACTACAGCCCCATTTAGTCCCCGTCTTTTCCTTTTCCTGGTATTGTCACGACGTTTTGCTTTCCGAATAGAACTTTCTCTCTCCGCACATAGAACACAATAACATGACAGCTTTAGTACAAACATAATGGTGAAATACAAAATATTTTTAAGTGTGACATATTTTTTACTTGGACTTAATATATTTATGTCTTCACAGTACCTAAGCAACAAATAACGGAACCCTTCTTATTGCACTTTGCGCAAGGCGAATTTCGTCTGCACATGTGCAAATATAAAATTTATTTTCATGACTATCAACTTGACTTTAAAATTTTCAGTTTCTCATATTTTACGATCTCATGAAGTTCTACCGACTGTAAATTGCAATTAAATGTATCATTAATTATAAATTAATAAAGCCTATAAAATTTTAAGTCGTGTCCTTTACCTCTTGCCAAGTTATGTCTCAGAATGAGACAATCGGTTTTTATCAAAATTAAATCAATACAAATAACACTGGCTTCTGAATCTGAAGGATAATAAAGATCTCAAATATAACGTTTACATAATTATGATGATTTATGTGAAACGATGCGAGGTTTCTTCAACCTCAAGGTTGATAATACTTTCTTGGTTACCTGAGTTTGTGTTCTGATACATTTTACCGACAAAGGATTGTTTGCGATGAAGCCATCCTCAGCTGGTCGTGGCTGCTCCTCCCTCCACATTACTGGGTGCAGCGCGCATGCGCATGTTGGACTGTCGTGCCGAATAATTTTTTTTAAAGATGATTGCACAGTTCCTGTCGTCAGAATTTGATGTCTGTTGTCTCTCAGCTCTGAAAAAAATAAATATAATTGCTGGCAGTCAATAAAGAGTTACAGCATTTGGATGCTTACTTAGATACAGTTCTAAAACAGGACTGTGTAGGTACTTTAACGCCCATACCTACAATTTTCTTTATAATTTATCGGCTTGATACCGACTCGACACGCGTGATGTAAAGTTAGGCAGAAATTATCATGTTGTATATAAAGAAATATTTTAGTCTATTTTTATGTACATATTCTCTACTTTTTCAAATATTTACAGAATTGAAAACAAAACACATTAAAAATACTCAAAGTAGGTCTCCAAGTAAATCTAATTAAATCACATCACAATCACACATGTTCGACGCAACATGCAGATACAACACTAGGAGAGAAAAAAAAGGTTTATTATGCTCTGCTGCCCGTGCGAAGCCGGGACAGGTCGCTAGTATATAAATAAAGTAGTTGTCAGTATTCATACTATCAAAATTTCAGCCCAATACTACGTTTAAATGTTTGTGACTGTTAGGCAAACCATGTGACAAACATGTTTTCTTTTTGGTTAACACGCAACATGTATATACTTTATGGTGTGTTCGAATACAGGTCACATAGTAGGCACCTAGCTATAAATTGATTATTACGAATAATACACTTTGTATTCAGCATGCAAGAAATAAAAGGTGGATAACTAACCTTCAGCTTATGTCCACAATCCAGGCACAGCCACACCGCAACGATATTGTAATCAGTTTAACACTTCTTTTCGATTTGCAAAACTTAACTCACAATCACAGCTTAGAGACGTAATAAATAAATGCACTATTTCACATCAAGCAAATTAAATAAAGCGAAGTAAAAAGGCACCAGCTTACGACTCGCGTGTGAAATTCTACGATACGGACGCATTAACATGACACCAAGCTAGAAACTCGATCTTCCTCCCGCTTCCTCGCGCCGAGCCTGGCTGTCCTCTTGCGGTAGCGATAGCATAACAACTGTTTATTTTTTTATTCTAGTTATTAGAGACAGACAATCTTTTACTTAGCTTACACTAGCGACCCGCCCCGGCTTCAGTGTTTTTATGTCGTATAGACCTATCAGCTTGTTGCGTTGCACATGTAGATTAGATTTAAATATATTTAAGTTCATCTTACTTGGAGTATTTTTATTGTATTTTATTTCCAATTCTATAAATATTTGATAAAGTAAAGAACAAATAAATAAAAACAAAGTACAATATTTTGCAACGCAAGAAACTGGCAAAAGTGTCATTTGTGGCTGTTATTTATGCAACTGAAAGGTTGCTGTATCCTGTTTAAACAGGTGTCAACTTTAAAAAATATATATACTTTTCATAAAAAAAATTTTCACACATACTTTTAATATTTTTCCCAAAAATATAGCCCAATTTATACCTTCCCCTCAAAATTAAAAAGAAATAAAGTCTTATATAAAAAAAATATTAATAAAATGTCCTTGTGACGTCGACTGGACAGATGATTACTAATTAATTTCTTTATTCAGGAAACAAACAGTGATAAATAGGCATGAAATAAAACATACGTATAGAACATACAGAAAATAGTTTACACGATTATATTATTTACAACTATAATAGCATTATTTTCGAGTAAATTCATTAAATTTTCATTGATTCGTGTGGATTTCACTTTACCTCCATACTTTTTAGTTGTAACTTCGATTTTTACTGTGCTAAGCAGCGCAGTAAGATAAACCGCCTTCACAGGAACAATTTTATCGTCAGATGTATTTTCAAAAACATCTGGAAAATTCATCAATTTTTTTTTTGAGAGGTTATTTTAGAACCTTGTGCCTTTTAATTTTAATAACCATGTTTGAACATTTTTGTTGAAACTCTTAAGTTTTTCTTAACAAATTATTTCTTTTTGTTTTATTTTCATCAGAAATTAATTGTTCAGTATTGTTCTATTTATTTAACATATGATATCACATGGACTTAAGTAGGTACCAAAATTAAATCCATAAATTTCTAAAAAAATCTAAATTTTTTTGCACACTATACATTACACAAACGTCATGTGTATGAGCGAGGTGTCATGTTAACTCGTCCTTATAATACGATCTCTGCACAGATGCACAACAGATGTGCTCGAAAATTGTTATGACAAAACACAGACAAAAGAGATGAAGTGGGAAGCAATATGAACGGTGTTGCTTGGCTCTCATAAGTTGGCGGTCAAAAAATGTTATTATTTCATTTTTTTTACTTATTCGTTTGTTCGTCGTTTGTTCTTGATTGTTCAATCAAATTCATTGTTTGTTCGTTTTTCAATTTTTCATAAACAATATTTGAAAATTCTGTCTTAGGTAATTGACGTAAGTCGGATCCGTATCCGTAAGTAAGATCCGTTGATTTTTCACTAAGGGGCCCTTTCGGGAATCGAGGGTCGGTAACGTAAGAGAATTATATAGATAACGATGTTTCACGACCTTGAAAAAAATCACACAGCTAGCCAATGAATGTTACTTCTCCTTGAAACATTCAAATTTAAGATAATGCTTATGGATAAGTGTAAAAAAAATCAACGGATCTCCTGTTTCGAACTTCTTACGACATTGGAAATGAACCTAACGGAATAAAGTTAACACACATATTTTGGATAATATTTCTCGAAATAAATTTTTTTCGCAATAAAAATAACACAACTATATCGGAATAAGCTTAAAACTTCGAAATATAACATTCTGTACGACATTTCGATCGAACAAACGGAATTAGTATGAAATGTAACACCGACGCATATCCGACTTCCAATTAAGGACATCCTTAACCACTACTTCCGGTTGTCCGATTCTAACAATTTAAGTCTCAATCGATCCTCCGTTTAATTACCCCGAGCCGTTTTTTATTTTTTTTTTATTCGGACCTAGTTCTCGAGATATCGGGCTCCCAAAATGAAAATCGGGGAAAAAAATTGCTATTTTTTTCGTTTTTTGCCGATATTTTTTTTGTTTTTGAATTTTTTCCAAATTGTCATCTGCCATCTTGTAGAGCACGCCAAGCTGTGTCTTTTGACACCATTCATCTCGATATCTCGAAAACTCTTCGTGCAATCTGCCTGTCTCACAAAACTCCCAAATGACCCCCTATACTCCAACGAAATTAAAGTCATTTCTAATGACAAAAATCAGAAAGTCTGTAAATCGCACTCCCGTATTGTAATAACTGAGCCGTAAGTATCAAGTACTATTAAATGAATTTTATGAAATGATAAAGTTAAAACTATAAGGAAGTTCTTGAAATCTTCATTCCTTAATAAATATATTCGTATTTTGTGTAAAAATGTCACAAACTTGTCCAATTTTTACGCTCCAAATCATCATACAAAATCCATTAACGTTCAACTAGTACTTAATTCTGTATCTAATTCAGCCACTTAGCTTATCGTATTATTATTTTTTGGGTTACAACTAAGCATCCTTGAACGACGATTACTGAATAATGCAACCGAATATTTGGTCAGTTTTTATGTCTTCATTAACGTGCAACTATTATTTAATTCTGTATCTAATTGAGCCACTTATCTTACCGTATTATTATTTTTTAGGTTACAACTAAGCATCCTTGAACGACGATTACTGAATAATGCAACCGAACATTTGGTCAGTTTTTATGCTATTCATTAATGTGCAACTAGTTCTTAATTCTGTATCAAATTCAGCCACTTTGGTTATCGTTTTTATGGTTCACAATTGATTGCGAAAATTTTTAAATTTTTAAATATTGTCTAAAATTTTTAAGTATCTATTGTATAAAAAATTAAAAAACGAGCCAATAATGAATTTGATCGAACAATCAAGAACAAACAAATTAGACAAGGAAAAAAAATATTAAAAATAGAACGTCAATTACCTAAGATAGAATTTTTAAATATTGTTTATGAAAAATTGAAAAACGAACAAACAATGAATTTGATTGAACAATCACGAACAAACGACGGACAAACGAATTAGAAAAAAAAAATTTAAAAAAAATTCTTTCGGGTGCCAACTTAAGTAAGAATTTTTAAATATTGTTTATAAAAAATTGAAGAACGAACAAACAATGAATTCGATCGAACAATCAAGAACAAACGACGAACAAACGAATAAGTAAAAAAATGAAATAATAACATTTTTTGACCGCCAACTTAAGAGAGTCCAACAGATGTGCTCGAAGTCGAAAATCGTTAAGACAAAAGAAAAGAACCGGGAAGCAGGACGAGCGAGCGGTGTTGTTTATTTATGAGTTGACTAAATATATTTAAACAGAAATTATTTTAACTTCGTATCTACGTTATCTATGTTATGTTAACGACTTGCCTTACATTGTAAAAAATAATCACGAGATAGTAATGTTTGCTGATGATACTTCTTTAGTATTCAAAGTTAATAGAAAGAAATTTACCTACGACGATGTAAACAATGCTATCTCCCAAATAAGTAGTAGAATGGTTCACGGCTAATATTTATTACTAAATAAAAAAAAACGAAATGCATAAGATTCTCGCTACGGAAAGTCAAACAGGCACCTACCAATATTGTTATTAAAGGCGAGAAATTGGACCTTGTGGATTCTACTGTATTCTTAGGAATCACATTGGACGCGAAATTGCAATGGGATCCTCATATTACTAACTTGGGGAGAAGGCTCGGTTCTGCAGCTTACGCTGTAAAAAGGATTAGTTTCCTTTCGGACATAGAAACCGCGAGGTTGGTGTATTTCAGTGGTTTCCATAGTTTAATGACTTATGGCATTCTGCTGTGGGGACACGCTACTAATGTTAATACAATCTTCGTGTTGCAGGAGCGAGCTGTTCGAGCAATTTATAAACTGGGACCTAAAGTATCACTTAGAGAAAAGTTTTGAGGAAATTAATATAATGACATTTCCATCTCAATATATATTTGAAACCATTATGTACGTAAAAAATATTACATTATTTAAAAAAAAAATGTGATCGGCATAATGTTAAAACAAGAAACAAAGATAAACTTGCTAATCATGTCAGCCGCCTCAATAAAATCACGAAATCTTTTAAAGGGCAATGTATACGCTTTTACAATAAGATCCCAACTGACATTCAAGATCTACCTCTTAATAAGTTTAAAACTACAATAAAACGAAAGCTTTTTGCAAAAGCTTATTATAAAGTATCAGACTACTTAGATGATAAAAATCCATGGGTGTAAGCCGCTCGCCTATCAGTTTGTTTCAATAATATTATTCTTTAAGTACTAATTGTTAAAAATTTTTTTTATAATTTTATTAAAAAGAGCGTCCCTCAGTTTCTTGCGTATTCTTCTGAGAGGAACCAGCATTTTTGAATGCGCCTTTGTGGTGATGTTCTTCCACAAAGTAATAAATTCACTCTTATGACGTATTTCAAGATTATGTTACATAACTACAAAATAAAGATATTTTGATTTGATTTGATACGTAGGTAGGTAGATACCTATATTTTTTGCGAACTTGAGAACACATTAATTAGATACGTACCTTGACATGACAAGTTTACCACAATCTTATATCAAACTTATGCATCATTCTTATTTTGACAAGCTTGCATCAATATTGTGTTAAACTTGCTTTGTCAATTTTGAAATGACAATGATTGACGAACAATAATCAAACTTGCTGCAAGCTCACTTATACTTGCCTAGACAAATTTGACGTAACAATGAAATATCAAACAATAATCAAACTTGCTGCAAGCTCACTTATACTTGCTTAGACAAGCTTGACGTGACAATGTTATCAAACAATAATCAAACTTGCTGCAAGCTTATATGCTATCTGGGTTACGACATTGGAACTGAACCTAACGGAATAAAGTAAACACACATATTTTGGATACCTAATATTTTTCGAAATGAATTTTTTTCCCAAAAAAATAACACAACTGTATGTGAATAAGCTTAAAACTTCGAAATATAACATTCTATACGACATTTTGACCGAACAAATCGAATTAGTACGAAATGTAACACCGACGCATATCCGACTTCCAACTGAGGGCACCTATAACCACTACGTCCAGTTGTCCAATTCTAGCAATTTTAGTCTTAATCGATCCCCCGTCTAATTACCCCGAGCCGTTTTTTTATTTTTTTCTTATTCGGACGTAGTTCTGGAGATATCGGGCTTCCAAAATAAAAATCGGGAAAAAAAGTTGTGACTTTTTTCGTTTTTTGCCAATAATTTTTTTGTTTTTGAACTTTTTCCAAATTGTCTTTTGCCATCTGGTAGAGCTCACCGAGTTGCGTCTTTTGACATCACGTTCATCCCGATATCTTGAAAACTCTTCGTGCAATCTGCCTGTCTCACAAAACTCCCAAATGACCCCCTATACTCCAACGAAATGAAAGTCATTTCCAATGACAAAACGATTTACTTTCTACAGTTAGTACTTACTTATTTCTTCATTTATTAAACTTTAATAGGAAATAGACTAACAATCTTATAAGTAATTTAAATTCTCAACATTTTTAAAACGGAACGTAGGCTTTAACGCACAGTTGAAAGTTTTAATCAATTGCGCCTCAATCAACTCCCTCAATCTATGAGACTGGCGGGAATTTGCTTTTGTAAAGTTTCCGGAATTCGGTTGAATAGAGTTAATTCTTAATTGCGAATAATTTTATTTATGTGTAGTGATTAATTCATCTAAGTTCAATAAAGCTATTATTATAAATTGCAAGGTTCATATAGAATAATGGATGATGTAATAACAGACTTGTATGTATTACTTGCAGTTTTTCTTTTTTTTACTAACAATACTTTTGACAAAAACAAGCAATGTAAATGTTTTGTAAATTTGTTTCATAGGTCAGAGTTTACGGATGTACTCAGTAATGAAATCTGTGATTCTCAGCCACTATCCTTGGGATCAGAAGTTTCATTTTCCCAAACCAAAGAAAATGTAGAAGCAGAATCACCAAAGAAACATAACGGTCAATTTAAGGAATTCAGATCTGTTCAAGAAATAGGTAAGTAGATATATATATATTTCACAGCTTCACTCCTGATCTTCATTGGAATGCCAGTACCGGTTAGGGTCCTGTTGTGGTTTTAGTGAATTAAATATATTTGTGTCTAATATCGTGTACATTTTTAATATAATATTTACAGATCCAAAGTACCGAAAAATATTTACTTATGCATACTTTAATCTTGTTCAATCAAATGTTATTGAAGACACCTTGTATTCTGGTAGGCTGGTCAAAGTTATAATCATATGTTATATTTAATTAATGTACGAAAAATAATATAACTTTTGATTAATTTATAATTTCAGATAAATCTGTAGTAGTTTGTGCTCCAACAGGCTCAGGAAAGACTGTAATATTTGAGATGGCAATTGTGAAATTACTAAAAGACATGGAAGATCAAAATCATACAAATGATTTTAAAATCATATATAGTAACATTATCCTATAGTGATGTAGGTAATATGTATGGTATAGCCGTATTGTTCTAAACATTTTGTTATATTTTCAGTGGCACCCATTAAAGCAATCTGCACAGAAAGATTAACGGAATGGTATCCTAAATTCACACAGCTGGGTCTGTTATGTATTGAGGTGACTGGTGACACTGACATAGATTTCGGACAACTAACATCATACAGGTACAAACGATAAAAACTGACTAAGTGCGAATTGGACCGCACACCGGCTTAAATTACAATTTTTGTTCTTAAAGTTTACTTACTTCATATGACGTGATGTGACACAGAAATAAAACATCGCATGTGATTTTTAATTTTTATTTTTTGTGTAGTCTGTAAACATTGTTGGTTTATAAAAAAAATGTCTAATGTATATTGTGTATATCATGTAGGTGCCACACATATCACTCTGTTATGTCATTTCATAATAGGTGGTATTAGTAGGTTATATAGAACTTAAAATAAAACGTTATTGTAATACCTATTATTTGATTACCTATATTTTTCAGCATAATAATAACTACACCAGAAAAATGGGATATACTCACTCGAAGGTGGACTGATTATAGGAAACTAGTGGAAATGATAAAGTTGTTTTTAATTGATGAAGTTCACATTTTAAATGACGAGATGCGTGGTCCAGTCCTCGAAGCTGTAGTCAGCAGGATGAAAACTATACAAGTACGCAGATGTCATAACTTAATATTAAATGTTTTTAAATGGTAATTTAGTAACATAAACCAATAAAAATGGCAATTTTAATTTGTTTCCGATTTCTAATAATGTTTTCGACATGGACACACGTTGTGTAATCAAATGAACAAGTAAAGTAGGTAGTATAAGTAGTTTTTTTCAATATTTTCGAAACTCGCAATAAAATTTCTAGTTTATTTAAATTCACCAAACACATACAAACGCGTAATCCAACTGGATAAAAAGAAAATGAGTGTACCTACTCAGTTTTGAAAGAGGGATTGCGAGTGAGCGCGTATCCCGCTTCTAAGTTCCTATTTTTATATAGAAATAGCATTCCGGTGTGTGTGTGTTAGTAATTCTTCTCTTCCTAAACGGCTTTGAAGGGTTCTGATGATTTTTTGTTCTTTTGGGGTTAGGTACCTGGATAGTTCTTACGTATAGTTTGACCCTACAGGTGACGCTGTCGTTGAGATTCAGATTTTTTTCCCACCAAATTTTTTCAATTTTTTTAAACATCCTAAATGTTTAGCTTTCCAGCACCTTTCAATATTTTCAATTTTTGCTAAACCGATTTTACGGGATTTTCTAGAATGCTTTTTATGCTCTTTTCTTTGATTTGTTCATTTGTTGTTACATGTCTGGGTGTGAAATACCTATATATGCATATATATTATAAAGAATATTATAAGTATATATATCAGTTATCTGGTACCCATAATACAAGCTTTGCTTAGTTTGGGACTAGATGGCGCTGTTGTGGGATGTCCCAGGTATTATTATTATAGTATATACAAATATATGGTTCACGCGGGCGGAGGAGCGATCGCTTTCTAGTGAGTAGATATATAGAAATTGGTTCTATAGGCCTCGACGCAGTCTGTCTACCGCATAGAACAGGCGAAGCTCAAAATGCAAAACAAGATTACTGACTGTAACACGTCGAGCCCTCAGATAAGATTCGTGGCTGTTTCTGCGACCGTCAGCAATCCTGAAGACGTGGCAAGCTGGCTTGGAACTGAAGAAAAACCTGCAGTTTATCACAAGTACGTACCTAACTTTAATTTTTATTCGAAAGAGGAAACATACCTTTATTTCTGTACTTATCTATATGTCAATTTTGTTTAATAAATTTACTTGAAACTTCTAATAAATAAGATTTCAAAATTAAGCATCATAATGTAATGAACATTCAAAACTAAATACCTACCTCTCCGTGATTGCTAATGTTATTTTAGATTACGTAGGTATTAATTATTATAATATAGGTAACTACCCTTCTAATTAATAATGATATAAGAATAATAAACTACGAATTTCAACGTGCATAATGAATTTATATGTGTGCGAATATTAGTGTCAAGCAGTGTCTTTACGTCATGTGCTATTCGGATCTCCTCGTTGCGACTCTCTGCTTCCCTTCTCGTTTCGTGGAATTGTAATCCAGGTTATGAAATCATTGCAAGAACCGCTGCGAGGTTCAGATTATTACTCACAAGTTTTCCCTTTTCTTTTTTTGAAGCGCAATGTATACAACTACCAGTGAAAAATCCTGCAATTTATACGTACTTGTTCGATTTTAGAAGTTTATGAAGTTTATGCTTTAACGATAAAATGAAAAGGACCCAAGACTGCCCAAGACCCAAAGTGTCATTGGTGTCGCCATCCTGGTTTCGTGTTTATTACTGCTTGATTTCATGAAACTATTTGAGTATTAAATTACTTTTCCATTTACACACTAGATGGCAATGCATGTCCTTTTCATTAAAATATAAGTACTACAATAAACAAAATAAAAAATGCCTACCACGAATAGGTACACAATCTAGTAAAAAAGCCATGGCAAAAGCATGAAAGTCAAATAACGTAGCACAAATCGCCTATATTTTGATCATTATGATGCCGCCCGACAAAAAATTACGATAGATCATTACTTACCGCAAAATGTCACATTTTCGTATCGCCTTTGTATAAGTCGCTGCTTATATTATTATGGTATTAGTTTATATTACCTGGGCCATCTCACACAGCGCCATTTAGTCCCAAACTAAGCAAGGCTTGTATTATGGGCACCAGACAACTGATGTACGTACTTAAAGATTCTTTATGATATATACATATTTAGATATTTTACACCCAGACACGGAACAAATAGACATGTTCATGCACACAAATATTTGTCCCGAGCGGAAATCGAACCCGCGAACCTTGGCTCTGCAGTTAGGATCTCTAACCACTCGGCCAATCGGTCAGTCAGCCTTAGGTTACATTTAAATCTAATCCACATGTTCGACGCAACAAGTTGATACGACACTATGCCAAATGTTAGCATATATATATGTTCTGGTATACCCGTTCGAAGCAGGTGCGGGTCGCTAATATACTTTTAACCTCACTAGCTCAAAAAGCGGGGCTTTGTTCTCCCAAACCAGTGAGGAAAATTCAATTTTGCTCACTCAGTGAAGAAAAGTAAAAACGTTCGGAAACGCACTTTAATATTTTATTTCATTATCAATATTTTTAAATGCTCTAATATTAAAAAAAAAAACTATTTAATCTTTGATTATTTTGTATTTTTAAGACTTAATCCTTTCGAATATATCATTTAATCGTTTAATCAGTTAAGATAACATTCAAAATAAAGGGGAAATTTAAATTATTTGTTTACATATTTATTTCTAAATTGTATTTATTGTGGCACTTTCTGAACGCCCTCAAAAAAAAAAACAAATAAATGGCGGAAAAGACACAAATCATATCTTCTTGTTTTTTGTTTTTTACTGTGAAAGTTTAAAAGGTTTTGAATAATGAGTGACGAAGATTATAATTTAACACCATCAGAGTTAAAGGAACAAGTTAATAATGCGGAATTAAAGTTTTTTCCGGAAAAGTCGCGTGAAAAATATTTAAAGACCTACGAATTATTCAATAATTGGAGACTTGCTAAAGGCGTAAATACCTAGTTACAATACAATCACTTTTCTTATATCCATAGTATTTTCTCGCTAGTGAGGTGAAAAATTGTATGTGCCACACGAGAGGAAATTATTTCGTATCTCGTGCTTTTGAATCCCTCTCTACGCTCGGGATTCAAACTGAGCACTTGCCACAAAAATGAACTTTCCTCTCTTGTTGCACAAAAAACTATTTCAATACACTTGCTATTAATACGGTCTTTATGACATCGAAACTTGAACAGTAATGTTGTATTTTACAATACTAGCACTTTTTACTTTACACCAATCACAAACGAGCATTATGTTTGTAACGCATGCGTAAACCGCGAAAAGAAGTCCGCTCCCGCCCTTGGCTCCCTCAATTATTAGATTTGTATATATGTATATAGACTTTGTATATTTTAATGTATATTTTTATAAGTGTTAATTTTAGTTTTTAATTAGTTTTTATTTTAATATTAATTCATTACTCTTCTTATAAATAGTTTTTTATTTATCGCAAATGTATTGAAAAACGTCGTATGATGATCGTACTACGTAAGCTGGCTATTATAGTCATCGGTTTATTATATATAAGCACTCGGCTTCGCCTCATGTCTATAAACACTTCGACTATAATATGCAGCTTACCGTAGGTACTTGCATCATAATGTAGTATTAAAATGGTGTTGGAAATAAGGTTCTACAAAATATCATTTTCTTTCTATTCACGAATTTCCCAGATATTAATGAAAATTTATCTGACATTGAAATTGTCCCTGTGACGTCATCTGGGCGATTAAGCTTATTGAGCTCCTTTCAACAGTAAAAAACCAAAGCTAAAACTAAATAATAAATATCAAGGTAAGGTAACTACGTCAAATGAAATTGTAATGCTCACGAATCAATAAAGATATTATGACTTTATTTAGTTTAAGATAATGCATTTAGTTAAGCATCTGTCCAGTTGACGTCACAGGGATAATTTATTAATAAATTTTTTGGAAAAAAAAATAGTTAAGAAAATTAAAGATTTATATTTTTATAGGCAGGTATAATTAGTCTATTTTTTCATAAAAGAATATAAGAAATTATATGTAAAAAAAATGGTCCAAGCTCATTAGAAAATCATATAATTTTGCACTTCAATCATGTGTTTATATTTTTGATGTTTTGATCCAGATTTGGAGATGAATGCCGTCCTGTGAAAGTGAGACGTGTCGTAGAAGGCTACCCGTGCTCAGAAGGAACTAGTATTTTCAAATTCGACATAATACTCAACTATAAGCTATGGCCCCTCATACAAAAGTATTATGATGGAAAACCGACATTGGTAAGCACATTTAAATGTAGGTAGCAATGAATCTCAATTATATGCGTGGAGCTATTGAGAAATAAAATTAGAACTCTTTATATAGGTGGATTTTTAGACTAATGATCCACCTATATAAAGAGTTGTAATTATTGCTTCACTAATAAATAACTAATGCCCACAGCATTGGCCCACAGCCGATCTTCACGGGGTCAATTCTAGCCCTTTGAAATATGAAATTCGTGTTTAACTTTTACTGATAACTCTCTAGGTAGAAAGAACAATATTGGGCTGTAGGTTGTTAGATTTTCTGATTTTGTACTGACACGGATCTAGCTTCCATGTATGAATCATCTTCATGAGTAGATAATCTACTAATGTTATTGTGTTCTTCAAATCTATAGATTTCTTTCCCTGATTTTTTTTACTTAATACATGTACCTACCTACTGGGGGATGGACAAAATTTAATGCCGGCACTTCACGCTCGGGCGAAGCGCTCGGGCGCGGCACTTGGCAAGCGATGGCGAGCCGAACGCAGTGGTAACCTTACCGCGCTTTGCCCGAGCGTGAAGTGTCTGCATAAATGATGTTTTTTTTTTAAATTAGTTTTGTGTACAGACAGCAAAACTCGCAACTGCGCACACGAAATTTAAAAGTGTTGAGTTTGAGTTTTGCTTTATACCTACAATATAATGAAAACTATTTTATCAAAATTTTGAATAGATTTTCTGCAACACTCGCAAAAGCGTGATGATGACCGCTGAAACACTGTCGCGTGAGCTCACAATAAATTTCAATCCTGACCAAAAAGCAAAATTGGTAGCTTTGGCTAGTTCTATCAAAAATAAAAAAATGCAGGTAATGTCATGACTTTTTTTTATTTTTAAAATTTTTCTAATAATCAAAGACTTTTAACAAAATGTTTATATGTCATTAAATTTTCTAGGCACTGTTAATAAATGGCATAGGTTGCCACCATGCTGGCTTGCTATTCCAAGAGCGACTGGATGTTGAAAATGCTTTTAGAGCAAGAGATTTACCAATATTGATCACTACAACCACTTTAGGTAGGTATTTATTACTGAAAAAATCCTACTAAATTAATACTGTCTTTCAAATCGGATTTTTATATAAAATTTTGTCATTGTTAATTTTCAATACTATTTTAATTACAGCCATGGGAGTTAATCTACCGGCACATCTTGTGATCATCAAAAACACTCAACATTATGTAAATGGGCAATTTCAGGTATCTAAGACAATTTTATTTGTGCTTTGATGAGCAATTTTAAATAATGCTACAATTTATATATAACATTTAAAGCTTTATAATGTTCAGGTGAACAATTTTGAAATTAGGTCCCTTTGCCTAGGTTTCACGCCGTCAAATAACATTCCTGGCAATTTATCAAAATTTAAGTATCGCACTACTTAGATAATATATTTACAGTTTTTCTAAATTAAAAGCTAATTAAAAATCTAACAATACCTATAAATTACAATAATAATAATAACATATACATCGCAACAACGTCTAGGCCCCAAACTAAGCATTAGCTTGTATTTTGGGTACCAAGCGAAGACACCACATACATATAATACCCAAAACCCGGTACCAGTAGGTATCAATATTCATCATATAAATACTGACCCGACCTGGGATTCGAACCCGGGATCTCCAGCTTCGTGGGCATCGTTGCTACCCACTAAACTAAACGGTCGTCAAAATACCATCTAAATAATAATATGGGGAAATTAACTTATTTTGCAGTATTTTGTAAGAATATGTCATGTGCATGATAATTGTAACAAATTATCAATATATATTTTTTATGATACTGAATTATTTAAGTATTGTGATAAAACTTTTTTTTATTAATATCTAAATATTTCAGGAGTACAGCATGAGTACAATCTTACAAATGGTAGGCCGAGCAGGACGACCCCAGTTCGATACAGAAGCTACAGCTGTAATAATGACTAGGACGCAAGATAAGGTAAGATGGTGTTTCGTTAACAGAAACAATCTATATAAATAAAATCGTAGTGTCTGTCTGTTCGGAATAATCTCCAAAACGACTGAACCGATTTTAATGAAACTTCGCAGACATGAAAAGTAGGTTGGAGGAGTGGTATATGCTACTTTTTGTCTGTCCGTTTGTCCGGGCTGTGCTTCGAAATGGCTGAACCACTTATTTTAATTCATTCCGGGAATATTTATGGTTTCTGCGTAAACTTTTAAAATTGCAAAAACTATATAAATAATGAAAACCACGCAAAATCGCGAGTGATCCTAGTTTAAAAACCATAATTTTTAAATAAGTTGTTAATTTCGAAAACATTTATATTTATATAAAGAGATCAAAACCCGACTCCAGAAAAACTAGTTTGCTTGTTGAAGTTATGAAACGTGTGAAACTAGGTTGAGGACATATCATTTTTGCTTTAATAGAATTAATCAAAACACGGAATCGCATTACCAAAATTGTATTTGTGACAATTTTTTTCAAGTAGAAATAAGACAAGTAAAAAAATTCTTTTTGAATTTTAAATGTATCTACGTTTATTTATTAGGTTCTACACGTCCGCGTATAGCCTATAAATAAAATTCTATAATTATATAAATTGTAATATTATTTAATGTGTTAAAAACATTTTAAATAACATTATATGATTTATGGAAAAAAAAACACGTTTAGTGGAGGGATTTGCAAATTCAGTTTAGATTATACAGCAACAAAATTGACAGCAGTGTCCATTACAGCGAAGGTAGCATTTTGTAGGTTCAGCCCATCAACATAAACACATGGTACGACGTGCATATGTTGCCGGTTTGTAGGCGAAAAAGGTGACGACGACGTCCGATCACGCACGCCCTTAAACCCGCCTTCACACCCGTAATTTTGGTTCACTTTCGATTTATGGTTAAAAATGATTTTACATATTCATACCAATACGCCGCTGCTGTAAAAAAAACGAGTAAATGAAAAAAAAAACAAGTTTTTTTATCACAAACGCATTTTGGTGATATTTTTTATAATTTTTGAATTTCTACTTGCTGATTGGCTGTCTTAAAAATTTTAATTTTCTATAAAATGTAAATCCATTATTGGCCTTAAGTTTCGTATTATAATAATAATAAAAATTATGTTAGTTTTAAGGGCTGTGGATTTTGTATTAAATAAATAAAGTTTTATATTGTCTTCCTTTGAAAAAGACATTGACGTGGCGATATCTTTTACAGTTTAAAGTTCGTACAGTTCCAATCAAACTTTATGGCGGATGTGAACATTGAACATAGGCACAAGTCGCGTCGCGGTAACTAGTTTTAGGTGTGGCGGGACGCTGTGGAGCGAGGGGTATATGACTGAACCTGCGCAAGCACGCTCATAGCGTTGTATTCCGATCCGCCATAAAGTTTGAGGCGAACTATAGGTACATACTAGGAAATTCACTAGACATAAGAAAAATAATTTATTTAAAAAAAGGGGCGATGAATTTCTTCTACATAGGTTTAGATAGTAGGTACAATTAAAGACTCGTAAAAAGGGTTAAGTTTAATTAATTTTTTTCTGTTATTTATGAACATATCAAAACGTAATTTGCACATTCACTAGAAGAAAAAAATGAACGAGTTTTTATGAACGCAGATATTAAATATGTACGGAGCTACGAGATTTGAAATTTTGCGTCGGTGATCCCATAGGGTGATCCCCTTATCCGAGCCGTATATACTTTAATTCGTCTCTTTATCTTTGTAGGGTTCCGTACCTCAAAATGAATAACAAACGGAACCCTTATAGGATCACTTTGTTGTCCATCTGTCTGTCTGTCGAGACCCTTTTTCTCAGGAACGCGTGAAGATATCAAGCTGAAATTCGTATCAAATACTTAGGTCTTGCAACCACATTGCCAACTCAGTCAAAAGATACAGCCGTATATGCTGCAAAATTTCTACACTCGCTAGGGAATCAAAACCTATACAGGGTACTTCCCGTACACTCAGAATCTTGAAATTTGGTACGAAGCAACATCTTACACCACAGATAAAGGAAAAATAGCGAAAAGCATAAATTTTTAGATACATCATATAATAAAAATATTTTTAATAATTTTAAACTTACTACCCTTTTTTTAAATTTTTTTTTTTGAATTGAAATTCATATTAATAACAAAACTATAACAAAATCAACTTTGTATGTTAACGCAGTCAAAAGAAACAGCAGCTACTCCAGCTTTAATGTTATGGATTACATTTAGCAATAAAAATACCATCACTTTTACTTATATACCTACAGGTTTGTACGGAACCCTCGGTGCGCGAGTCCGGCTCGCATTTGGCCGGTTTTTTACTTCGGGTGAAGATGTTCGAAGGTTTGAAAAAACATTAGCAAACAATTCATTCGAAGTCTTTCTTTTTTTCCTTTTTTTAATAGATATTTTATAGTAGTAGTTTAATAGATACAATCGTTTTGGACTTTACGAGTTAGTAAACTAATGCTGGGTTTACAGATAAACCGCTGGTTGCGTGAGGTAAAGTCAGTAAGACAAAAGTCACACTAATGTGGCCGTAGCCTAATATATATTTCAAAGAATAAAAAACTAAAAAGCTCAAAAATATATTTTATTGCATATACCTATTGAATAAAATACTTATTATATTAACTTAATTTTAATTTTAAATGTAGTCGAATGGCGCCGACATTGTTTTTTAAAAGATCACAGGTATGGTAACTAAAATAAGCAAAAATTACAAAGTAAATTTTAATTAAAGAACAATAAAATAGAACATCGCTTCATACATATCGCATACTCGTATTTTTTTTTTAATAACTACAATAATAAAATTTTCGATATCGTGTACCTACAGAAAGGATTTTTTCTTAAAAGAAGAATCTGGAAACATTCGTAAACGAAATTTTATTTATTTACAATTTGGCTTTCACGTTACAATAGGTACGTACTTTCATTTTAGTGTAAATCATTTTGTTAGAAACAAGAGGCGTGCATCATTGCTATTCTTCAATTCGTCTCGTTATTTTACTTTTAACAATTGACAGAAAGTGGAATGAGTTCTTGCTATAGCTTCGGTAGTACTTCTTTTGCCTAGTTTGATTTTTTCGAGTCCATTTTCATTCTTTAAATGAAAATGAAATGAAAACTATAGAAATACGTAGGTACACGTTGTTGTTTTAGAAATAAAAATATTTTTAATCCATAAGAACCTCATGATTTACGAATGGGCTTGGACCAAATTTTTAACACATAATTTACATATATATATATATATATAATTTTTTTTCGAAAATGTACACCAATCTATATCTTACTCTTAAAAAAAATAACAAAATAATAAATCTTAATTTTCTTAGATATTTTTTTCCAAAAATTGATTAATGAAATTTCACTATTATTACTTGCATTTGCATTACTGTGGAAAGCTGCGCAAAAACCTCAACCGCCCAGATGACGCCACAGGGGCAATTTAAACGTCAAATATTTTTTCATAAATATCTGAGAAATTCGTGAATAGAAAAAATTTATATTTTGAGAGGTGTTTCTAGAACCTTATTCGTTTTAATTTTATTAACCAACTTTAAAATTTTGGTCCAACCCATTTATATGCCATTACAACTTTCATTTCTTAAATAAAGCTGAAAACGTTCGTGAAAATTTTAACATTAATGTACGCGGTAAAAAAGTGGAATATCGATTCCGTCCATGCTTTTCTTTAGGCAAAAGAAAAATAAAATTTAACAGTCTTCGTATTAAAAACAAATCATAATATTACTACTGACCAATAAATATATTCATATGCAAATTGACATGAATACAAAAAAAATCTTAATACGAGACTTCATGCAGTTATAATAAAATAAATGCATAAATCTTCAGTAAAATTCTACATTTTATCGAATTTAAGATATATCCTATTTCGAATTTATCACTTTCCACCGAATGGATTCGCGTTGTCTTCGAAGCTTATTTTCGGTACGAAACCACTTTCACCATCCACAGTATATTCAACTTTCATTAGCCTCCCATCAGGCAGCAGAACTTGGTATCCACCACTGACTTTTCCTTGGGCGTCACCGGCTTCATTGGCTCCGAAGTAGACCGTGTTCTCCTGGTCCTCTACGTCATATTTATATTCATACTGAAAACAAATAAGCAATATTATCGATAAATATATTGCCAACCTCTGTTGCAAACAGTTTTATTTGCACCATTTTCGGTAAAGTTTATTCTAGAAAAAAGAAAAAGAAAGTAATTCATCAAAACGATGCCCTATATTATTTTCTAACATTCGAAATTGCAATAGATATGAATTCGTCTATAGAATTAATTTGTTTGTATCGTACAGTCAGTAATAAAACGCTTCATTAGAGACGTTTCAAATTATTT
The DNA here is from genome assembly GCA_949709985.1 of Luffia ferchaultella. NCBI lineage: Eukaryota > Metazoa > Arthropoda > Insecta > Lepidoptera > Psychidae > Luffia > Luffia ferchaultella. The sequence continues at coordinate 14,852,499 of OX453253.1, read as the reverse complement.
ATGCCACCAACGAACCCTAATGGTATACCCTACACATTACACGCACGAATTGCATTCATTCTTGTTGTATAATAATATAATATTTGATAGGTTACCGCCCGCGGCTCCCCTCGCATGGACTACACAGTTGTACTGGGACCCCTTTTTCTGGGACAAAAAATGACCTTCGCTCTTGAGCTTATAAAGTATAATTACTCGTGCAAAAAATTATGGCGGTCCCGGTACAACTGTGTAGTCCACGCGAGCGAAGCCGCGAGCGGAAACCTAGTTTGAATATAAAATACAAACTATGTTACTCGCTGATAATTTAACTTTCTCTAGGTAATATTATTTTTAAAATCAGTGTACAACTGTGTAATCCAAGCGAGCGGAGCCGCGGGCAGAAAGTTAGTTTGAAACTAAAATTTAGCCTATGTTACTCGCTGATAATGTAAGCTTTTTATAGGTGAAAGAATTTCTGAAACCGGTACAGATAGTTCTTGAGTTTATTCGTTACAAACATTTAAAAAAAAAATACAAATCTTTCCTCATTATAATTTTAGTGTAGATTGATCTAATCGTTTATTAACCTTAAGCGTAATTTCATAATCATAGCAGTAATACAATATTCAGGTCTATAATGTATTTCATTAAAGTTTAATTAAACAAATTAAAATCTTCGTGTCAACTTAAATGAAATAGTACTTCTAGTCCCAGTCTTTTGATTTGATCTAGGCTATCATTTACAATCTAACATAGACAATGAGTTTTAAATTACGATTTAATTGCTAGCGTTTGCAATTAATCACGATACAAAAACTAGATAAAGTAGTTTGCAGGTCACAAAGGCGAGCGATAAAAACAGTCAATTAGAGGGCGGGCGCGGCAAATGTTCACATCGTTAACACAATAGTTACGGACTGATGCAGTGATACGAGAATGCGCACACAAATTGTATGCAATTTGGGGAAGGCGTAAAAATTGGAAGGACGTATGCGCTGGAAATTACGGGGATTGAAAAAAAAAACATACCTATCACAGCAACATTTTTTCATCACGTTCATAATGTTTGTAATGCATTAAGTATTATTAAAAAACTCAATTTTTTAATAAAAAGGTACCTTAGGTAAAAAATTTAACAACAAAACATTTTTCACAATATTTACTATCGATACAGCACGATGCTAAGTCGCACGTACTTACTACGTTAGAAAAAGGGCCAATAGCGGGTGTAGTGTGGAGGCATATTCCGCAGGCGGCCGACGACTGACAAATCATAAGTCGCCCACGCATTCCTACGCTAAGACAATAACATTGTGGCTCCATTATATCTGAATTTTTAGTACTGAATGAGTAAAAAAAAAACTTATTTTATTATTTTCACCAAAGATTCATTAAATTTGTAAGGTGACGAAAAATGTAGATACCCGCAGTGCCGTTTCTTTTTTTATATACTTTATTTACTATTTGGGTTCTACTGCTATTTCTATGTCTCAAGCTTGGTTCGTATTATTCATTCATTTATATTAATTTCGAATCTTAATTATTTTTGTATCTCATGAGAACATCAGCAGCTTGACTGACCGGTTGGCTGAGTGGTTAGAGACCCTAACTGCTGAGCCGAGGGTCGCGGGTTCGATTCCCGCCCGGGACAAATATTTTGTGCATGAACTTAACTATTTGTTCCGTGTCTGGGTATGAAAGTATCTATATAAGTATATATTATAAAAAATTAAAAATTAAGTATGTATATCAGTTGTCTAGTACCCCATAATACTTGCTTACTTTGGGACTAGATGGCGCTGTGTGGTATGTCCCAGATATTATTATTATTGTCAGCAACATTTTAAGTCGGATAGTATAGTACTATCATTTATAAAAAACATATCAAACAAACAAAAAATCTTCTAAGACGTTCTATGTAGATGATCCAAGTCAGAACATCAAAAGTTCACGGCTATTGAATGCAATATTTTGTTTATTATAAATTAATGTGAAAAAAAAATCCCAATATTGCCATTTTTGCTAACTTTAAAGTTTTATAATGAACAAAATAAACAACTTTTAAATATTTATATGAAGCAAACTTGTTAAGTATACCTATATGTAAAACAATTATAAGCCGCAACTACCTATTTAAACATTTTTTGTTTTTAGGCATGTGCTGAAACTGGTGATTTATGAACTTGATGCTCTAAGCCGAGTAAAAACATTCAGAAGTGTTTAATTTTTTAGTTTAAAGAAAAAACTGTAATATAATTTTTTTTTTAAAAACCTGGTGGTATAAAAATACTACTTAGGTACTGTAAATTTCAAAATAAATTAAAAATTTAAAAAATTGCTTAATAACAAGCTCTGTGATCTATAGAATGTGAATAAGATAGGTATCCCAAAATATTAATATGACTTGAACGTTGTGTAAGATATTTGCAGGCTTGGACAATAAAACTTTGTTTTAAAAATCAAAATAATTTTTCACTTAGTTTTGACTGACTGAATGGCCGAGTGGTTAGAGACCCTAACTGCGTAGCCAAAGGTCGCGGGTTCGATTCCCGCCCGGGACAATTATTGTGTCTGGCTGTAAAATCTATATACATGTATATATTATAAAGAATATTTAATTATGTATATCAGCTGTCTAGTACCATAACACAAGCATAATACTTGTAAACTTTGGGACTAGATGGTGCTGTGTGGGATGTCCCATGTATTTTATACCATGTACCTACTTGAAGACCACTACCAAACACACTTATTTTGGTAATTGGTTTGACGCTATCTGCAATACCTGATAACATTAACCCATATTTATATGATGTTGAATTTTGCCTCATTATATAGATTCATCATCATCATCAGCCCACTTTTGCCCCACTGTAGGGGCTTAGGCCTCCCCCAGCGTGAGGAGGGGGGCTTGGAGCTTAAGTCCACCACGCTGCTCCACTGCGGGTTGGGAACTGTAGCGACCGCCATCTATTGACAGCGTCCGGGACCGACTGCTTAACGTGCCCTCCGAAGCACGGTGTCAGTGATATTGTGTACTTAAGTCAGAAAAACTCATTGGTACACGCCCGGATTCGAACCATGGCCCTGTGGGGCCTTATAAATGTAAGACAGGTTCGTTGTGCTCTGGGCTATCACGACATTATATAGATTAAATAGCTTGTTTTACATTTTTCAGTTAAATATTTTTTACGCGGTCGATTTTTAATATTTTTTGTTGCGGGTTATTTTAAGTGCTTATAAACTTACTTAAACTAAACTTAGTTCAGATACTGAGGCTTAGCTTTAAAAGTACTCGGCATATAGAAGCAATTCGTCCTTTTATTTAAAAAAGTTTATTTTTCATAAAACGTAATGATCACCTTTTCGTGTTGTGATTGTAAGTAACCTAAAGTTTTATGGGCGAATGCGCAATAGCGGTTGCTCGAGTCAGCCCGTACTGCCGCAACAGTGTCGTAGGTCAAAGGTATTCACGTTCTGTATAAACTATTTGAAAGCCTAAACCAGCGTTATAATAAGACTGTCTTTCTGTACCAAAAAATGAAGCATTTCAGACCTATCGGTTAGGTTCTGACAATGGGCTTAGGCCAAAAATTTTTTATGGTTTTTATTTTTTTTTCCAAAAAAAATATAGACGAATCTAAACCATACTCTATAAATAAAAAAAAAATTTGTTTGGTATTTTCTTAGTTATTTATTTCCAAAAAAATATCAATAAAATATCCCTGTGACGTCACCCGCACAGACGTTTACCCACTACTTGCATTATCTTAAACTAAAGAAAGTCATAAATATTTTTATTGATTCATGAGGATACAAATTCATTTGATATGATTACCTTAGCTCAATATTTTTAATTTATTTTTAGCTTTGGTTTTTTTAATATGGAAAGCAGCGCAATACGCTTAACCGCTCAGATGATGTCACAATTTGAACGTCAGATGAATTCACATAAATATCTGGGAAATTCGTCAATACAAAAAATTGATATTTGAAGAGATTATTCTAGAACCTTATTGCTTTTGTTTTCAATGGACATCAGCGCAACATTAAAATTTTGATCCAAGCCTATTGAATTTTATAAAATCTTATTTACTTGTATATTAAAATGATCCTACGAAAAAATAACAATATCTACATTTTTTGTATTATGGAAATCATCGAAAGCGCCGGATAGGATCGAATATATAGGTTGATGAACACATTTTCAAGTCAGGAGATAAGCGGGGGGTCCGCACTCGAGTAAAGAAGTATTGGCACTCGTTAAGAAGACTTCCGGGGTAAGGGAGCGACTACAAGCGATATGCTGGTCCTTTATTAACTAGGGACACTAGGGTTTCAAGCGAGCCCAATTGAACACGCTGACAACTCAAGACACAATGTCCTGACACTTAAAAACGAGAAGGACAAGGACCGACCTACACAATAGCAATAGACTTACTAAAAGAAGTTAGCAACTGTTTACTCATATTTATGACTAATTTTTCCGCATCCATATAAGAAGTATTTTCGTAAATTTTCTGTATAAATAGACCCGTTATCAAACATATTATTTATTTTTCAAAGGTTAACTTAAGCACATAAAAGGATTTTTTATCAATCAAAGCCAATGTTAACTGCATATTACTTTACTACATGTAAAACTCTTCATTTATTGTAGTATGTATCAACTATGTGAAGGACAAAACACAGATACTTAGTCTCTGAAAATTTAGAAATGCAAAAAATTTCCAACGTGGTTCATTTAATCTGTCGTAACTTTTGAACTGATAAACCGATTTAGGTGAAAAGTAGCCTATGTCGTGTCTGTAGACAGATAAATATGCTTACCAAAAATACCAGTTGCAATGCAATCGGTAAAGTCGGTCTCGAATTTTGCGCGTACGAATGTAGGTACATACGGTACATGCACGGCAAGGTTTTCATAATAGTATTGATGCATATATTTACGGTGTGTTCGGCTAAACGTGTCCAAACTTATAAAGCGTGTAGAGCTTACCGAACTAAATAAAAAGTTTAAAAACAATAATCATGTGATTTAAAATAATTAAACTTTAAAAATGTTTTTCTCTGTAACCGTTAATTTGCACCATCTGCTTATTTGAATTCATTCTGAAACTCTTTGTTTAGTTCTGTATAAGCTCTATACGCTTCTTAAGTTTAGACTGTACGTTCAGACGAACACGGTTTGCTGTATGTCGCAACTCGCAACGTGCCAGATTTTATAATAAGTTACTAAATAATGCGTCGTTTGTGACTTACAGGGTAGCAATATAGTAAGATATTGTCAAATTTGAGTGGAGTCGAACACAGACGTATGTGAGAGGAAATATACGAGCCCAGAGGGCAGAGAGAGCTTGTGCGCTGGCGTCCCGGGATCGCTTACGCATCGTATCTATTTATAATTTTAATCATATTGATAATTAGAAGAAAGTACGGAGTAATAAATGCAATAAGAGTCAGGTCATTAGTCAGTAACAATTCAGTATAGTAGTGTCTAGGGTTCGTTTTAATGTCTATTATGACAGATTCATAGAAATCGAGTAAAGTATTGAAGTAAAATGTCTGATAAAAGTGGATAAAAGTGACCATCTTCATCATTTACGATTTAAACCTGTCAAGATAGATCTAACCGAGCCTATTGTAAGTTGTAAACATTATTTAAACATGACATGACACCTCGTTTCCACCAAGTATAATACATTGTATTATACTGTATCACTGTATCATACAGTGTATTATACTTGTTGGAAACGAGGTGTAACACCCTTATGTTATATCGGTGTATTATTAGTTTTCTAAACTTTTCCTACATCATGTCACGATGACATCGCTTACCAGAAAAAGCAAAACATTTTGTTAAAAGTTTTATCATCTATTGTTTACCGGCATCGGAGATTCCTCTTCTGCCGCAGGCGCAGCTTTCGTCCATTGCAAGTAAATAGTTAGCAACAAGCATCCTAACCATATTCTGGATGCAGTCATCTGTAAAAATAAAAATCAGTTCAAATAAAACAAAATGCGTAAATGAATCATATTTGCGATGGAATGACTATCCATATTGTTGATTGAGTATTGATTGAGAGATTGATCTATATGATAAAATCATTGACATAGATAAAATAAATAAAAGCAGAATCTTTGACCGCAATCGGACGATTATCATATTTCTCTTCGTCCTACAACCGAACGGATAACATTTTTATTTATCCGCTTAAAATGATTTGTTTCCAAAAGACTTCTTAGTGGCTCGTGCCGCTAACCTATCATTTCGAAAAAGATAGATCATTAACTTATCTTGGACGAATTTCAAATTTATGGGTGAATTTCCCGGGACCAAAAATAGCGTGGCATCGATGAAATCGGTACTAAAAAACATAGTTATAATGTTCTAACATTTTTTTCTGGTTAGGTGAAATAGTAATCTATGTGTAGCACTAAATATTTTATTAATAGGATTAATAGGTACTCCAAAAAAATTAATTAAACCTCGAAATCTTTCATTGCCGTGTTTGTGCACACGTCACCTTGATGTGTATTATCTGATTTATAAAAATCTACTGGTTATATTTATATTAAAACCTTGTTTTATTTGATACGTGAATAGTTAAAGTATTGTTACGGAATATATTTATTTAAATATTTAAACAAAACAACGAATGGTTAATGAAAATTCATTTGTCCCAGAACGACCTTTCATCGCCGTGTCCTAAACATGTTTAAGAATTTTGTTTTATCTAACGACTTGCGTCCCTTCCTCTGTGCGCTAAACGTTACATATTAGTGCCGCCTAAGTGCTCGACGTGATGCACGTACACACGTACTGCGTTTTCGCACCACAAATAAGGTCTTTCATTTTTATGTTATCATGAACATTTTTTCTGTCATCGTCGTGGATAGGTATAACTTCTATTTGAATAAGTTTGTCCTCTTGATTAAGCATTCCAGATAACGCAATTTATTTTAAGTTTATTAGTGAAGCGTTTATTACTTCGAATAATTAATATATTTTTTGTTATTTAAAATTTTTGCCTTGTTTTTCATCGCCGTGTTTTCATTGCCATGGTTTCCGCGGCCAAAATTTCCTATGGCAATGAAAAAAATTTCATTGCCGTGCCTTGTAAAACAATTTAGTTTCATTGCCGTGGCCAGGTGTTTTATGTTTACGTGACTTATGTTTTCATCGTCATGGTATGATTAGACAAAGAAAACATCTTTACCTGTGATACACATAGTTCTACCTAATACTGACAGTACATGAATCGTCAAGTTAACCCTCTGCAATACGATAATAGACTTAAGAATAGACTTGATGAGTTTTTTACTGTACAGTCAACTGACAGGAATTTATAAGATTCGATGGAGAGACAGAGTCTGGGTATGCTTTTCCCTCTCGGAAATAGGTGTGTATTTATTGTATGTAAATATAATACGCAGGTAAGTATATAAAAATTATGTTTTTGGATTTTTTCATTTCTGTGGATTAATTTTTTCATTCCCATGGCACAGTTCTTTTATTGCCGTGAACGCTTGTTTCATTGCCGTGCACGTATATTTCATCACCGCGGCACGAAATTTTTATCTTGATATATCTCGTTAGTTTTTTAAGTTATCTGTTAGACATTAAGCAAGAATACGTACGTTATTAAAAACTTTAATAAACGCGAAAAACTTTTTAAAAAAAGTTAAAGTTAAAAAATCCAGGGAAATGAATATTTTAATGGGCCTGTTGAAATTTACCCTTATGTGTCTTTTGATTAGTTTATTGACATATAGGAATTTTCATTCGAAATAAACAATTCGTCCGTTACTTGGCTAGATCTTTCACTGTAAGTACCATTAATAAACAGACAAGAATTCTAAAAAAAGTTTGGTCTATACATATATAACACCCTAACAAATCGCTCTCGTGACCGCAACACCACCGCACTGTATATATTGTAGTATGGTAACAACGTTAGATTACACAGTTGCAGCACAAATCCTTATTAGTCGTAGCCAACGATTTACAGTGCACGTGTTACGGAGACCGTAAGCTGTGTAACAGCGAAAATTCCACAAAAATCCGTTCAGTTCTTGTGTGCAAACACAGATAAACAGGCAATTATTCTAGTAACTATGGTTATAAGAACTTTTAGGAAGCATATTCAATGCACATAAACAGTCTCATAACAGATATATTATAAGCAATTATAGGTAGTTGGTGTAGATATGAAAGACAATCAATACTTAATCACACCTGAGAATAGAGCGTTACATCAGTTGTATATTGTCATTGTAATTATTAGAAACTAGTTGCTGTCCGAAGCTTCGCTCTTTATTGGTAAATTCAATTTTTTTATTAAATTTTTTTTTCGTTAATATTTTATTGTTTTCTTTTGTATTGGAACACTCCGTGCGAGATTTTATCACGTGGAAAAAAGATACTTCTTCTTTATTAGCATTAAGACTGAACAAGCTTTTGTTCATAAAAAATATTTTTCCTGAACCCACCACGACCTAGATTGTGCAGAAAATTTTAGTTTGCAGAAATTATTTATTTAGTTAGTTTTTCTTTTACTATGGAAAACTTTTGAGGAATTTGCATTTAATAAAATTATTATAACATCCGATTCACTATATGCAGTATAAGTTTTATTTATTAATACATGGTTATCATGACCACAGGATAAACAATTTGTTTCGAATTCCATATTACTTCAAAGTATGGAAAACTATGAAAAAATAACGAACAAAATATGATCTTGGGTAAAATAATGCATAACGAATCATCTCAGTAATTGATATAGTAGGTATGTAAGTACATTGCGCAAAGCAAAAAATTTAGCAATTTTTTTTTGTTTATGACACATTTTCTGGAAGATAGGTGAAATCAAGGTAAAATCGCAACAAACTTACCCCTCTTCCCCCCTAAACAAAATCCTGTATCCGCGCCTGATCACGTGATACAATGATTTAAGTCTTTTCGAAATGTATCAATTAATATCACAGGAAAATGACACCCACATGTAATCGCTCGTTTTCACAATAGATTCAGGAACTAAACGGGTCATGATTGCGTGATCCTAACGGGTGGTCTTAAGTTGATCAAATAGATTACCGTAATTTAGGTAGGTAATTCTTAGAAGACATACCACCCTGAGACAAATCTTCATCATCAATCGAGCAATGAATGATCCTCATAATAAAAACGAAGAACATGAAGAGGAAAAAAATATGTGTCAGCGGAAATTATGGTTCCTGTAAAATAATTATGATGACGCGTAGTTTTTTTCCTCGCTGTCCTCGTATTTATGATGATCTCGATCATCATCTGTTCTACTGATAGTGAAACCATCATAATAAAATCTGAATTCACCATAGTACTTTTCAGACAGTGTACCTGTTATTCCTGTATTTTTATGTAATTAACAGGTTACTTAAAAATATAAATCATGTCTCGTAGAATATAACATAGTGGTTTAATATTTTTTAATGAAATACTCGTGTCGATCGTTTGCAATATTAAATATTTTTTCTGGTATATTTCACATCTTCCTTATTCTCTTGCAAGTCGTAAAAGATTGAATGGGTCGTTTTAAGCAACGACTGCAACATTGTTTCCAATTTCATCCAGAAACCTCGAGATGAAATTGTTCTCTTCCTTTGTGGTCAAAACACAATATCGCGGTCATACGTTTTTCGTTTGATGGCTTTTAAAACAATATAACATAATTGTTTCTCTGGAATATGAGTTTTTATGAAAAAACAAATTGCAAACTAATAATTAAGATTTGTCTGTCCTTGCGTGATCAATCGAGGGAACGCCTTTGTGTTGTCTGTTACGACGATACATTCGTTACTTAATTTCCTACTTTTTACTTTGCAGAGAACACTACATAATTACACCTGCAAGTGGATTTATTAATTTATGTCAGGGTTCCGTTCATAATAGAATATGAAAAGCTCTATTCTTTATGTATTTTGTCCTCAGTTCCCAAACCCCCCCCCCCCCCCCCCCCAAAAAAATATTGGAATCGATGAACCTTTCAGTCTTCATTAGGAAAAAGACGTGATCTTAACATTGTATTAAAATTTTAGACGTTTTGTGATTTTTTTTTATATTATAGATACTTCACCGCATTACAACCAAACTATTAAATATAAAATTTTATTTAACAAATATTTGTTTGTCATGAAATTCAAACTTTAAACAAGATAAATAAAATATGGAACAAAAACAACGCTAAAGTATAATATATTATACATAATTATATATTCATATATTATACAGTATATATATATACATATATATATATATATATATTATATAATATATGTATATAATGATTCTATTTTCATAATTCCACAAATAAAAAACGGGAAGCTGTAACTGTATTCTAAAATACTTAGTGATATAAACAATAGATTTAAGAATAGTGTTTTAAAATTGAACTTTAATAGCAGATTAAGCGGTGATACTGCGTCTTTTCTTAATTAGCGGTTACAAAGAGTGGAAAATACTACTCACATGCGATTCAACAAAAACTTGCGCGTATTTATACGTACGCTAACGAGATATTAATTTCTGTATATAGTACTTGCAAAGATATGTTATTTAAAGTACATTGTAATAATAACTTTTTGCCCGTGGAAGTTTTTTTTAATAAATGAAACGTTATTCAACTCGTAATCCCAAAACTAGACTGAAATAACACAAATAATCATGAAAATATTTTCACGATTTTTATTTTTATTATACTATACAGTAATAATTGTTTTAGATTAACTTGTGTTTCTGCTTTATTAATTAATTAAAATTAATAATGGATAAATAAAAAAACTCACTTTTTCTAGTCAATATCAAATCACAAAGCCGACAGACACAATATGTGACAACACGCGAGCTTCGCACAACGACTGTCAGTTACACCTAAGCCTCTCATTCTTATATAACCAACGCTGAGTTTGTCGTGTGACATCTTGCCCTTCGTGAAGGAGACCGCTCCCCCCTTAAATGATTTTTTAGTTACATCTATTTCAAACATCTAAGGGTGCTAACTTCAAATGGATGATCTATTGAGCTATGTTTGGAGCGTTTCATTCCATAGAGACACGCGTTCCACTAGGTATATATAATATTCTGCTCTAGGTACCTACTCTTCAACGTTACTTGAATGTTTGTATATACTGAATTGTGTTTCATAGTGTAATAGTGGTTAAATGCTTGCGTACTTTGATTTCTTATTTTTCTTTGAAGTCATATTTTAAATATTTGATTTAGAATGTGCAAAAGTATAACGTGTATAAGTATTTCGACGACCGCTTAGCCTAGTGGGTAGCGACCCTGCCTACGAAGCTGGAGGTCCCGGGTTCGAATCCCAGGTCGGGTCATTATTTATGTGATGAATACTGATACCGGTACCGGGTCTCGGTTGTTATATGTATGTGGTGTCTTCGCTTGGTACCCAAAACACAAGCTAATGCTTAGTTTGGGGAATAGACGTTGTTGTGATGTATGCGTTATTATTATTACTATTATAAAATAAAAACCAACAAAACGTAATTAATACCATTTTCTTAAATTACGATGTAATCGTAATTTCAATCGGATTTTTATTTGTGAACATTTGTAGGTGTACGAATATTTTTTTTTAATGAAAATAGACTATAGGCTTCTGTATCAAAAATGTTGGAAATTAGAAAAACTGTTCGTTACGTACATTTAAAAAAATATACCTAATGTGCAACTCGGGAGTTTCTATATTTAATGCCTTAATATTCTCATTATTATAAAATTACAGTTTGTGAACTAAATTTTCACAGTAGATATTATCCGATCGTAGTTCTTTGATTCAAAAACTGATACATTCCATTGTCTGGCAAATGAGATAATTCTGTACTGGAATCAAAATTGTAGCAATATCAAAAATAATAGATTTCCGAATTAGTCAGAGTTGGTCGTGCAGAGTTCACGTACTGAAGCAGAAGAATAAGCTAAAAATAGGTAATACTGAGTAATATCTCTCTGATTCTGTAATATACGTAATATACTAAGTTACAAAAATTACAACATTTCTGTCACGATGATTTCATTCTAATAATGTCCATTCATGCTGTTATATTACCTCTATTGAAACAACCGTGTCGCAATAATAAATAAACTCTTTTGTGCACAATATGTGCATCTTTCACAATGTCGACACCTTGTGTGGACGTCCTCGCTTAACAGCCAATTATAGATTGAATATTAACACCGAAATTACTTATTGGGAAAGCTTTACATCGAAGTATTGAAAAGTTACAGGCACGTTGTTAAACAACTGACAGTACAGAAATCACAAATAATTACGACCGTGATTGAATTAAATAATTTATTTTGATTGCTTACTGAAAAGTGAAAGCTAAAAGTAAAAAACAACCATGACGATATTAAAATGGTAGTAATTAAGTATTTAACGTAACTTGCCCATATAATCGACCTGGAAACAATAAAGTTTAAGATTCAAGCTAAATCATGTTTTTAACTTGATTACAAAGTAAAATACAATTATGCAATTATTTCACACTTTTTGATATATTTTTAACAAAAAAAAAACGCCTTTTTTTGATGGATTTCCAAACACTCTAATTTTAATTTATTACATAAATAATATTAGTGTTATTATATTATTGTTGTAAAATAAAACTTGACATGAAATTACCAATGAAAAAATCGTCGTATGAAATATATTATATTTATCAAGAAAATTTAAAAATAGATTTTATATGTTTTTTTTTTTTGCCGAAACCCCTCTGGTATTCTCCAGAGTCTTTACTCACGTGCTACTTTTCATACATCATACGCTTGTTCTTTGTCCTCAGTTACTCTTTCCTACACACTAAGTGTCCTATCCTTTGCCTTCCCTTATACGCTTCCCATCCATAAGTTCCCCGCTTTCATTCCATGTCCTCTCTCTTTCTTTCTTATATGCTATTTTTCCTACATTCTTTTATTTATTTTATATGTTAATAAAATTTATAAAAAAAATTAGATTCGGCTGAAGAATATGGAAATCATAAGCTTTTAAAATTTTATACCTGTCGCTTTCTTGCAAAATAATATTTAGCATTATTTTAAATGGCCTCACGTCACACATAGGTTTAAGCCGTGCGGTATTGCCCTCTCGGTCAACAGGACATTTTCAACATTCATAACTTTGTTATTAATGATTTTTTTTTAATTACTTCACTGTTATGATATACTTAGAAAACTCTTTCATATAAAATAATTTAACATTGTCAACTACCCTATTCAGTTTGTCGTGGAGGTCGTGGCGATGTCATCAATGCAACGAAGAAAGTAACTATGTTTGCGGTGAGATGATACGATTATGCCGAATCTGCATAAATAGTATAACAAGGAGAAATAAGTATGTAAAATGGATTCCCTGCCATATCAGTGCAGAGAAAACACTGCATCCTATGTTGGATAATCTGAATCGACAATCTATTTGGCGTGTACGCAAGCTTCGAATCGTTCACCTACTGTAACGTTAGGGTTCGCCTCAAACTTTATGGCGGATCGGAATACAACGCTTTAAGCGTTCTTGGCGCAGGTACAGCCATATACTCCTGCTTCACTGCGTCCCGCTACACCTAAAACTGGTTACTGCGACGCGACTTGTGCCTATGTTCGGATCCGCCATAAAGCTTGATTAGTACTATACAGCTAATAGACTGCGGGATGAATTACATATGGATTAAACAATGTCAAATGTTTCCCTAATTTTAATCATTCAGTTTTTACGAATCGGGCAAGGGTGGTTGAAGAATCACTAATTTACTCTAATATTATAAAGAGTTTGGGTGTAGATATAATCTTTGAAACTAATCATCCGGTATCAAAAATTCTTTCACCAATATTTAAATAAGACTTTCAAGATGGTCATGGGATCATTATCAGACCTATCTGTTTATTCGTCCGTCCTAGCTAATATCCGAAACGGTTGAACCGATTTTGATGGGACTTTCGGAGAGTGAGCCACGTTATGTTTTATATATATATACAAATTAATGAAATAGAAGTGCCTGTCTTTGGTTTTAAAATAAAGTAATTTTCTCAATATGAGGTCGTCACGGCAATCGCACTTCAATTTTCAAATGTGAAAATGTAAAAGCGGGGAAGAAAGTACCAAATATATGAGAAGTCGATGTACTTACAACGGATCTCCTCCTTACCTTATTATGAAGTTATTAAGTTTAACTAAGATATGTACAGACATGTACCTAGTTCATGCGGGCGGTCGCGAGTTTTCTCCTAATTCTTAATAAAGCTTTTCAGACTAGGAGTAAGTAATGTTTTCAGACGTGTTAAAGATTTTCAAAATATTTAGCTTTCTTTTTAATCGTATTACAACTAATTAAATATTTGCTATATTATATCTATAAATATTAAAAAAAAAAACATAATTTTGTGGATTTCATTTTATTGTGTAACAGTCCAATACTCAAATTGATATAGGCACAACTGGTCTCCAAAAGGGCCTCCGTCAACACAGTCGAATATATATTCTATTATATAGTGATTTTAATACTTATTTATTATTTTATTATACACATAGGTAGGTAGTGTCCAAATCCATAGGAACAATACTTCGGGCACAACCCAATAAAAAAAAATTTAATTCCATTCACGACGGATGTTACCTACTGAGAATTAGTTTTTTTTTTCGGGATGTCTAAGTTTCAAGTTGTGAGTAACGGGCGTCGAACACAAACGTACCTACATCATTCACTTGTCTCGCCACGTAATACAACGCTGCGAGCACCTAAAGGCCTAGAGTTACCGTCGCGTCGTCTGCATCAAGGGCTTTTCTCTACGGCCATGGTCGCGGGCATCGTCGCCCGACCAGCGTAGTGACTGCACGAGCGGCGGGATGAAAAAAATGAAATACTCGTATACATTGGTTGAAGTTATTACTATCGATGGTTTATACGCTCGGGGTATCCGGCCGGCGCGGCGTGACATTCAACGCTTTTAGCGGGCACCGTCGCAGGAATTCGATTCAACTTTCGCATGTTAGCGACTGTCTTCGTGCCGAGTGCTATTCACTTCCTTCTCCCACTCGTTATCATTCACTCGTGGTCGCATTCGGTGCGATTTACGAATACCGGCTTATTAACAGGTACAGTGCCAATCAAACTTTATGGCGGATCCGAACATAGGCACAAGTCGCGTCGCAGTAACCAGTTTTAGGTGTAGCGGGACGCAGTGGAGCGAAGGGTATATAATTGTGCATGAGCAAGCACGCTTATAGCGTTGTATTTCGATCAGCCATAAAGTTTGAGGCGAACTATACATACCTAATAAACTATGTATTAACCAACTTTTAAACTTAGACACACCAAGACATACTATATGTACACCATACCGACATATAAAACGATCTTTCTTATACGAGTTTGTGAGTGAAAATTGTCTTTTTTTACAAATAGGTTTAGTATTAGGTAGGTACCTTACCTACATATGCACTAAATATTCATCTTAACTTTTAAATCAGGATCTTTATCATTTACCAGTTAACATCTTAGTTTAGAATGTCTTCCATTCCTATTATGGTAAAACCATATAAAGGTATGCATTAAATTATCCATGCCAGGGCAATCGTGATGCGATGCACCTAGAGGAGTATCTTCGTTATCCGAAAGCACAGTGTAGAAAGAAGTAGTGCAGTGACTAGACCACCGTTGCCGCTCGTGACAGTTGACGCCACTAACAACAAAGTTACGAAAATAGTTACTATTAAAATAGTTACTATTATTCAGTTACGAGTACAGCATAGTAGAATAACCGTAATGAAATATGTTAATCAATAGTGAGAGGGAACGTATTTGGTACAGAATAAGATCATACAAACGATCTGCTAAGGGTAGCAGGGAATGCGAACGAGGCTTTGAGTGTGAGGGCTGTATTCCACGCGGGTGATAGCTGGTCATTGTCACCGATCAATATCATATGGTTTGTTAATCGCCTTCATTAATTTGTCACAGATTTGAAGTACCCTTGTTACAGTCCGTTCTAATTGTTTACGAGTTTAGAGCTCGAATTCACCCCTAGGATAACTAAGTGGAAGATGTTTTCATTCCAAGATCTTTAATGTTGAATCAATTACAGAATAGTTTAAAACTATAAACATTTTTTTTTTGGGTTTTTGCCGTATATTACGTGTTATATATTTAGTTTTCATTTAGAAGCACTTTTAAATATCTCAATTTCTGTTAGGTGCTACAAAAGTTATGATTTTAAAAAACATAATATCTTGATGTATGAAGTAAACAATGGAAAAATATATTTAATAAAAATATAATTAAAAATATTTTGTATTAATTTTAATTCATTATTAATATATATTTCAACTACGTTTTACCTTTCCAAGTGCAAAATAGATTAGAATATGCCTATGCAAGGTTATGATAAAATCCAGGTTTTGGTCAAAACTCTAGGTGTTTTATCAAAGCCCGGATTATAGCATAATTGAGACAAAAATTTCTCATATTCCTGAGGAAATTCAGGGATTTAATCAAAACCCTAGACCCAGTTTATGATGAAATAAGTTTCAATAGGTAAAAAATGTGTCGTATTTATTACATAATTATTGTTAACTATTCTTATTACTGTTTATGAATTTATGAATGACGTTAATTTTCGAATTAATGTACGTTATTAAATATAATTTACGAAATCGTTGTTTACGACAATTGTTTTAATATATTACAACTTCTTCGTTCTATTTTATAATAATATCTACTTCTCTTTTTTTTTTGCATAAGTATGTCGCAAATAGTTTTTTGTCTAGGATATTAATCAAAACCCTGATTTTATCATAACCCTGCGACATAATCTTACTATTATACGCTCGGAGTAGTATCAAACACAAATATAAAATGTCATTCTTTTGACTCGACCATATATTCTATTGTCTAGGTATCTTATAATTTTGTGGTAATCCGTAGAACTACTGTTACTTACTACACTGTGGTGAAAATCAAGTTATATTCAATAATGGTCGTTAACGGCGGTTCGCAGATAAATCGTAATTTACGATATACTTACACCTTGGTCTTTAATGTTCTGCTACTGGCAATGAGTTTGTTTTGTTGTTCCACTGATCGTTTTCAAGGTATGCACATTTTGAATGTTATGTTTATAATTATTTAAGTAAGTACATATTAACGCACCGCAACGATTGCAAAATAACGCATTCAACTTTAGTTTAGAAAACGCTTGTCAGTAAAACTATGATTAAAGATATATTTTTTTTATTCTTCTATTTTTTTCTGTTCGTCTGATTCTTCTGAAATTCCTTTACCTGTGTTCGTAAAGCATGAGGAAAACAGTTACTTTAAAAGTAGTACTTTGGCGATAATGGACGTCTCTGGAGGCAAGAAATGAAATATTAGATAAAAATACATATGCGTACCTACAGAAGGCCACCGTCTCATTCGCTCGCGCTTCGCTCGTCTCATAGAATTTAATATAGGTAACTTGCATTTACCGATGCGTTGCGTTCGAAGTGCATAAGGTCAAAGGAACATCATTTGTGACTCACAGGGCTCTTTGCTTGCGACACGCCCTGTCATATCAAGCTAACGTACTCATCCTATAGATAACATCTAAGATTAACAGAGTTTGTTTTAAACAATTTATTTCACAAGTGAAGGCTTTAAACAATATTAACTTACTTCATCATTTCATAATGTTATACTTTTGAAAAATCAAAGCGCCTTCGATTGCTACTGGCCTTTTGGTTACTTTTTCAGCCATATCTCCAACTGAACTAGTGCACTGTTTCACACTCAGAGCAATATTCTCTCCCTGTTCATTTAGTTTGAGCAGCAAGTCTTCGTTTTCTCTTTCTAATATGTTTTTCTCGCGTACCAAAGCTCTGTAACTCAATTGTGCTTTGGCGATTCGTTGCCAGAGCCCCGCGAGGCCCGCGGTCGTAATTAAAGCGTTAGTGACGAGAGACTCCAAAGACGAGTGATGTTGCACGTCATGTTTAGAAGGCGCAGGCGACGGCGATAGACTTCCGCCAAGAGGCAGAACCTTTTCACGTTGAGTTTCAAATCGACGACACAGAGCTGCCATTTGTAATACTTTTTGGCCTTTCTTGTAGCCCTTCTCGAGCCACTCGACGGCATCGTCGGTGACACGCACCAGCTGTGCCAGCCGTCTGGCGTCGGTATTGCATCCATCTGTCAGACCTCGTTTGAGCATAGCGCGTGCGTCACGGTGTCGGTTGCGGCGGTCGCGGAACTCCGCCTGTTTCGTGCCCGATTCGTACAGTTGCAACTCGTAACGCAGTCGCTTGATCACTCCGCCGCTGCTCGCGATCTTTTTATCTTGAGTCGCGATTATATCCGCCATCGTGGACTCCTTTTGTCGTAGTTGACGAACTTGTTTTTGAATTTCAGAGGTTCCGACTACGTATGCCTTGAGTACCGCCGTGTACTGATCCCAAGTGACAGTGTAAATGTTCTCTAAAAAGGAGCGTAAATGTTCTCTTTCGCCAGCATATTTATTATACTCTTCGTCCTCTCTGACCATATTTTCCCCGCGGGTAGTCCATGCGTGAGTATCGGCGGTAGTGTGACCATGAAAAAGTAGCAACTGTAGGTGAGTCTCGGCTGCGTTGTGATCAGACATAATCTTCTCCATGTCTTCTTCACTCCTTTTCAAAAGTTCGGCGGTGCGTCTGTCGTTGTCCTTTGACAGCTCTTCCAAGTCCGCGAGGAACTTGTTAATCATGGTGTCTATAGTATCGCAAAAGCTGGCCACGGTGCGTTGATACTGGTCATTGGCAACTTCCATAAGACGTAAGATATACGAGATCAAGTGGTCTTTTTTATCGTAGGCGCGTTCGAATGTGTGCCACATAACCTCTAAGTCTTGCCTAAATAGTGGTTCTTTGATCTTCATCATCCTCTCATGCCAAATGCGATCGAGTTCGTTGCGCCTTAATGATTGCGCCGCCATTTCCCGTTCCAGCTCTTCGAATTTTCTCTTTTTCTGCAATTCTGCTTCCAGTCGTAACTTTTCTTGTTTTTTTGCTTCCGCTCTCGCCTTCTTCTCTGCTTTTGTTAGAGGCATGATTATTTATATATACGCAATAAGTATATGTACAAAAAGTGTAATTTTATTAATAATAATCGCCTTTTGTGCTTAAATGTCAAAATAGGGGTTCGCCAGTGTTCGCATGTTTTTAATGTCTTACGCGAAATCTATGAAATGATCTTGTGAAGGTTGTCTATCGATCGCGTTGTTTTGTGTTTTTTTTATCTTTTGTCTTGATTCATATGAAAGCAAATATTACTTCGCACATCTAGTAAACTACGTGTGCTTTTTTTTTGTTCCAGCATCGATACCAAGTTTTGGTCGATGGTAGCGAGCCTCTAGAAAGTTATCTACATCGGCGTCTAGCTGAGAACTTGAACAGTGAAGTGGCACTTCGTACGGTCAGCGATTTAGCCCAAGGCGTACAGTGGCTTCAGTCCACGTTTCTATATGTTCGTGCTGCGAGGAACCCGCGAAGATATCTCGGTCTACCTAACAACGCACCACAACAACAGATCTCTTATAAAATCGAAGGTAAGTGAATTACGAATTTAGAGTATGGCAGTGCAACAAAATTAGAATAAAAATTGTAGTTGCGTACAAAATGACTGTGATGTGCAAGTTAATTACTAGTTATAAAATCATGTATACATATATTTACAAATACGGCGTAATTTAGCAAAACCTACTTAAAAAGAAAAATTTTATAAATTAATATTTTAAATAAATTCATTGTATCTACTCATCAAATCAAAATATATAAATAAATACGTGTTAAATATAACCAACAACATATAAAACAAAATAACACCCTTCAAATAGAAATATGATCAATCTAGGTAATTATTGAACAAACAAAGGTCACAAAAATACCATTATTTGTAAAGTATCTAGATAATTATCTAAGAGCCATTAATTACTGTTTATTAATAATGCGGATATGACGACGGGTATAATTATTCATTGGTAATGGCGACGATTGTCATGTCAGGGGATGACAATATAAATAAACCGTTAATCATCAAGGTGTACTGCTAACCAAGTTATTTCTTCAGTAGCTGAGTCACATATTGAGTGTAGATTTATTGATGGTAATGGATACAAAGTATTTAAGAATAAAAATAGAATCTCGTGGTTCCACGATTTCATTTTATTTATCCTTGTTTATTTTTTATCGACATTTAAGCCATATTCCTGACGGTTTTCCGAAAATTTTACTTAGTAGTGTATAATTACTTAACCTAATAACTAACCGCTTCGGTTTCGAGAAGTTTGGCCGAAGTGGCACGTATAACGAGGGTGGACTAAAAAGTAATTGTTTTTGACAATGCGATACAAAAATAATACTAGCGGTTATGTAGTCGTATTGTCAGTTTATTCCTGTAAAAAAAAACTATGATTAATGCTATATATTATGCTAATTTGTTGGTTCCATTCTATGACAGTCATTTAAGAAGAAAAGGAGAGGCAAACTCAGTAAAGGCTTATCGGCATAATATTTTGGTGTACCTACTCGTATTTTGCTCAAACAACAGAGCGAGGCATGAGCAACATTCGGCTTCATGAAACTTGACCACCCACCCTATACCCCAGATTCACCCTGAAATTATGTCCTTTTTAGACTTTTGAGGACGGTGATTTAGAGCAGACGATAAGATGATGGCAACAATACACGAGTATTTTGAAAACAAACCAAGCGAATACTTTTCTGGGGCTTAATGTCTTATCAGAATTGTAATAAGTGCATTTATTCCCTGTTAAATTGGAAATTTTATAAAATAAAGTATCCACAATCATCTTTTTTTTCACAGTTGGTAGATTACTTATTGGCTTCCACTCATATTATTACAACTCAGCAGGACCCGAAATTAATCGAAATAAATGTGGTTATTACAGTCAACCAATTTCTGCTTTTATATTACTTTATATGAATTTTATTTGATACAACAATATCGACTTAAGATAACGTTTAACACAATCGTGTCTTCCCATTCACGAGCCGCGAGTTCCGTTTCGTGATCGATGAGGTCGAGCCATCCTTAGCATTTGTGACACCAATTACCCTTTAACTTAACATATTACTCATTTGTGATACGGCCAGGCATTTATGCATAGGTCGATTATTTCATAAATTATGTTTAACACTTGTTCCCAATTTTCAGGGTTTCATTGTTAATAACCGTCTAGTAATTTTATGTTACGACAGACTACATCGAGAGTCCATAAAATACGTTAGTCCATTAAATAATAATAATATCTGGCACATCTCAAACATGGTCATCTAGTCCAAAACTAGACAGAGCCTGTACTGTGGGTATTAGACAACTAATACACGTACTTAATATATCTTTGTAATACATCCATATAGGTATAGACATTTTACACCCAGGCACAGAACAAAAAAGGGCATATTCATGCACACAAATATTTGTCCATGCCGGGAATCTAACCAGCAAATTTTGAGTCTACAATCAGCGTCTCCGACCACTCCGACGACTCATCGGTCAGCCTGACTATCAAATATGAAACGTATAATTTACATTGCAAGTTATATAAGTTGGTTTCACAAAATTCACCACTAATAGCATAAAACGGGATCATTGCTAAAGTTGTTGTTCATGTGAATTTTACAGAACTATGCAGCAAATCCATGAACAGTCTAGTGAGCGCAGGACTCGTTATTATGGATGAGACGTGTTGTATCCAATCCACGACGGTGGGCCGTCTCATGTCAGTCTACTACTTGGATTTTGAAACCATGAAACATATTATGAAGGTATTATAATTATATCTATCAGGCCCTTTAAATATTCAAAAAATATATCGAGTCAAAAACATCATGCCTTTTCTTCTTGTTCCAAAAGTAGTTGTTCCCTAATTGACATTAGAAACTCGAAAACATTTGAGCGTAAATTCATATTGATTGTAATTTCAGCTGTACCTTTTTTCGGCTTTCACACTAAACCCAGTGTATGGTTTTGGTTTCCTTTATAATTTTCTTCCATGCATCTCAAAATTTGGCTTTTTTTCTCCAAAACTGAGTTTTTCTCATTTCCTTTAAGTCTTCCTCAACGTAGTGATTGTCTTTTTAAGCCTAACCTGTTGTCTGTTTTGCTGAATCACTCAATGATAGCTATTTTTGTGGCTCTTTTGTTGTACATTCTTGCAATGGCGCCTCTTCAGACCAGTCTTTAAGACGTATGTCACAATGGTCTCTTCATTAATCAAGTTAAGCAGCTCAAAATTCATGTATCTATTGTCTATACCTGCTATCAGTTTTTCTTTCGGTCATAGCTGGCTATGACAATACTAATAAAGTAATGTACTTAAACCAACAGATCGAAGGTTCGGAGTCATTGGAGAAACTCTTATGGGTTGTTTGTGAAAGTCACGAATTATCTGACATGCACCTGAGAGTTGACGAAAGACGGTGTCTTAACACGCTGAACAAGAGCAACGCTGCTGCAACCATCAGATTTCCGATGAAGGGAAAGATCAATTCCAGACAGATGAAAGTAAATTGGTGAGTATGAAAACTTATGTAAATTAAAGCTGTGCAGAACATGAATTATAACCATTGTGAGAACTGTTGTGAAATTCTAACTGACAGAGATGTTACCGAGCAGAGATTGTTGTCTACGTGGCACGAGAAGACAACTTCCTATGATTAGTTGTATATATATATGTGACGGACTTAGGTATTTGTTACTTCATTACAGTGATCGTAAAACAGATGGTTACCAAACCCAACACTGGCTATTATGACAAATATAGTAAGTAAATATATCACAAAACATGGGTCAGGATATGAATAAATAAATCTTATATATTCTTACAGTATCATTCAAGCTATCCTCGGTTGCCTTCAAATTCCTGACCCTTCTTTAAACCAAGAAGCTATGAAAATCATGAGAGCTGCGGAGAGAGTATGCAGATGTGAGTTATTTCTACTTGTAATACATTTATTTGCTAGACAAGTCTATCAATCTAGACAAATAAAGTTTCAGTCATTTCAAACTTTATATCAATCAATATCTAAATGGGCTAGTAATAAATTATGCTATCACACAATTCCCAAACAAAAATGACTGTTTTTAGAAATGTTCCCAATCTGTCTGGCTGATTGTCCAAATCAGCCTCTGAAATAGTATTTGTTCTCTGTTTTATGTTTAAACCGTAAATAAGGTTTCAAAGATTGTACAAACTCACGAAGTGGTTTTGAGCAAGAATTATCTCATAGATTGTAAAATTGAATTAGAGGATATAGGTACTGTTGGAAAGGGCTCAAACCGCAGGTAGGTAAGAAGTATTATGTAGGTATATATATGTTATAAGATAGTTAAAAAAACATGAATTATTACGAAGGTACTATGACGATGACCAAAATCCGGGAAACAATTTGGCAATCATTCTGATTATACTCAGATTGTTTGTGATTACCTGTTCTGTTTGTAGTTGCTAACGTGGTTTAAATCGCTTATTAATTTTATTTGTAATGTTACAAATTTTAAAGTAATGTATCCGTACTGCGAATTTTCGTTTCGATTGAATCACATTAGGGGTACCTACTCGTTCGCGGGAAATTATTACATAGACTGGTGCGGGGTCGAGCCTGGTTACTAATTCTTTCTGGGTCTGAATTTGTAAGTGGGTAAGTCTACCACGCGCTCCTACTGTATGTGGTAAGTCTATCACTCTTCTACACATATCTACGCTAAATTGTTTTTAGTAAGAAGCACACCTATAACTTCTACAAAAAAAATATACATTTTCCTGTGGGAGATGCAAAATTGAGTTTTCAAATCTTTGTGCTAGTCGTAAAAATAATAATATTCCCTTGTTTCTTTTTTTAGGTATGGTTGTATACGTAACTGGGACTGATTTCACCACATCACAAACACAATTTTTCACCACCATCGTGAACACAATAATACTTGCAAAATGTATAGCAGCTCGTCTTTGGGAGAATTCTCCATTTATGAGTAAACAGCTGAGGGGAATCGGACCAACATATAGTACTTTATTAGCTACTGCAGGAAAAAATACGTTCGCACTGATTGAAGAGAGCCATCCTAGAGACTTGGAAAGAGTAAGTTGCGTTGTCGACAAATGAGAAAACATTACTCTATAACATTAATTACGCTGCTTCTTTTTTTTTCACACATTGCCTTATCGCTATGATTACCTTCCTTACGCTGTCATGGCGGTTGACGTGTAAGACTAGGTAAGTTTAGAATATTTTAATGGAGGAGTTGAATGTATAATTATTATTAACGCTTGTGCACAATTTCCCTTTTATGAAATTCAGTTTATCACGTTCAATTCATTTTTGACGTATTTAACTTCGTGTATTTCCTTAACTTCTTTTTGGGCTACCTCTCTAGCCTAAAATATTCTTCGTGTGTCTTGAACGTTTATGGCTTACAACGAAAAATTCATCAAAATTTTACAAGCAATCTTGTTGAAGTTTATTATTATTGTGTATCTCAATATCTAATGTATTTACAAATACACAAAAATAATAATAAAAATAATAAAAAAACTTGTTGTAGTGAAACTTCTTGTTGTCTGGTAGAGCGAATTCATTAATCAGGAATTAAAGTGAAACGAAAATTGAATCACAGTTAGGAGTCTTACTTTTCAGTATAATGGGTGTGATTTCTTGCACTAAATATATACCACCTAACCACTCCGCGATTCAGTACAGTATATTAAATTGTGTTTCACATTTCCTTCCCAAAGTGATAGAAATAATAAAGTGAGTTGTAAGTTAGTTTTTGCTCATAAATACTCCGGTCAGGTAGTGACATAATCTTCAAAATATATTGTTAATAATAATAATAACGTATACATCAGAACAATGTCTAGGCACCAAACTAAGCATTACCTTGTATTTTGGGTACCAAGCGAAGACACCACATACATATAACAACCAAGACCAGGTACCAATATCAATATTCACTATTTTTAGATAAAATAATTAATTTTTTCAACTATTTTAATATTTAATTTCAGCAATGCTCTTGTAACTGACTTCGCTATCTCTGTCTCTGTGTCAGGGGTTTTTGTCAAAACACTTTTACAAAATTTCTATATTTCTAGATCATGAACAAAGGACCTCCAGCAGGAAATATCTTAAGGAAACAAGTCAGTTTATTTCCAAAATATCAGTTGGTTATAATACCGGTCGATGAGAAAATGGTTACGATTCAAGTGGTCTTGTTAAATCATGCATACCTGTCAGAGAACATCTGTAACCTTACTGCAGGAGATAATCATAAAAGTTACTTTATTATTGGTGACTCTGAAAATCATCTCTTATTTTTGACATCTTTCAGGTAGGTAACTGATTTTTTTATGTTTATGTTACGTGTTGTTATTATCAGACATTGTAATGTTGAATACTGCTTGACTATAAAATTACTTAGATTAATTTCATTATTAATACAAAAATGAAGATATTTCCATAGGTATTTCCGAATTACTTCTACAACTATGATATTATAGTATTTTTCACGGTCATATTATCATATTATGTAAAAGATATTATTCCAGGTATATAATCAGGTTACATTATTATGTATATTAATTTTTTATACACGCTGTACATTTCATTTGAAATTAATTTAATACAGATAAGAAAGTGTCGACTAACAATAAAATTATGAACAAAATTGTAAAGATAAATATTTAAGAACAATAATAATTTAAAAAGGCGTAATTTTCTACAATATAACGACATTTAAAGTTAATATTGTCTCTGTGAGTATGATAGACAAATGCCAGTGTGGCGGTAATTAGCACAATAATCTAATTCAACCGAGGTACATGACCGCATCAATATAATGGTACGAGTTGTCTTCGGGCTGACATTCACCATCCATACAAAGACAATACCTATGACCATTAACCTTAAATAGTCGCCACATCAAAAAAAATCATGTCGAAGTTGTATTTATTTTTCATTTTAATATTTTATCGATACTCATTAGTCGGTACACTTTATCATCAGTATCAAAATAAGTCTGCAAAACACAGCTTGTATAAATGAACATTAACTTAAACTCATTAACTCTTAAAATTAAATAGTTTTTTTTAGACAAACGTGTTCACATAGTTAACAAAACAATAAATGCTATTCATAACAATTCCAGAGACAAAGATCTTATCAATATGTACGATGGTACCATTGAACATACGATAACTAGAAAGCACGATTTTGAACACAAGATTATAGTTCACTGTATAAGTTCCACTCATGGTTAGTTTAATTAATTTTTGGTGATAACATTAAAACTGTAAGGTTTTTCATAGTTTATTAACGTCTTCTTAATCTGTTTACAGTGGGGCTTGATGTACAAACCGATTTCACATTCATAAACCTTGAATCCACTGCAAATATGGACGACTCTAATTTAAAAAGGGGCCAAAACATTTCCAACCAAAAAACTATGAGCAATACTAGAAAGAAAACCCCAAGACAAATGACCATGACGGATATTTATAAACTAAGAAAAAGGAAAGCAGACGTCGATAATGTCACTATTTTAAATAAAAACAAAAAAAGAGAATGTACGTTAATAGACAAAATAAGAAACTTAAAGGACTCTATTGGTGCATTCTCCAAAGAACTACATGGAGAACTCGCGCCACCTGCAAACCGATTAGATGTATCTGATATAATTATTTTAGATTCACCTACAAACGTTAATGAAACAGAAAATAAGATACATGAAACTACAGACAGTGAGCTAAATATAAAAAATCCAGATCCATTCACCAATGAAAACTCAACACCTGACTACATGAACCTAACAGAGGAGGATTTCGAAACAGATCTGGAGTTAACAAATACAGAAATTGACAAAACGCGTTTGCAAGATGATCATATAAATGACATTTTGGAAAAAATTGAATATGAAATGTCCGAACATACTAAACCAAAAACTATTCATGCAATCACTAAAAAACCAGCTCTAAATGATACAACAATGAAAAATTCAAGAGACATAATTGATAATAACTGTAAACCTCAAACACTCTGCAGTTTAGAAGAAAAAAACCTTTTTGACTTTAATGCTAATAGACATTTAAAAGAAAACGAAAACAAATCTTATGCTACTGCTAACATTCATGTACCAAAGAAATTACGTAGTCAATCTCATTTTGTGCATATTCCTAGCAATACAGAAAATACATCAAAACGGCCTTTCAAAAAACAACGTAACAACAATTACAATTTTCTAGATATTATACAACAAAAGTCAGAAAT
Source organism: Luffia ferchaultella (assembly GCA_949709985.1). Classification (NCBI taxonomy): domain Eukaryota; kingdom Metazoa; phylum Arthropoda; class Insecta; order Lepidoptera; family Psychidae; genus Luffia; species Luffia ferchaultella. The sequence continues at coordinate 14,825,170 of OX453253.1, read as the reverse complement.
AAATAGCGATGAACCTACGAAAGAGACCCAATCTGAAAATGGATTTTGTACTGCAACTAAATTATATTTAGATCAGTACCTTCAGAAAGCTAAAAACCAAAAAGAGGAACCGCCTTCTATTTTGAAGAATTTATTGAATGTTGAGAACGTTATTGAGCAAGAAAAACGTTGTGAATCGGTTAGAGATTCTCAGGAAGACAATCCTACGATTACTAATGAAAATAAAATAAATCACTTAATTCCTGTTCCAAATAAAGATCTTCACACTAATGATATTACAATTTACTACCCAAAAGAAATCGAAGTATTTCAGAACCAAGATGACGGTAAAAAACTTATGATCCAGGGAAGCAATATAATAGAAAACGAAAATTTTCCAAATAAAGGAGAACATAATTCCGCTGCACTTTTAGATAACGAACTTAAAAATTGTTCTGTTCAGTCAATTGCAGATTTGCCTCGTGTTGATTTATTACCAGAAAATAATACAGATGATACAGTATGTATTACATCGGCACAGAAGTTAAATGATGATGAAAATATGATCGATAGTATTTACCCAAGAAAAAGATTTATAAACCAAATAAATGTGGAGAAGCATGCACAATTTACAAAAAGAACCACAAAAATGGTTATAAACCCTTTAGCAATACAGAACAATAGAGATCTTGAAATATTTGAAAAACTCAGAGTACAGGACGCCGACAAAAATAAATCAGGAAATAAAGAAAACAGGAATAAGAGCGATCGTTCTCAGTATGAAGTCGGAATCGATATACCATCTAATAAGGGTAAAACTTCAGTTCAGAACATATTCACTCCAAAGAATAAAAATAGTCCTCACGATTGTAAAGGAGAACTTACTACATTTAATAATAATAATATAAAAAACTATAATAGTCCAAATACAAAAGAAAAACTCGAAAAGAAAGAGTTGGATGAAAAATGTAAACAAATAACATATGAGGCCTCGAATATTTTCATAAATACTGCATCGCTCGATAACAGTACACATCTTTTCCAAAAAAACAGTTTTCAAAAAGGTTCACACTGTAATAAAGTTATGCCCACTAGCGGCGAAATAAATGAAAAACTAGATTATCGCAAAATTGAAGTTGCAACTGGTAATCTATTAACTGAAAATACAGATTTAATACAAAATGTATCCTGCACGGTGAAAGAAAACTATGCCTGCAAAGATAAACAAAAAATTATTCGTAATGACCGTGAGAAAAACTTTGATAATCAGAGACATGAGATTAAAAGTGGAATAACATCAGACAAATTTAAATTTGGTTTGGAGAATATTAATATTCATGAACGTTATTTCAACGCATTCGCAAGAGTAGTCTCGGAAATTAAAATTATCGAACAAGTCAAATTAGATATTACATTAAAAAAATCAACAATCGTCTTAAGAAAGACCAATTCAACTTTTGATGAAACTATTCAGCGTAGCATAAGCGAGTATCCACAACCTAAAAAATTTAATGCAAATATTTTTTCTAATACCGAAACACAAAATGAAACTAACATTCCTAAAAGCCATTTTTCAAAAGACGCAGAATATCGATCTGAATATCATTCTGAATATCATTCTAGCGAGAATAAAATGAGTACTGGCGACGTTGCAAGGATGTGTGACACAAAAATAAATAATTTATTAGACGATAAGAAAATATCACCAGATGACACCAACACAAAATATAAATTAATACTAGCAAAACCAAGTCAAAATCAGATTGATAATATCAAAGATACAATTAATACTACAAAAGAGAGTAACACATCTGTATTAGACGTATTAAATAAATATGTCAAACTCACCAAGTAAGTAGAATGCGCATATGACAATAAAAAACACACTCGCGATACTTTAATAAAATGTTGTTATGTCAGTAAGTTGATCTATTTCTACAATTTTAGATCTATGTACAGTTCCAATCAAACTTTATGGCGGATCCGAACATAGGCACAAATCGCGTCGCAGTAACCAGTTTTAGGTGTAGCGGGACGCAGTGGAGCGAGGAGCATATGACTATACCTGCGTAAGCACGCTTAGCGTTGTATTCCGATCCGCCATAAAGTTTGAGTTGAACTATAACTTTCTACCATTTTAGAAAGCGTACGTAAAGACGTAAAGCTCACACATATTGTTTCAGAATATTATTCTCATGCCCCGTATTCGTTAGTTTGTTATTGAATACGGATAACCTTTTCAAATTAAATTGAAACTTCCTAGAAAAAACTTTTTATTTTGAAGCCTTATTCACGAGATATTTGGCTATAAAGTGTCCCTTGCAGTTGTAATCTCAAATAAGTAATAATAGATTATTACAAATACAAAAACATACCTATAGGTAACACAAATAGCAGTAATACTCTCCATAGCCCAATATAAAGGGGGTAAGTTTCAGCTTACATTATTTGTTGCAAAAGATTTTTTTCCTAGGATCGTTTGGTATCACGTGAGTATGCCAAATCTAAAGTTGCAACCTCGAAAGTAAAGCCCCCTCTCCCCCCCACTTTTAGTGCCCGAAAAACCTCTTCTGACCTTTTCCAGTTTTCCGATTATAACTCGAAAACGGTCTATATTTTGAGAATATCCATGCCATAGTAATTAAGAGGACAAAATTTCGCGCTGATTAAAAAATATGCAAAATTGATTCAGTTGTTCGATTTTTATGGGGACCCGAAAAACAGCAAATTTTTCCAACTTTGTCAAAACTTTGTTTTACCAATTTTCAATGTGCTGTAACTTTCCAATATCATATTTTATTAATCCCACCTCTGTCTAAAAGTTAAATAACATCAATCTGTGAGTTCAAAAAGCAGCAATTATTTTCATGTTGCGCCAGCATTGAATTTGTTTCGTCTGAAAAGCAAAATTGGGGAACACTTAAATGATATTAATCAAATCATAGTTTGTTTTATTGACAACTTAAAATACAGGAAAATTTACCTTTAACCCATTTATTTATCTTTATTTCCAAGGTTACACAAACAGTTAGGAATAACACTTATTTAAAGGAATGCTTAAAATAATTACATAGATACTGGGATACTGGAAGTATTTACAATTCGTCGTTTTGATAGTCCCGGTTTAAACTCTTCTTCCTCAAGGTGATTGGCATTACCTATTTGTCGCATCAGGTTGGTCAGGTTAGTCAGGTTGGTTTCTTTCTCCTCAACTTCCTTACCTTAAAGTTCTTCATACGCTATGATGACTGGGACGTCAATAATCTAACTGATCACAAGTACAGTGTCGAAGCTAGGTGACTGAGAATAAGGTGTTGTCACAAGCAGTACAGCAACGTCCTCTACTACCTCCAATACTCGAATGGAAGATTGTTCTAGATGCTTTCACAGCATTTAATGAGGCGGTTCTTTTTCGTTTGATTTCCCAAAAACATTTCCTAGGAAACGGTCGACAGTATACTCTCATCAAACATTATATCGACCTAAGTTTTCAGTTTCGAACGCCGAGCCCTTTCTGAGCTTGAGCATCGCTGATTCGCCTCAGTTGGGTAGGTACCTAACACAACAATCACTGATGCTTCACACAATCATAATGTTTTTATAAATCTTTTTTACGACTTGGCATGGAGCACTGTAGCTACTGATGAAGTTTTTCGGCTACCAAAAGTTGTCGCCCCACTTTCGAGGTCGCAAACTTAGATTTGGCGTACTCACGCGATACCAAACTCTCCTAGAAAAAAAAAATCTTTTGCGGCAAATAATTTAAGCTGAACCACTTTTTCCATTCTTTATATATTGGCCTACCACTACAGTTACATAAGTTCTTTTTTTTTCAGAATCTATGACGACGAATGTACGTCTCTATCAACGACAGCGGAATCAACTAATAAAAGACCGCAAATGGAGAAAAATCAAAGAAAACTCGAGTCTAAGAGATTGTACAGCATACGAGATATTAATAGGTTGCACATAGATTTACCTGATTCTTTTATTTCTGAAATACAGACAGTTCCATCTATTTCTTCGGTTTGTACTCATGCGTCCGCACCATCTGTGCATCCTGGATGTCAAATTGACTATGGTAGTTTAGAAAATTGTTCCATAAATGATGATACAGACATAACAGAAGCAAACGACTTAGAAAATGCTCAAGCAATATGTAATGATAGTGAGGAATTTGAAGAAATATCTGATTTGAAAGTCATGAGTCCCCTTCAGGAAGAGCCGATCAGTCAAGCTATATTAAATCCAATGAAACTTTTACAGTGTTACCAACCCAGCGACATGTTAGATGAAATCATACCACCTCCACAAAATTTCTCTGATCACCCTGAAACACAAATTTCAAAAAATGTTGGATTTGACAATATTGAAAAGGAATGCGATACAGATTTTCAATATGATAATTATTTGTTTTCACCTTCAAAATATTTAAATTACAATGAAAACGCTAGCTTATCACATATCAACATTGATGACACTAACCTGTATACCCGAGATCTCCATAATGACACTTCTAATGATGTGGACATTAAGCAAGTCAAATTGATACCGGATCACGAAATGGAAACCTGGACATTGTCTGAACCAGAACCTTCAGATATATACTCGAGTGATATGCTATTGACACCACACCATACATGTGCTGTAAAAAGATCTAATACTCCTATAAATTCTTATAACAGGGATTATTCAACAAAGAGTATTTTGAAAAAGTTTCAATTTGCTAAAGAAAAAGTTAAACGAAATTAGAAATTATCAAACCAAAAAGGATAAAAAAAAATATATTTAATAGAATGAGATCGCTAACGTCGCATTTACTTATTCGCCTAAAATAAAATAAAAGACAATTTTTAGTACTTAATTCTGATTGAAAACTTACGAAATTTTACTCAAGTAACAGGTATAAGACCGTTGTGGACAATTTTGTTTAAAATATTACTCAAATAATAGGTATAAGACCTTTGTGGACAATTTTGTTTAAAATGTTACTCACATGATAGGTATAAGACCTTTGTGGAAAATTTTGTTTTAAATGTTACTCAAAAATAGGTATAAGACGTTTGTGGCCAATTTTGTTTTAAATGTTACTCAAATAATAGGTATAAGACCTGTGTGGACAATTTGGTTTAAAATGTGACTCAAATAATAGGTATAAGACCTGTGTGAACAATTTTGTTTTAATGTTATTCAAATAATAGGTATAAGACCTGTGTGAACAATTTTGTTTTAAATGTTACTCAAATAATAGGTAGGTATAAGACCTTTGTGGCCAATTTTGTTTTAAATGTTACTCAAATAATAAGTATAAGACCTTTGTGGCCAATTTTGTTTTAAATGTTACTCAAATAATAGGTATAAGACATGTGTGGACAATTTTGTTTAAAATGTTACTCAAATAATAGTTATAAGACCTTTGTGGACCTTTTTGTTTTAAATGTTACTCAAATAATAAGTATAAGACCTTTGTGGCCAATTTTGTTTTAAATGTTACTCAAATAATAGGTATAAGACATGTGTGGACAATTTTGTTTAAAATGTTACTCAAATAATAGGTATAAGACTTTTGTGGACAATTTTATTAAAAATGTTACTCAAATAATAGTTATAAGACCTTTGTGGACAATTTTGTTTTAATAAATGAATAAAATTTTTATTTTGTTTAATTTTTTTATTGTTTATTTACTATAGCTTTCGCCCAAAACTTCGTCTGCTTATGCTTAAGGAATCTCCCTAGACTATTTTTAAATTTTTAATACTAAATTTCAAAAATACTTCTTTCGGCATGGTAGTAAAAAAAATCGTGACAGATCTGACGACTTTAGAATTACTAATGTATTATTTATAAAATAAAAATAAAATTGTAAATCTACTTACATTAATTATAATAAACATAAAAGTCAGATTAATTGTGATTATGTGATACGCGTGATACGCATTTGGCCTTAAATAAATGTGACGCATGGATTTGACGTTTAGTGGCCACACCCATGCCATACCACACATACCTACCTATTGGTACCTATCCACTGATAAAACATTGTAAAATTGATAGATTACAAAAATGGCGGGTCGTTTGTCCAGGGACGTTGATTCATTGAGAAAGTTAAAAAATCAAATAAAATAATTTAAAAAAAATTTCATCTTTGTCATCGTGAATGTCCTATGTTAGAGAATGTAACGATGCACCGGTAGGTATATGTTGACAATTATCAATTTCGTTGATGTGAGAAAGACCGAAATATTTTAATAGGTACCTATTTTTTTATTCTATAAAATCGGGCGACCGAGCTATGTTCGGAATTTTTTTTTTGGATCATCGTGTATGCACAGTTAAACGTACCTACTCTTACTTTTAGGTGATACTTATGTAACGCAAAAAACAACGTCAAAATCCTCCCCGACGTTTTAGAAGAACTATCGCAACGCCGCGCCCCCTGGTGGGCCACGACCGCAAACCTTATCTAAGATCCTGCTCTTAAGTGATAACTATATAACATAAAAAACCACGGTAAGATCCTCTCAGCCGTTTTAGAGACATACGTCTGTTGCAGCGCCACTTGGTGGTCCATCTGGGCTAACATGCGACGCACGACAAAACTGCCACACGAGACGAGAAAAATTGTCGATCTCGACTTGTCTGTCGTTTTCCCTAACATGCACGAAACACTCGAGAAAATATGTCAGCGTGACTTCGCTTTGTCGACGTGACAAACAAATGTTACCCTATAATGAAAACATACCATATTCTAATATAGCAACACTTTATCCGTTCTCTTTTATTCGTTCAATTTATAGCAATTTATAGTCTAAATCATAGGTCTAAATAGTGTGATTGACCATAGAATATATTTAATAATTTAGTTTAACTGGCCATCGACCGTTTCTGCAACTAGAATTTTCAGATTTTGAGTTGCCCATGGTTAAAAATGTTTTTAAATTAGTTTTTTTAAGCAACAATAATAATATTAAGAATATTAATAATAATGACAATAATAATAATATTGAAACAGGTGCGCTGCGCTCGGGCTATCACAACACATTACTGTTATTATTAATTTATTATTATTAATATTAATAATAATGATATTAATAATAATAGTAATAATAATAATATGAATATTATTACTAATAATAAGTAAAAATATTAATTTTAATAATAAATATAATGATGATAATAATAATTTAAAAACTGGTTCGCTGCGCTCGGGCTATTACAACACATTATTATTATTATTATTTTATTATTATTAATAATAATAATAATAATAATAATAATAGTAATAATGAAAATAATAATAATAATAAGTAAAATTATTATTAATAATATTAATAATAATTATAATAAATATTATTAATAATAAGAATAATAATAATAAGTATTAATAATAAAAATAATACGTATTATATTAATAATAATAATAAGTATTAATAATAATAATAATAATAAATGTTTTGTGATAGCCCGAGCGCAGCGAGTTTTTGACTTGAGTCTGTTAACTATCACTGAAATAATGCCTCGGAGAGCACATTAAGCAGTCGGTCCCGGTTGCTGTCAATATATGGCGGTCACTACAATCCGCGAATCCGCATTGGAGCAGCGTGGTAGATTTGATTTCCATTTTGAGCTCCAAGCTCCAAGTCCCCTTATTTTTAGGAGAGGCTTAAGCCCCTGCAGTGGGGTATAAAAAAGGCTGAGGGAATGGAATGGAATAATAATAAAAATACCTTTTTTATTACCTAGAACCTAATACTGAAAAACAGAATAAAACGAAAATTTATCGGGGGTTTCCATAAAACAAACCTGATTTTTTTATATTGTACGGTGTATGGAACCCTTCGTGTGAGAGTCTGACTCGCACTTGGCCGGTTTTTATAATATACATATACATATTTTTATATTTTACACCCAGAACTAAAACAAATAGACGCGTGCACTAATATTTGTCCCGGGCGGGAATCGAACCCGCGACCACTGGCTCCGCAGTTAGGGTCTCTAACCACTCGGCCAAGCAGTCATCATGTCATCGATCATAAATTGTTTTTTAATTATCTGTTTTCGGCGTTATTGTAACGTAAACAATATTTAAATAAAATTAAATTAAGTAAAAAAAGTTTTTCCAAGCTGAATCGGTAACGAAACTTTTTTTTATGCATAAAATACAACCGATTCAAGAGTATATAAACAAAAATAAAAATTTAACAATTACTTTCTACATAACAATATTTTTCTCACCGTTGTCGTCAACGAAAATTGCCGACGAGAAATATACCGCTTAAAAATGACAAAATTCGATAAAACATGGTTCGCATGTTAGGATTTGTAGACAAAACTACCGTAGACGAGTAATTTTTCCAATTGTGACAGATCGCGACGAGATAAAAACGTTGCATGTTAGCACTAGCAGACATATAGAGATATCTCGTTTCGGGACGTGAATAGCCGTCGACAAAATTTCGTCGCGGCGTGCATGTTAGGCCCACATAACTGCACAACTTATTTAGTTGTCTACCCGTAGGTGATATCTATATAGCGCAAAAAACCGCTTCAAGATCCCAGCCATCTTAGAGAATCGTCTATTGCAACGCTCCCTGACGGCCAAGTAACTGCAAACCTTATATAAGTACCTGCTCTTCATCAAGTAACTCGAAAAACCGCGTCAAGATCCTCCTAGACGTTATAGACACATATCTATTGCAGCGCCCCTGGTGGCCCATAACTGCACAATCAAATCAAATTTAATTATTTACTCGTAGACGATACCAATTTAATTCAAAAAACCGAATCAAAATCAGTCCAGTCGTTTCGAAGATACATATCTACTTCACAATAGTTAAAACATTTATTGAACCTGATTGAACCCCAAACAAGGATTTAAACACGATTTAAACGCGAGTGCCTACACGCCGGTTTACTCAGCGGCGTGGTCGTAGAGAGAGAATTATATAGAAAAGCGAACTGCATATACCTCGTGAGATGGAGAGTTATGTATTAATATATACCTAAACACATCTATTTACCCTTATCTGTGATGACAAGGTGTTATTTAAACTCCATTAAAACAAACCATAATGATTTTGAGAAATTGATTGTTATAAACAAAGGAGTCATATTAGCACCATGACATTTTTTTTGTTTTTCAATAAGACAAACATCTGTGGCAATATTTCTTTATTACAACGAAATTAATCATACTTCATTCATAATGTTTGTAAATTAAGAAACACAATTATGTAAAATTTGCAGTGCCCTTACAGGGCTATGTGTGCGTTATGTGAATGATATGTATTATAAAACACTTTTGTACGCCAAATACTAATACCCCATAATACTTGCTTACTTTGAGACTAGATGACGCTGTATGGGATGTCTCATGTATTATTATCACACAGAAATGATCATGAATATTTTGCTATATCTATTTGGCTCGCTCAGCTTCGTTTTCAGGAAATCTGCAGACACAATACGTATAATTTAACAAAAATCATAATTATATACCTACATACATAACATCATCATCATCGCAGCCATCATTATATGAAAAAGAAAATTTTTTGTAATGGTATCACTAAAACATGTATAACACACCACTGCTAAATTCAATATCCCGATGATGGGAAAAGGCGTGCCTAAGGTATAAGCAAAACGCAGGGTGAGACAAAAGAAATATTTTTGTGTTTCGTTCACTCTATGACGATTGGCAATAAATATACCTCTCTCCCGCGATTACTATACTTTTATTACATACTAGCTTTTCTACAGCTTCTCTCTACGAGCGTGGTAGTTTTTTTTTAAATTACCTTTGTCTACTTTCTGCAGCATCTGCCTTAATTTCTTTATTCGAAACAAAAAAAACTTTTTGGATTTGTCTTTACTACCTTTAAGTTTTAAATCGATATCTCCTTTTAACTTTGAGATTAACTTTTTATATTTTCCGTGGCTCGACGTGTAGGTAGGTATCGCCATTCACGTTCCACAACAAAATCCTGATACTAACCCCTGAAGAGCACCATGTCGTGCGACGTCACGCTGTCATCTGAACCCAGCCTAAATTAAAAATAGAACTACGCCATTTTGAACTTTATTTTCCATAGTGTTCTGCAGTAAAACAACAGTATCAGAGGGTTGTACCAAAACGTTTTACTATTCCCAATGACTTTTGCATATACTATTAGTACGTTACGTTTATCTTATTAAAACGCAAAATCGCATTGCACCAACATAAAACACGTAAAAGTTCATAAAAGTAACAGTATAATGAGTGGCTGCCCAATATAACATTTTAGACACCCCTGTAAATAGAGCGAGAGAATGTTTTTTTTTTGCTTCGATAATGACAACATTCGACGGTAAATTGTGGTAAATCTGTAGTGGTTTAATGTCAAAAGTTTATTCCAGTTTATTCGTTTACGCAGGCATGAATATATACAGTATAGTAAAATAGGTTTATTTAAAATAAAAAGAAATAAAGTTATCAATGTTGTATAGGTACGTAAGTGGTATACAACGAAATAATTTAGTTTGATATATTCTTTACTTTTTCAAATATTTGCAGACTTGGAAATAAAATACATTAAAAATACTCGCAAGCAGGATGAACATATGTTACATTTAAAACTAATTAAATCAAATCCACATACTCGACGCAACAAGCTGTAAACACTACGACCGAAAAAATTTGGCGTAGGTAGGTATACGCTCTGCTACCCGTGCGAAACCGGGGCGAGTCTCTAGTTTTTGATAATAAGGTACAGTAGCAATCAAATATTATGGCGAATCCGAAAGTAGGCATAAGTCACATCACAATTACCATATTCAGATCCGCCACAATGTTTGACGCTATCTGTGCCAACTAACAAACTCCGTATCGGCTACAAGCCGATTGCTGCATTGCCGACCCGAACATAATTTTTTTTAAATTTTTTCTTTGACATATGAATTCCAAATTTCAAGGAAATCTATATCCTCAGATCGGTAGAACTCGTCAAACTTATTTCAAAATAATGTTATAATCATACCTAAATAGAACTACTAGAAGTTAGAAGACAAAAAAATTGAGAAAAATCCATATAACAAACATAAAATGGACATAAACGTAAAAATTTACTTTATGCTTTTACTTATTAGGTCTGAAGCAACCATGAAGCAACTCATAAGTATAGAGTAAAAGTAACCGCATAAACTAAAAAAAAAAAAAAAGAATTTAATGCAACACAATTTTTGTACATTATACGTTTTACGTTACTTTTTACTTATACCTACTTTACGGAGAATTTAGTTGGTGCAACCCACTGAATGACTAGTTGCACACAAACTCATTACTCATATGATGCCGCATCATACAATTAATAATTAGTAAACTCCTTCCTTTCCTGTTAATACTTGAAACAAACATAATAGTTGTGTTAAAAACTTAGCGCCAACAATATTGGAAAACCTTCATTAACTTATTTTGAACATAAAATAGGCAACACTGATAACTCGATTCTAAAAAGGTTTCGTCTCCTCTCTGCGTGCATGTATAAATACAAATACGTGCTTCAGAACACTGGTTCTAAGTATCTCCGCTGTTAAAATAATCTCGTACCGAACGTTATGAAATATCTCAAAATGTCATTAAATGTCATAAAAAATCACGCAATGTCATGAAATATAACAAAATGTCACGAAACGTCCCGAAATGTCGAGAAAGTCGGAGAGAGCCGACAAAAAGTAATACTCCCATCCAAATGAGCCACTAGATATCCCACATCAAAAAATTATAAAAACTACATTTGAGTGTGTCAGAAGTGGGAATTAGAAATATTGTTAGTCTGCATAGCTGGTACTAAATATACGCTCTGTGGGGAATATTATAACGTCACAATAGTATTCCTTCTTCTTCTTAATTATGGCATAGTATTCCTTATTCCGTTATTATACTATAAACTTATTCCGGGTTCTAGCTTGTCAGACTTTTTCTAACAATTGCTGCCAAACTAAATAAACCTCCCAATATTAAAAACAGTTACTATTGTCTTTCAAGTGAAACAGACGGAACTAGATAGTACAACATATTTATATTTGAAAATATTGACATACCGATAGATTTTGTGCAAACCCTATGCTTAATAGTTTATTGTACTTTTACACAATATTTTTGTATCTTACACATAATTTGTCAAAATAACTAATTATTTACGAAATAGAGTATTTACCTTATATAACTGATGTATTACAAAGTAAATTTAGGAATAATTTCTATGAAAATAAATATGAAGAATGTAGTTAGTAATTGTCGGTACTTACATGTGAAATGTCTCTTCATTTGGTTTATCATTATAATTCACACTACAATTTAATACAGAACATGACACCATTACAATTGAGGGGATTTAATTTAAAGAATCCAAAACGATTAAGGTAAAACATAGAAAATTAAAACAAGATTGTATTTTGGCAGGACGCTAACATACGCTATATATGTTCAAATAGGTTTTGTGATAGATTTTGTTGCATTTCTTCTCGCATGTAGAATTTCCGCAAAGATCTGGATGTCACTCGCACTGCGTTCCTCTCTTATGCTAAGTATATATACCTTTATGGTCGATATAGTGCAGACATTTTTTTTATAGGGTACATCTAGCTAAACCTTCGTCATACTTCATATTTACACTTATGTGACTCCCATTAAAGCAGGTTAAAAAAGATAATCAATCTCCTTGAAATATGTCATCTCACTAAAATTAGTGGAACATTAATTATAAAAATTACATACAAACAACCACACGCATCTTCATGACTTTTTTTTTTGGTTCAGCATGATTAAAAACTAGATAATAAAACTACTAAATAAGCAACACCAAAAATTTATTGAACATGTCATAGCATGAAAAAGGTGCATTAAAAAGGAAACCATGATGAAGTCTAATTGATTGTCAGGCAAATAATGCTATCGAAAAATTGATCTATTAAAAATACACATCTAAAGTTAGACTTAATTTTTTTTAGTGATGTACACAAGTGGAACCAAGACTCACTAAACACAAAATATATTAAAAAAATGCATGCAAAGATACGCCTCGATGGTTGGGCGGTGTCGTTGAAATTATATTTAGTCGGTCTTGGTTGAACAGAACTCCATCCTTTACTCTGAAATAGTCTTTTCTAATTTGAACAGTGCGACGTCTCACGAGGCCAGGTTGAACCCACACCATTCAATTTAAAAGAAACTGGCGCGTGCCGCGCACACGCTTCTACATAATGTTACAACCTCTATACTTTGCATTAAAATAATGCCCATTTTCACAGGCAAGGGATCCGAACACCGTCATATCTATTCCAGTGAAATATTCACTCTATCATCTAGTTCTCAGCTTCCCTGCAAAGTTTCGCATTCGACGTGTTTATTTATTAACAAAAACTAAAAACAAACAGGCGGTCAAGCCAATCGGTGAGAACATAACGAACAAACAGTCCACAACCATAAGAGTAAGGTGCGATCGGGCTCGGTGCCGACAAAACGTCGGCAGCGTCGGCCCACACCTACCCTCATGCCACAATCTCGCCTCGGCCCGGCTCTACAAAGCAAAGGTCGAGCGCTCCGTCAACAAGACAATGCGATGGCTGAAAAACGCTTTCCGTTTAATGCTCAGCATATACACGACTTTAAATACATATAATCGACAAACCTATAACTAAGTGTAAGACAGAGTCGCGCCCGCTCTAGCTTTTCAAAGGTACAAAATCAAAACCGCACTCTTACAGCAGCGCGATGATAAAATACGTTAATAGCTAAATACTCCAACTTCCTAAATGGATAAATATTGTGATTTCATTCAATGCATGAAACTAAATTAACCATGCTTCCTAAATGCTGAATATTAAACTGGAAATACATAGTTCACACTTTTTTTTTATACATTTCATATAGTTTTTATATATATTTTTTTTACATTTTATATTTTTTTTTAGTAATTTCCACGCTGGGAAAATTACACTAATTCTATGCAAAGTATAGCTTGTATTTGTTGTATGACCGCTCCATACTTTGTGTCATTAGGTTTACGGGCTATGCTATTTACCCTCGCACGTTGGCAGTATAGTACGCATGTCACGTCTCCCGCCCTTTTGACGGCCAATGAACACAATTTATTAAAACCTCGTCATACAAGTTGAGTTGGTTCTGCTGATTGCAGTACATAAAGCCATAGACTCTCCTCGTTTTGTAGATCGACATTGATTGCCGAAGCGACGCGCCTGCGCGCTTCTGTCGCTATTTAGTTCCATACTAGATTGCATAAAATCTTTAGTGTCGTAAATTATATATTAATTTTAATATTAATTTAACACTATTTTTATAAGCACACGAGTAATGTGAAAGTAAACTCTCAGACAGCGTAAGGTTTATTTGTAGACAGTTTTTATGTCCCGAGGGGTCCAACAATATATAAGAGCAAATCTGAAGATTGTATAATAAGTATAATTGTAAACGTCTACAGTTTTCTTTAGCAATATTGATCTACAACGTGAGGAGACTCTATACGTCTCCAGACCAACTTGGGTACGAATATATAATATTTTCATATACCAAAAGGTAGTTAAGACAGGTGAGAGAAAATAAGGACAAGTGGTGGTACTGCAAACATGCCAGTTATAAAGCATAGCCCGAAGCGATGTCGCGATCGAAGCGGCGCCCGCCGGCAAGAGCTGAGCCCGCGCGACATCGCCGTCCGCCCTACCTCTACCGCCTCGCTAATCTTAATATAGTATTAATTCATTTAAGTAGGTTATAACGGGGGTTTGGCGGAGTGAGGTGCGGGACGCGGCGGTGTCGCTCATGGCCCACCGCTTCACTTCCTGGTCATGATCTTGAGGTACTCCAAAGCATTTTGGGCGGCCGAGGCTTGAGCGTCCTTGCTGGTCATTCCGCTGCCGTAGCACACCGCCACCGGCAGCGTCGACAACTGCACCAGGCACTGGCTGCGTCCCAACATCGACTTTTCCTCGATATCCACGTAAGTCACTTCGAATGATTGTTCCGCAGCTATCTCCTGCAGGAACTGCACGTAGTTGAAGTCCTTGATGTTCAACGGAGTTGTCTGCCAACAAGGAGAACGTTATTTAAATAATATACGACAAGACGTATCTTGAAGTTTTTAAATTTTTTTTGTCATTTTCGTTTAGGGTTGTCAATTTCAAATAAGTAACTAGCGATTAAGTACCGGCTGTAAATAGTGATGGTTTTGAAAGGTGTCATATACATACCTGCAACTTAGCGAGGATGGGGCCGGCGGTATGCTTGAGGTGTTTGTGGAACTGCGACACCTTGTGGCTGTGACTCGTGGTCAGGGTGGAGATTTTACTATCTTTCAAGTCGCTATAACGGCCCGCGACGCCCTAGAACACAATACATATTAATTTTTTCATTATTTTCACAGAACTTTTACTTGTTCTTTCGTATCTGTCAGTACATCGGCGCGACGACGGCGCTCTGTTGCATGTACGAATGAAAGATAGTAAAACCGTTCCGTGAACGTGTGTCATCTCTCCGTGTCGCCAGGTGAAGAATATTGAATTATCCCAAAAACAATGAAATCTGATAAACTGAACAAACTATATACACAACAGATTTAAGAGGGTTTATGGATCAGACGTGATACTTTGAACAAGAACTTTCCTATCCAATTGATAATAGGACTGAGAATGTCGCTGATTCGCACGGTTTCACGCGCCAATTTTACTC
Organism: Luffia ferchaultella; assembly: GCA_949709985.1. Lineage (NCBI taxonomy): Eukaryota > Metazoa > Arthropoda > Insecta > Lepidoptera > Psychidae > Luffia > Luffia ferchaultella. The sequence continues at coordinate 14,809,466 of OX453253.1, read as the reverse complement.
GGCTTGAAAGTGTCACCCGTACCGTACCCAATCCTCTTATAAATTTGATAGGATAGTGAAAGCAAAAGATCACAATTTAGGGATATCTCGGAGGTGATTTGATCAGCGAGGGAGGCGGAGTCAGAAGTCTTTAATCGACCTCCGCGGGGTCAAAGGTAAAGTAGAAACATTTTAAGGAAAAAATAAAAAAAAAAAGTATTAAGCTAGGTAGGTACTTTATGTAATAAAAGTGAACTTACACATTAAGAGTTGAATGATGGGTAAATTTAAACTAATTATATAAATGTGAATGTGTGTTTGTCCTTTCAATACGTAGGAGCGTAGCAAAAAATAGTGAACGGTATCGTCCACTGTTTTATACACTATTTAATCTGGCTTATTTTTGTGTATTCTTGTGGTTATTTTTATTAAAATAATTTTCACCCCTGAGAAGGGGTGGCATCCACCCCCAAGGCAAAAGCGCAAGTTGACACTATGTCATTTTTGTTTCTTAAGGTATCCCCCACCTACTCACCAATTTTCATGAAAATCTATGGAGATTTAACGAAATCGGAGGTGAAAACCTTCATTGACTGGACTATCATGATTTATTTATTTTTTAAGTTACTCTTTTTTTGTCAGTATATCTCATGCTACATTCCAAAAGATTGTAAGATGAAAGAGTACGCATCGAAGCCACTAACACGCGCGACGGACTTCAGTCACGCAGTGAGGGCCCATAATACTAGAGCGCACGCGCCCTATTTTCTTACACGAGTACTCACGTGGCGTGACACAGTACACCATTTTGAAATGCAATACAGTACTGATTGTTGGACAATACGTGAATAAAAATTTCATGTCATTAGTCCCTTTGCTTATAATTTATATGTAATAGAAACATAGTTACAGACTGGGTTTCATAATAAGCTAGTTAATCGAAAAACAAAAATTATTAAAAAAAAGGCACTTCTGAGATTCATTCAACCTTTGAAAACAGTATTAATATTAATAGTAATTGTTACCCTGGTACTATAATAGGCCACGCGTGCGCTCTCTAGTGTTAATGATGCTAAATAGTAGTTTAATATCAAAGTTATTCATCATCATCATCAGCCCATTTTTACCCCACTGCAGGGGCTTAGGCCTCCCCCAGGGTGAGGAGGGGGGCTTGGAGCATAAGTCCACCACGCTGCTCCACTGCGGGTTGGGAATTGTAAAGACCGCCATCTATTGACTGCGTCCGGGACCGACTGCTTAACGTGCCCTCCGAAGCACGGTGTCAGTGATATTGTGTACTTAAGTCAGAAAAACTCATTGGTACACGCCCGGATTCGAACCATGGCCCGGGCCATATAAATTTGAGACAGGTTCGTTGCGCTCTGGGCTATCACGACATCAAAGTTATTAGTGTTTGAAAATCATAGTTTGAATTTAGAACTAAAACGCTGCGTTTTGGCCGTTTTGACATTTGTCCGTTTATGTAGTTATGTAAAAATTGACAATTACATTTAAAAGAACGATCGCTTTACTTTATTGTCAATAGTGAAATAGATTAAGTTGTAAAATTATAATATTTTGAATCTATAATTTGAGGGCATACATAAAATTTTATATATGTATATCATAGATATTATGTATAGTAGTATAGATATCATTTTGAATACAAAGCAATTGAGTTGGTGCGGGCTCAATTTAAAGGATATGCTGAAAGACACAATACGGAACGTCAGTTTACCACAACAAAAATGTTGAAAATATTAGAAGTCTCTTAATATGTAACTTAAGAAAACCGGAAAAAGGTTGTAAATCGAACTGTTAAAATGATAATGAAAGATTACGAAAGAGATGTGAGAAAAAATATTTAAGACAATTACTTTATAATTAATACAGATGATGGCAGCGACAGTGAATATAATATGGATGAATCTGTTTAAATATACTAAGTGAAAATCGTTTTCTTAAGAAAATGTATTTTATTCAAACTTTTAAAATAGAAATTTCTATTCAATACACTTATATAGTACTACTTACCTACAACTAACGATGACTTATAGGTGCAACTTGCACATGGCCATAATTTTTCAATAGTAATTTGAAATGTGTATCACTATTTATACCAAACTGGCCATCCTAGCATACCGCTACTGTAATCTAAATATTGCCTCTTTAAACTTATGCCATTTTACGTCACATATGTTAAACATGTGAGATGTTTCGGAGTCATTGCTAAATCTATGAATCTTCTCTGCTCATCATATGAATGGGGATTAGTGACATTTGCATGGTTATGGTATGATAACAAGGGAGGTAACGTCTGTGATGTGACACTCAGTGAAGTGTACAAGACCCATTTATATGAATTTGCAATGAAAAACCGACACTAAAGCTTAGAAAAAGAAATATATACAGGTAGTATTTTTAATGTATTTTATTTTCAATTCCGTAAATATTTGAGAAGTAAAGAATATATATATTTAAAAACAAACTAAAATATTTCTTCATATACAACATTGCTAACTTCTACCTAACTATACGTCACGCGTGTCGCGTCGGTATGGGGCGGCCCGGCGCGGCACCCGGACGCTTGTCGTGCGATAGTTTTTATTTCACGACAACTCCTAAGATATTTGTACGCGTCGAACCTGCCACTATACTCAGGCACGGTGGGCGACGTTTGTACCGGGTGCTGGTTCTTCGGGGTAGAGACAAAATGCCAGTATTGATTCCGGGCAGAGCTTCCCGCCAACTTGTTGTACTTGCTGACTATGACCAGTATGGTCCTATCTCTTGCAGGTAGTCGCGTATGAACGGAGTACTGAAGTGAAGTGCCTATACCGTGGATCGTCCGCCCTTTTTATACGCTATTTGCACATAATTTCTTATGTGCTCGTTAGGTACTGTTTTCCCGCGGAGATTTTGGCGCGTTTTCACGATTTTCGCGCCTGTTTTCAGTTGACCAATCAGAGCTCTTTCAGCTAATTTTGGTACCCTCCGAGGGCAAGACCAAACGAGAGCCATCAAGAATTAGGCACCCTCGGAAGGCAGTACCACATGGAGAGCTCCGATTGGCCGTTTGGCACGTCTCCGCGGCAGTACTCTAACGAGCACCGATTTCCCTCGCTGGGCGAACTTTCCACGATTTTCCCTATTTTTCAGCAAGTACTAAGGGTTGGCGGGAAGGGAAACACAACTATAGCCCATCTTTATTCGATTTCTGCAGTTTTTAACATTACATCTTATATAACTATCATTCTATTCGATTTTCAAATTCATGTTATTTCTACGCTATTTCCTATCGACGATTTGTAGCTCGGCTGTCGGCTCGCCGTCGCGAACATTCTCCCGCCGTGCAGCGTCGTCTCGAGGCTGCATCTCTGGTGCTGGAGCGACGTCGGGGATGGCTGGCTGCGTGGGTAGGATGACCAGCTTCTTCGTCGGTCTTCTCAGGATCCCTCCTCTCGTTCGTATGTCGACGGCTCGTGTGACTCCATCCGCGCCCGGGTATGCTGCGATGACTCGGCCTCGTGGCCAAGTGTTCCTCGGTGCGGTGGAGTCTGCGATCAGGACCAGATCGCCTATCTGGATTGGTGGGCCGCGACCATGGGGCTCCCGCCGGTGCTGTAGCTCGGGTAGGCACCATTTTCGTCATCGTTCCCAGGAAAAGTCAGATATTCTCTCTACGTTTTTCTCACGTTCTCGTTTGTGAAGAGCGCACCCGGGGGAAATATATTCCCACACTATTTACTCGTTTGGGTGTCTCTTCACTCTGATGTTACCGCGCGACTCGATGGGTGTTTGAGCTTCTCTATTTACTATTTTCGGACTATTATTCCGAAAGTGCTCACACCCACCGCTTCTCAGCCTTTTCTATTACTCATTTTCTCGTTTCTATAGGCGTGAGGAGTAACTATAGACAGCGCTGCGGTCTCACTCGTTCTATTCCATCAGCTTCTTGCTATCATTGCGTACTATCTTCTATTCTATATTTTTCCAGCTATCCGGGCTGTTTTCTATACTATAATTCTATATTCTTCTATACTAAATTGATTTTCTATATTCTATATTTTCATTCTATCTTCGAGTGTTCTATATACATTTATTCGTCTATGTGCATCTCGTAGCGCCTTGTTTCTCGCCTTGCGCTTCGATCGACGTAGCTCGTCTTGTGCGGCATTCTCTCGCTATGAAATTTGCTTGTTCTATATTATTGTGCCGCTGCTTCATTTCTTTTTCTTTCTTATTTTTCTTAATTTTCCTCCATGTAGGATCAGCTTCTTTATTTCGCGCCGTCCTTTTATAGTTGACCGATTCTGTTTTCCTTTTTCGTAGCACCTCTAAAAATTGTACTACGCGCGCCGTAGACCGTATTAATTTGAGCCACGAAGAGAATCTATTTATGTTTGGCAATGCTTCGCTCGTCTTCGTGGCGTTCTCTATGACGATGTTGGTGCGTTCTTCCCCTGTCGCTTCTATTTCTTCGATTTTTTCGATGGGCCAGTTCGTAGAATTTTCGTAGAGGAAATCTGGCCCGATAAACCATCTATGTCTCGTGTTTAAGTCGCTCGGGGTATCTCGGGTCGCGTCGTCGGCGACGTTGCTCTTAGTGGGTAGCCAGTGCCATTCGTTTACTCTCGTGTCTTCTTCTATTTCTGCCACTCTGTGCGCTACGAACGGCTTGAAGGTACGTGGGCCGGCGCGTAGCCATGAAATCACCGTTTTCGAATCTGACCAGAAAAACTTCTTGTCGGGTTTAATTTGATACTCTTCAGCGGTTGCTTTTGCTAGTCTGCACCCCAATAGAGCCGCTTGAAGTTCCAATCTCGGAATCGACGTCAGTTTTAACGGTGCTACGCGGGCCTTCGCCGTAGCGAAGCGAAACGTGTATCTGGCCGCTCGCATCTATCGTTCGCCAGTATATAGCCGCGCAGTAGGCTCGTTCGCTTGCATCTACGAACGTGTGCATTTCTCTACGTGAAGCGTCGCTCAGGTTCGGGTGACAGCGTGGTAAGTGGATGTCTTTTAAATTGTTGAGGTCTATTATCCACTTCTGCCATGCTGCAGCCATGTTCTCGGGTAGTGGCTCGTCCCATCCGGTCCCGGCTCTCCATGTTTCTTGTAGAATATATTTGGCTTGTATCGTAACCGGCGATACGAGTCCGAGCGGGTCGAACAAGGACATCACTGTTCTGAGTGCTTCTCTCTTTGTCGGCGTGCGGCTTCCATTTATGATATCTCGTGGTACTCTTGAAAAATTCAAGTTGAAGCCCAAACTGTCTGTGCTGGGTTTCCATGTGAGACCTAATATTTTTTCCTCTTTATCGCCTCCGTCGTTCAACTTGATTTCCGCTCTATTTTTTATGTTCGATTCTATAGCGGTCACTATTTCGCTTCTATTCGATGTCCATTTTCTCAAATGAAAATTCGCTTTCTCGTGTACTTTCTGGACATCTTTGGCTACGCTTATCGCTTCTTCTACGCTTCTAAAACTTTGCAAATAATCGTCCATATAGTGGTGGGCGATTATTGCGTCGGCCGCCTCGGGGTAATGTTCTCGGTGTTATGATTTTTGACGTATAAGGCGATGCTGGGCGAACACGCTGCTCCGAAAATTACTGATTTCATTCTATATTGCGTGGGCGGTCCCTCCCGCCGGTCTTGTCGCCACAGGAATCGCAGTGCATCGCGGTCGTCCTCTTTTATGCCGATTCTTAGGAACATTTCTTGTACGTCGGCTGCCACCGCTATCTCGTGTTGTCGAAATCTCATTAGCACTCCTGGCAGCGATTGTAGAAGATCTGGGCCTGTCAGCAAGTGGTGGTTGAGTGACGTTCCTCTACATTGGGCGGCGGCGTCAAAAACCACTCTAACTTTCCCCGGCTTCGCGGGATGCGTGACGGCGAAGTGCGGCAGGTACCAAGTTTTGTTTGTAGCGGGTTGCGTAGCAGCTATCTCGGCGTAGCTCTTCTCTAATAAATTTTCTATTTGTTTTTCATATTCTATTTTCAAGGCAGGCTCTCTATCTAATTTTCTCTCTGTGCTATAGAGCCTCTTGAGTGCGCTATCATAATTATTTGGCAATTCGATCTCGTTTGACTTCCAAAGCAAGCCGGTTTCGTAGCCACCCGTAGCACGCTCTACTGTGTTTTCTTCTAATAATTGCATAGCTCGCCTTTCGGGATCGGCTCTCGTTTGCTTCGGCTGTACACTCAGTGAGTCTAGTTGAAAATATCGTCGAACCATTTCCTCTAATTTGTCCTCTTGTACATGGTTGACGTATTGAATTCGATGTCCGAGGCTTCTAGTGTGCGTCCCGTGTAGAACCCAGCCTAGTTCGGTGTGTGAGGCGACTGGCTGAGTGATCGGCCCTTTTCTCGTCTCGTCGGCGACTAGTAAATGCCAATTATCTTGACCGATCAGTATACGCGGCTCCGCTCCCTCGTACGTCAAGTTGCTCTCAATATCTCGTAGGTGCCGGCAGTTTTCTATCTCTTTATTTGTAATGGACTGCGGCGCTAGCTTGAGGCGATTCATTGTTCTCGCTTTTATCTCGAATTTTCTATTATCTCCTTGTATATAGAGCGATACACGACGCGACGACTCGGCGTTCAATTTTGTTCCGGCGATGGCTTCTACTCGTAGCGGGTCGACCGGGCCTTTTGCTCCTATCTGCGTAGCTGTAGTGTCATCTATCAGTGTGACCGTAGATCCATCATCCAGCAGAGCAAATGTATCTATATGCCCTTTAGGTCCGCTCAAATGCACCGGTACAATTTTCAAAAATGCATACGACGATCTGCGTGCGAATGTAGAGGCGACTGTTTCTGTCTCTTTCTGTTCTATAGGGCGCCTCGGATTATGCAGTAGCGGATGATGCGTTTTCTCGCAATTTTCTATGTTGCATTTTCTCGTTTGGCATCGATGCGTCGACGATTTGTATTGAAGACATCTGAAGCAAAGTCTATATTGTTTCGCTGCGTCCCATCTCGCTTCTATGTCGGCGTTGCGTATCACGGCGCAGTCGCTCGGTTTATGCCCGGCCGTGTTGCATACTTTGCAGTTGAATTCTCGGCGCTCCGGTCTAGTGTTCGTGTTGAAAGTTTGATGATTTCTATTTCTATTCATCGGTGGCGGCGGCTGCGAATCTTTGCTTGCTATATGTTCTGGAGGTGCAAATTTTCCGCAGCGGTCCGCTTCTCTTTCTATAAACTTGTCAAATTTCAACAAATCGGGCGTCTCTTGAGCTTGTTCGTATGCAAAGTCGAACCAGCGAAATCGTAGCGTAGGCGTCAATTTTTCTACCAGATGCTTCACCAATTCTGGATTATACAAGTAGTGTATTCGGTTCAATACTTGTAACGTAGCGACGCTATTTTTCAAAATATTTGCGAAGGCGCATATGTCGCGCGGCGAGTCCGTGACCCGTGGCAAATTTCTCATTCTATCTATTTCTGCCAATGCTATAGAGTCGGGTCTTCCAAATCTCGCTTCTAATGTTTTTATAATCTCAGGCGGGCCGGCGTTCGCTATCAACAGTCGGTTGACTGCTTCCTTGGCTTTTCCGATTAGCGCTTTTCTCAGGCGCGCTGTGTTTTCCACATTCGAAAAATAACTCGCTGTCTCGACGAATGCAGATTTAAATGCGAGCCAATCGAAGTGTGAACCGTTGAATGCCGGCAGCTCGCAAAAATATCTCGACGACATATGCGGTCGTCCCGCACGGGCTGCTTCTGTTATCGCTGACGCCAATTCTCTGAGGTCTATTCTATTGTTGTCCTCGTGCTTGACCTCCGGCGCTTGCATGGTCGGACGTGCTTCTATCTTCTCTTCTTCTATCTTGCTACGTTCGATGCATGTCGGAGCAGGGTTCGGCCTCGGAGGGGCTATATCGGAGCGCGCGGTCGGCAGTGCCGCTAACGCTTCGACTTCTATAGGCTGCTGCTCTCTCGTTGCGGCAGCCTGTGACTCCAGCCATGATTCAACCCTGTTGTTCTTCTTCGTCAGCGTCTCTTCTTCGGAGCCCGAACTATTGCTCTCCTCGTCTGATTCTTCCGCTTCTATGGACTGCAGACGGGCTTGAGCGACTTCTAACTTCAACTTGGCGACTTCTTCTCTCGCTTTTGCTATGCGGCGGGCGCGGTCTGATTTTCTCGTGGCGTGGGACGACGCTTTGCGTGAGGTAGGTGCTCGTGTCTTCTCAGGCTGCAGCGTCGTGCCCTCGGACGGCGATTGCGGCGGCTCGTCGTGGTGGACGATGTTCCCGTCTCTTCTTTCTTCTATTTCGACGGCCGGCGCCTTCCCAGACTGCGACCTTGTTACTGGCATCTTGAATCTTCTATCTTCTTGGCTATTGTGGACTGTATCTTGATTCTTCTATGGATTCGGCTCGAAGTCGACCAGAAAATGTACGCGTCGAACCTGCCACTATACTCAGGCACGGTGGGCGACGTTTGTACCGGGTGCTGGTTCTTCGGGGTAGAGACAAAATGCCAGTATTGATTCCGGGCAGAGCTTCCCGCCAACTTGTTGTACTTGCTGACTATGACCAGTATGGTCCTATCTCTTGCAGGTAGTCGCGTATGAACGGAGTACTGAAGTGAAGTGCCTATACCGTGGATCGTCCGCCCTTTTTATACGCTATTTGCACATAATTTCTTATGTGCTCGTTAGGTACTGTTTTCCCGCGGAGATTTTGGCGCGTTTTCACGATTTTCGCGCCTGTTTTCAGTTGACCAATCAGAGCTCTTTCAGCTAATTTTGGTACCCTCCGAGGGCAAGACCAAACGAGAGCCATCAAGAATTAGGCACCCTCGGAAGGCAGTACCACATGGAGAGCTCCGATTGGCCGTTTGGCACGTCTCCGCGGCAGTACTCTAACGAGCACCGATTTCCCTCGCTGGGCGAACTTTCCACGATTTTCCCTATTTTTCAGCAAGTACTAAGGGTTGGCGGGAAGGGAAACACAACTATAGCCCATCTTTATTCGATTTCTGCAGTTTTTAACATTACATCTTATATAACTATCATTCTATTCGATTTTCAAATTCATGTTATTTCTACGCTATTTCCTATCGACGATTTGTAGCTCGGCTGTCGGCTCGCCGTCGCGAACAATATTAATTTCAATTTAATGAAATAATTTATTTAAAAAAAGTTCATTGACATGCACTTGACTTATCAAAAACCATTTTAGGTTTTTCCGATAGCCATAATATCGGCATGCGTAGATAAAACAGCATACAAAATGGTATTTTTCGTTCCAAAAAAATAAAAAATTGTATGGTGTAAAAGGCAATCATAATGTGCATGAAATGCTGAAGGTAAATAACCTATTTAATTTGATAAGGATTAATGTTGTATTCATCTACATTATTTTCCAATTACCACATGATACAACACCATTTTTTTAAACATAAAAATAGGTATAGTAAGCTATCCGTAAAAGATAGACATATGCCATCGCGGACTTGTTTTTAGTTCTATAAAAGAGGAACAATCCCTCTGTACATTGTTTTGTTATATCTCAAAGGGATTAGGCAGCGTTTTCGATGAAATCTCCCAGTCAGCTTGATTTTTTTCTGACGTCTTCAACAATAATCGTTATATTTCAACTAACTTGTACAAAACATTGATAAATAATAGACATAAACCTTCTTGAATCACTCCGTCTATTGTCAACTATATGCAAATCTGTTAGGTAGTTTTTGAGTTTATCGCGTTCAGACGACAGACAGATGCAGCAGACTTTATTTTATAATATGTAGTGATAAAGCAGTGTAAGTGAGGCCATTATAGTTGCCAACCTTTCAACCCTTATACCCACCTCCTCATCAGGCTGAAACGCATCAGGTGGGTTGTCCTGGAGGGCTTGCCACATCTTATAAGCCGCCTGTCTCTTGGCCAACTTCTTAGATTTACCCGTGCCGACTTCGCGCCGCTTCAACAGAGTACACACAATGGTGAATTGACGTTCATGAGGCAGACCTGTAAAATAAGATAATTTTGAAGGTATATTTTAAAAAAAGTTTAAAAAAAAAAGAAGTTTGTGACAATACACTAAAAGTTAAGTACAGTAATATGCACGAATCTTTGCCGCTCTGAGTTACCTGCGAATGACTCAATGCACAGACACAGATGCGCGGGCGGCGAGAGGTAGTAGTGGGACACGGAGGCCGCACGCGCAAGCGAATAACACGAACTATCTGACCTCGCAATCGTCTCTATTTTATGTTAATATGACGCGTTGTGTAAATAACTTTACAGCCGAAAAGGTCCTTGCGTATTACTGTCCAGCCGGTTGGTTCACTATGTGGATCCAAGTGAAACGTGAATGACATCGACTCATAGATGATGGGAGAATTAGGTTTAGGCTTTATGTGGAATTAGAATTTTTATTGAATGTTTTTGATACAGGTGCGGGCGTATAATGTTTGGAGTGGTTTTTTCCAGCCTGCTTTGGGCATGCTACAGTCAATGATGGCTTTGCAGATGAGGCACCCTCCGAAACGAGTGAGGGGCTTCTTTTAAATTAAATAATTATAATAAATTGTTTGTAAATATTAGGCTATAAAAAATAATTTTATACCAAATATTATTAGTTTGTTGTAATCAGTTAATTTAAGTGAGGCTCAGCTTTACTTGCCTCATGGGCAAAGCTGACACTGACTAGAGTTCAAATTTGTTGCTACTGAAATAAATTTCATCTAGTTGTTATATCGACGTTGTTGAACATTACAGCAGGAATATTATGGAGCTTCTTAACCATAGTAACTAAAAAAATATTTAATGAAAAAAAAATTATCCAAAACCCTAACGGAATCATAAATATTTTTAATTAAAATCTAAATAATTTTATTTTATGTCTTAGGAGGTGGAATTTGAACTTCACATTTGTCGACAAGTGTAAGTTGCTTGCATTAGCGTTCATTTAAAATATTTACAATGAAAGCTGCATTCAAAACTATTTTTCTAAACAGAACCGATAAAAGATTCTTAATATATCCTTATGTGTATCCATAACCAGTCCCATATTAATAATGCTGCTTTACTATGAAGTCAGAAACCAATATGTATCTTTGTATTATGGCAATGTTAGCATTTAATATTTTAGTACTCATAATATAGTTAACATATTATCAAGATCAGGAATAAAACAACTCACGTCTATTGATGTTGTCATCATTCTCAGCATGGTAAGCAGGTGGTGGCCACAAACGAGACATGCACAGCTCCTGCAGCCAGCCCACCGGATTGCCCATCAGTTTGTCCTCAAATGAGGACACTACTGCACCTCTGTATTACAAGAAAATAGACATCATGCACATTTTCCTATAAGAGGCAGTAACTGGCCACTAAGTCCAAAGGACTTTCTTAGTCCATATTTTGTCTCTATGTTTTGTTGAACTAGATGGGACGTGATGAAAACATGGTATCGCACATAAAATAAGCAACAAGTTAATAAATACATTTATTTTAGATGATGTTTTTAACCATAAAAGTACAAATTGACTAGAAGCCCTCCTCTGCGTTTACTGTCTAACCACTCATCCTCTAGCTAGCTCGTGTAAGATGGGGAATTTCAGAGCGTGAAGTACCTGCGCGCCGGTCTTTACCCCGTGAAATCTCCACGCGCCGCTCTTCAACCCCGCAAGATTGCGTTTGACATTTTCGATACTGTGAAGTGACTTTTAAGACTCTATTGAAACCAAACGCTGTCAAATTAATTTACTCTATGATTTTACCACATAGACATTAGAAGGTATTGAAAATGTGATATACTATTGTTCACATAAACACAGTCTTACGTTTCGGGTACATTTCCATTGGTTGGCTGATCCGCGGGTACGGCACCAGTCAATTTGTCCAGCAAAGCTTTAGCGGCTGAATGTTTCGCCTCCTTTTTCGAGCGTCCAGTCCCCATTGCTAAAATGCATTTTACAATAATTTTTATTTAAATTTTAATTTAGAAAAATAAATTGTAATAAAGTGGTGGCCATAATCGGCATATTGAAACTGTTATTACTGAAAAATACTAGGTTTTTTATCTATGCACACTATATAATGTAAGTTGTCTACAACCTCCTAAATCATTTCTCCTATGGCTTCTAGAAAATTGACATACATAACTAAAATATTTTTTAATATTAAACACACAATTAAGCAGGGATGGAACCTGCGACCAACCAGTTTTTTTTTTAAATCATGAAATCCTCTGCAACGAAATTATGTATCATATGCTATTTCACACGCTTAGAGTATAACAAGCTGATGACTATGCTTTTTGAATTTCAGGAATATACCAATTATTTCCAGAGATATAACAAATCAAAGTTCGTGTTTTTACGACCCGCTTGTGACATCACTCGGTGCCGCTATAAATTATCCACGCTAACCCATAGTAATGAATTTTATTTACAAATAGATTACCAATAATATCGGCCACGGTGACTCTATAGCGGAATGTAGGCTCATGGATCATGCCTTCGATCTGCACTAGTTCATATTTGGGCACTGTGCCACGCCGAGCGAGCAATTCCTGGAGCACCGACACAGGAGTCTTCAAAGGCAGCGACTCCATTTCCTAACAAGGAATATATTTCAATTTATATGTTGTAAACATTGTAAGCATAGATATAAAATGAGAAATAATGCTCCTTTGAGCTAACATTTGCCATCTTCAAAGCTTTTGAATGGATTCAAAAGCTTAAAAAATATATGAATTTTTAAATGAAATACTATTAATATTAATTTTGTATTAAGGTTGTGATAGCGGAATGTTAGCGAGCCTGCTTCTGGTTTAGAAGGCCATGGTTCAAATCCCAGAGCATGTACCACTGAGTTTTTTTCTAACTTATGCACATTAGTATCACTGATTGCGCCTCAAAGAGCACGCTAAGCAGTCAGCCCCGGTCGCAAATAAATGGCAGTCCGTTAAAATCCACCAACTTGCTTTGGTCCAGCTTGGTAGATTAAGCTCCAAGTCCCTGCAGTGGGCATTAATGGGCTTATGCCATGACAATATTAATTTAGTTCTATTTCAGGTTTATTATGTAAACTTTGTTATAATTGAAATAACAATACATACAACATGTTAACAACATCCCACAGAGACAAAGAAATTCTTAACAGGCCCAAATACATATATAAAGGCCAAGAAAAAAATATTTTATAAGTAAAACTACCTACATAATGAATAGAAATACCTAGTCACATTAAATAGTTTTTTTTAAATTTTTCTTGGTACATAATACTGTTTACTATTCTTTTAAAAAGTACTTTTGAATATAGCAACAGTTTTAATTATACAAATATTTTGATATAAATTACGCTTTAATCCGGAAAACATAATCCATAAACAATAATTGTGCTAACTTAGAAATAGCAATGGGTTTGGACCAAAATGTTAAGTTGCGGTCATTAAAATTGAAAGAAATAAGGTTTTGGAATAACCAGTTAAAATATCAATTTATTCTATTTACAATTTGCCAGACATTTATGAAAATTCTTCTGACGTTGAAATTGTTCATGATGTCATTTGGGCGGTTGAGCTTATCATGCTGCTTTCCGCAGTAAAAAACCAAAGCCAAAATTAAATAAAAAAGATTGAGGTAAGGTAGCTACGTCAAATGAAATTGTAATCCTCATTAATTAATAAAAATATTATGACCTTATTTAGTCTAATACAATTAGTAGCATCTGTCCATTTGAAATCATAGGGTTATTTTCATTTAGTAATTTTTTGGAAAAAAATTACTAAGAGAATTAAATACTTAACTTTTTTTATTTTAAGAGAAAGGTATAAAATTGGTCTACATTTTCAGAAAAAAATATAAAAACTGTGTTAAAAGATTTTGTGCATGCTCATCGTTTTAATTATTCTCCATTGAAATTGGAATATTCCAGTTTTTATTCTGTATTTCATATCTTTTTATTAAGCGAATTGACATATTGCTGCTAATATAGGTAAACTGAAATACATTAGTAATAAAATACTTTGTGCTTAAAAAAATTATATGTTAACTATTTTAAGACACAATGCTCCGTTTTATCTATGGTTCAATTTTGATGTTTTTAGTTTAAATATGGAAGAACAAGCTGTAAAAATGATGATTGTTCTGGGAGGCCTTCTTCTACAGCAGTCACAGATCACGTCAAACTTTATGGTGATCTAAATACAACGATTTATGCGTGCTTGCGCAGGTCATATACACCTCGCTCCACTGCATCCTGGTACACCTAAAACTGGTTACTGCGATGCGACTTGTGCCTACTTTCAGACCCCCCATAAAGTTTGATTGCAACTGTACTAAAGAAAATGTAAAAAAAATTGAATCATTAACACTTTCTTAGGAAAATATTTTAGCAAGTTCTTGTTAAACAATTGTTTCCAATGTTTATTTCTGAAAATTTAGCTATAGTATTCCACTTTATTATCTTATAATGCCTACCACAACTAAGATATTAAAAGTTCTATTTAAAAATATTGTAGGCTAAATCTACCACTTCGGGTAATTTTAGCCACGACTAGAAACAGTATTGAATTTTGTTATTTTTGGTTCTCGACTATAATCTAACCGTGTTTTGAATATCAATTACTTAGACAACATAATGTACCTACCGATCATAAATATTTTAGAAGAGAAAAATTCTTTTACAGAAAAATGTAAGATTGTCGTTACAACCCAAAATCTGACTTCACTTTAAAGCGATTCTAAACAGAAATGTGTATGTATTTAAGTCACTTAAAAATTTTACTAGTACTAACTATAAAATATTGTATACCTATTTAATACAAAAAAATTGATTATTTTCTTATTTTTAATGACCTAAAAACTATTCACATACATCAATTAATTTATTATACTTAATTTAAAATCATTATCAGCAAGTGTAACTACCTAGATTGAACTACATGTGATCAAATCGCTAAGTGGATTGTGTACACACTAACTTCACTAAATTTCACACACACGTGGCAAGTGGCAACCAGAGCCATACTTTCCGTGCTGAATAAAGTCAGCGACCGTTTGAAATCTGCGAATTTACAAACTTTTCCATCCTATTTGCAATTTTTCTGGATATATACTTCATGAGTGACTATTTTTTACTAGCCAAGCTTTAAATACATATTATTATCCACTTGCTGAAGTAGATTCAATGATTAAAATTTTTTTATTTCTCATTCAATATATCTTTTTACTAGTGTTATGGCTTGAGTTTTCAATGGTTTAGTGTACACCAATGGACTCCACACTCAAAATCCTAAAAGTATGTACCTAGAGACTAATCACTCTATATAGCTATTTAAATACACAAAATAAAAATAAAACATTTTGGTTATGAGAAAACAATTTTTTCATTTTAATTTTCATTATACCAAGGCATGAGAATAACATTGACTAGAATACGTCTATAGTTTCAAATTTTTAACTCTATTTTTCTAAATCCTAAGGTACTTTAACGAACCCTTTTGGCAGCTTCATCGAGTGGTAGACGTTCCATGTTGTTCATAGGTTTTGAGCGGTTGTTGTATCTGCGGCGCGGGCCGTGCGGGGCATGCTCTCCGTCAGATCCGTGCACCGGCAATCCATGCACCACCCCTGGTACTCCTGGGTGCACCACGCCCGGATGACCATGCACCACGCCGCCCTCCATCTGATGGTGACCACCACGATACGGATAGCGTCCCGACATCATTATTTTTAACGCTGATTTTACGCTATTACACGTTTAAAGAAACTACGAATATGGATCTTTTGATATTCAATATCCTTTTTATTAACTAACTAGAGCAACACAAACACCAATATCAGAGAACGCGTGAATTTTTACGTTTTCTGTGACATGGCGGACATCAATAAATTCAAAATGGCTACGCACCGCATGCCGGTGCTTGCATGAATAAAATAAAAGAAAATTATTACAGTACGTATTTCATAAATCCCAGTACAAATAACTAATGCGAATTTATTCAAATATTTTTAAATTTATAAACTATGAAATTTTAATGTTCCAAAATTACCTTTTCACTTCCTGCGAGACCCTTAGGGTCGAAGTGTATTAAATTACTATAAATTACACCTTAATGCAACACCTTTTGCTTAAACTTAAACAATACCTGAACAGGAGCAAAAAAAAAATCACAACTAAACAACTATAGTTATACTAACTTTATTAAAATAAATTCACAGAAATAAAAATCCACCCACAAGGCAAATCATATGTAGAATCATCTGAAGTTAGTTAAAGTAAAGTTGTCATGTCATGTCACTCCTAGTGTCACTCAGTCAATCATGGACGTCAACAAATTGCGCAAACTTTGTGCGCGTCCACTACGCATATGCGCTTATACCTTGATTGTTTTTACACGGACCGAGTAAACGAGAGAGACAGTGAAATTGTACAGTCAGCATCAGAAGAAGATAAGCAACTCAGATGTTCACATAGTTCTACACATTCCGTAGACAGAGTAGGGTATAGACGACTTGATAGCGTATACAGTATGAAACAGCGATATCCAGACATAATTTTTAATATTGCCAACTTGTAATTTTACCCCATTTTGTGGGTAAATTAGTATTGGTTCCTTCAGTTGTGCGCTGTAATTTTTCATTCTTCAGTTACATATATAACCACATAGGGCACATAGCACTCCTAATATTTTTTTTCTTAACTGTACTACGTCATTATATAACGGTTCTTATACATCTTTCAAATTCCATCCATGTCACCGACATACATGTACCTAGGTACTAAATGCAAAGATCCCTATACATTGAAAGGCGCACGGAAAGCAAACGAGAATGGCCGAACGCGTCCGAAAATAGTCGATTGCAATTTCGTGGGGGTGATTTTCGTACCGCTTCACTTTTAGTCTAATAAGACAATTTCAATAAAACTTATTTAGTGTCTAGTCAAAATGTAATTTTGTATCATGAAAGTTGGTATGTCTCATATGATTCTCGAAAATTGTAAAATAAATATGGCTTTTGAGAATACAGAGTTAAGTTTTCGCTAGAAAAATATTGAATTTCATCGTCTCATTTCATCTCATCATCAACATCCGACAATGTCTCGTGACACATTAAGTCAAGTGGTTTGAGAATTACCCCCTTGCTTCCTTTGATCTTTCAAAATTTGTGTCTGAACCGCGGCTCTAAACGAAATAGCGAAAAGGGTAGGTGTACAGAACTGTAATAGATTCAAAAGAGATGAAACGACAATCATAGTTGTGCTTACCAACTGATTCAATTTATGTGCAACCGTCAAATTTGTAATTGTCAAAAATTAAATTAGTGAAAACTAAATGAAATAATATGAAGTTACGTGTGATAAGTAATCCTATTCGCTTTTTTAGTGTTCCGGATGTCGTTTATGCACTTTTAAAAGCGCAGGGCGGTTTTTTTCTCAGATTATTTTCCAAAATATGTCCAAAATGCAAAATAATCTCAATCGGCTACACTGACTGACACTGACAAGTGACTATTTCAAAGTCGTTCAGGGTACCGCGATCTTAACAACTTTCGTGTGGAGTTTCATGCTGTGATACGTACAGTCTAATTTTTCAATACCTAGGTACATATAAGTCGGTGATCTAGGTAGTGCTATAGTCTCCGAGCAAAATGGCTGTGACAGCTGGACAGGACGAAACGTTATTGGTTCCATTTTTGCACTTCCGATACGTAACCTTGAAAAAGCTGGTGTGGACTAGCTCAATTTAAGTTCAATTTTCGTCCATTACTGCCTAGGGGTCCAGGTTAAAGAAGTTAACAATAAAATTATACAAGTATTAAAAATTATAGAATAAACTCAAACTCGAAATGTTTTATTCAAAAAACTCTTATTGCAATTTTTTTTTCAACAAACAATACGTATTCAATCTGAAATTCAGAAAATTCGAACCAATTGTGTTCGGCATAATGTTAATACAATAAACATAAATAAACTTGATAACCACGTCAGCCGCCTCAACAAAATCACATAATCTTTAAAAGGCCAATGTATACGCTTCTACAATAAGATATCCCAGTTGACATTAAATTTTCCGATTTCGAAATGTCTTGAGCAGATCCGGGAAATACTATTTGGGTGCCAGTTTTTTCGACCTGTGCACGAGCTCCATTTCGTCCTTAAAAACGACTCAATCGGAAAACTAGAAAATAAACATAAATTAATTTAAAAAGTGGTAAATTTAATCAAGTGCTGGTATCCCTAATATAATATAATCCTACTATATACAGATGACACGAAATAATATGAAGCTAAATATCTGTTATGTGACCCATACTTTGGTCGGTTAATGTCGAAAAACTAAGTTTGAATTTCATCAAAATTGAATGTTAAAATAGTAACAATTTGTCTTTTTGACGAAATATGAAAATTTTGTATAATTACTTATTTCATTTATTCACTCTGTTCCTTATCTAAAGTTACTTACCGATGAAAGGTTATGTTTGGTTCTTTTCGTTCACTACGAATTTTGCAGCCAATTATACTGCAATTGACCATAATTACTACTAAATTATTAGCACAAATAACAGATAATATGCACGAAACAGGAGTTTTAACGTATAAAACAACAAGAAATCTACAAAAATCTTTTGACATCACTGGTTTGTCTGCCACCAACAACACTGGTGGCAAACAACAAAAAACCGATACGCAAATAGAGACAAAAAACTTATGCTTGGTCTTGCTCACATCTACATATTTTACATATACGCTTTCTTACTCTAGTAATTATTATTGTTTTAATAGCATGTCTATACCCTACTCCGTCTACGACACATTCAAAGTGACCATAATCATCTAAATAACAAAAGTTTTCAGATTGTTAAGAGCACTCAGTGTTTCAAATATAACTGAGCACACAAGTTGTCAAATATTTCGTAGCAAACTGAAAGTCGTAGATATGTAATATAATATTTTATATCGTGTATTGTAGAGTAGGTACGCTAATAGTAGCTTATTGTGGTTTTGTGGAAAGATTCATCAAATTATGACTTGATTTACATTACACTACTGTAGGTAAAAGGTACTATATACCGTATTGTTGATTTTTATGTAATGATGCGACTAATATGATTTTAAGTTTAAAATTTTAATTAACATTACAGAAAAACCTAAAAAAGAATCCATAGTCACTATCACCAGCTTACAAGGAATATCTGATGATATTACTTCCAACAAACTAACAATCCTTCACTTTTCATAATATTAATGTAAATGAATAGAGTGAATTACAAAAATTAGTAAAAAAGAACATATATACAATACGCGTCAACGATGTAAAAGGCCGCCGGCTGTACACTTTTCTTTTACCGGCACAGCGGTGCCTCTGGCGATTTTGAATTTTGAACTCGCCTACGATCGGCGAGTGTGTAGGTACAGGCGGTGGCCTTTTACATCGGGGGCGCGTATTGCATATATGTTCTTTTTTACTCATTTCTCCCATATTATATCTCTTTTGAAATGTACCTGAACTCTTTGATGTAGCTATATATTAACATTTTTAAATTATAAAAATAATAAACAATAATTAATTACATTTCAATATTAAATGATAATGTTAATGATGAAACAAATCCTCGAAGATTCTTTTTTGCCAACTGCTCGAATACATAGTGTATTCCAACGAAAACATTCATTTCGTTTAAGATGGCGTTCAATACATAATTCCAGCATTGTTCAAATCTGGATTGCTGATCAGAAAAGGGAATTGACTAATAAAATCACCACCAAAAATCACGGCTCTTAATTTAATCCGATAGAAAATTTGTAAAACAATATGATTCAGGATGGGATGGGAATCGAGCTAGAACGCGAGGTAATTTGAGGAGACACTTAATGTATGGGAGTCCTTTAGGGGCCGACCATTTTGTGATATCACCGTTATGAGAATTTTGTGAACTCTATGCGAAGGTATTTACAGGATGTGCTGAATGCTGAAGGAGGGTATACGAGATACTGAATCCTATAATGGAACTCCACAAATTTCTAATTTACGATTATTTCTAAGAAATAAAGATATGTCTATTTTTTGTTACAAGAAATCTAATATTATTTTAAGCTAAAATAAAACAACCTAGAACTATACTCAGCTATGTTATTTATTTTAACAACTAGCTTTTCGCCCGCGGGCTTCGCTCGCGTTGACCACAGTTGTACTGGGACAGTTAAAGGAATGCGACGCTGCAGAACATTGTAACACTTTCCAAAACATTCTGAAACTTAACTGCCTAAGAAAACTGTATAAATTCATAAAAATCCATTTAGCCATTTTAGCGTAAAGAATAGCTATCCCAAAAGTCGGTCCCAAAATCAGTCAGACGTTTTGCAGATTAACTGGAACAGAGAGGCAGACTAACAGAATTGCTTTTCACTCTTGACAACGCCTTCTTTATATTTGCAAAATTTCTGTAAAATCGGATTAGATGTTGCGACAATTACGCGTAACAAACAGACAGACAAACATACAGACAAAAACCAACTTGTGTCACTCCTGATAACCTCCTTTTTATGTCTGCGAAGATTCATAGAAATGGTTTAGTCGTTTTGGAGATAAGCCGGAACAAAAAGAAGACAGACAGCCACACGGACAAAAAGTTACCTACATCACTCTTGACAACCTATTGTTAATGTCTGCAGACAAATAGACAGACAGACAAACAAACGAACGAACGAATGAACGAACGAACGAACAAATAAACAAACAAACATACAAACAAAAGGTAACGTATGTCACTCCTCATAACCGTCTTTTCACGTCTGCGAAGTTTCATGAAAATTGGTTTAAATGTTTTAGAGTTTAGCTCAAAAGACAGAGAGATGGCCAGACATACTATCAAAAAGTATTGTATGTCACTCCAGACAATCTGTTAATCACATCTTTGAAAGTTTCATTGAAATTGAAATTGAGCCGTTTCGGAGATTAGCTCGAACAGACGGACGGACCGACAGACAGATAAAAAATTTGATCATGTGGTCACATAGATCTCGTCAAAACATCAAGTTTGAGTACCAACATGATAGGTCTGCGATTGATGGTTTCGAAAATATAAGCATTTAAAAATGTGGTCACGTGGTCATATATTTTATTTTTATTTTTATTTATTTAGGACAACAAACAACGTGTACAATAAGACTTATATATCTAACTATAAGTAAACAGTTTATAATAATTGCACAGTCAACTACGCTGTCCACGAATTAGATACATAAAAATTCATTGAGAGCTGCCAACATACACAACATACAATATATAATATAACAAAAAAATTAATGAAAAACACTTAAACTAAACAGAATTTAGAAAAAACAAACACTAAACAAAAAAAAAGTCATAAATGTTCAGCTAAAGCTGCCAAAATGTCCCTCCTAAATAATCTTTGTGACAGTTTAAATATATCAATATCATAAAAATGTTTATTATATGTTTTCATAATGCGACACAGAGGCGCACGCTTACCAGCATTTGATCTAGTGCGCGCAGGCATGAACAATTTATGAGGATACGTTGTATGTATATGCCTCGAGCTGCTAGGTATTCGATAATAAATTTGTTTGGTCAATCGATTACAATCAAATCTGCTGTGGCAAAGATTATATAATAGCATCCCATCCATGAGCACTCTTCTCTCCCTGAGAGATGTTAGTGAAAATTTTTTGAGTAACTGAGAATAGGACGATCTCATTCGATGACATTTATAATCAACAGCACGAAGAAACTTACGTTGAACTGATTCAATCTGATTACTATATTTATCATAGAAGGGGTTCCAAATTGGTGTCGCATACTCAAGTTGTGATCTAACAAGAAATTTATAAAGATAAATATATGAGGCTGATCTACTAAAGTTAACACAAGTACGCATGACAAAGCCATAAAGCTGAAAAGCTTTCTTTGTTATATGGTCGACATGAACATCCAAGTGTAACTTAGAATCTAACATGATCCCAAGATCCTTAATTACAGATACCTTATTTAAAGGCTTCTTACATAAAACATATGAAAAATCTATGATATTAATCTTTTTTGTAAAAGTAATAGACTTGCATTTAGATAATTTTAGTTGCAATTTGTTAGCGATGCAGTACACTGATAGGTTATCCAAATCATTTTGAAGTTTGATACAATCACTAACACTGTTAATATTGCAATAAATCTTCAAATCATCTGCATAAAGTAAATAGTGACAATTTTTGAAACAAACGCCAATGTCGTTGATATACAAAATAAACAATAATGGGCCTAGAATGGTTCCCTGAGGCACACCAGAAGTCACAGTTATCACGTTTGAAGCAAAGCCATTAATTACAACCTTCTGCGTTCTGTTTGTGACATAAGATTGAAACCAACGCAACAAGTTGCCCCGTATACCGTTGAAAGCAATTTTTTTAAGTAATATTGCGTGATCCACTTTATCGAAAGCCTTGCAAAAGTCAGTATAAACCGAATCAACCTGTTTAAGACTATCCATACTCTCAAAGAGAAAATTAGTATAAACTACAAGGTTACTCAAAGTGGAACGTTTTCTGACGAATCCGTGTTGCTCAGGTATAATAATTATGTGTAGACTCGGATAGATCGCATTATGATCCAGCCTCTCAAATACTTTCGATAGTGTAGACAGCAGAGAAATAGGACGATAGTTTTCAACTTCATTTTTACTACCATTTTTATGAACAGGGGTAATATTAGCAGTTTTCCATACAGGAGGAAGGATCCCATCGCCAATGCATTTATTGTATAAGATAGCAAGAGGTTCACTGATAGTATCTGCAGTATGTTTTAGAAAAAATGGGGGTATGGCATCGGGGCCCGAGCCCTTGGCAACGTCCAATGATTTAAGTACATTAGTAATAGTATCTTTGGTTATCTGAATATCTGAGAAAACGTTTGCATTGTCATTAATTTCACTCGGCAATGAGTCTAAATTGAGGCTATTACATGACTCATAAACAGAACTAAAAAATTTCGATAACAAATTACAAATATTCTCCGGTTCACTAGACTCAATGTTTTTATATCTTATTAAGTTAGGAATTCCAGATTTATCCTTACAACCACGAACGTATGACCAAAATATTCTCATGTCCCTACGCAGGCCCCCCTCCACAAAACTCATATACTTTTGAAAACATTCTTTACTTAATAATTTAAACCTACGTCTATAAAGCGCAAATATGTGATAATCTGATTTGTTTTTGTATTTTTTCCATTTTACCCATGCGTTATTTTTGTTTTTAAATATATGAATTAGTGGACGAGAAAACCACACAGGAAATTCATGAGATTTAACAGGTCGATTAGGAATATGCGCTTTAATAAACTTATAGATATGTTCATAAAATAAATCAACAGCAACTTCAGACGGCAAATGATTTAAAACTCTGTTCCAATCCATAGCGCTTATATCATTATTGATAGCAATGTAATCACCCTCACAGTAACGATACCTAAGAGGAGACTGACGAGCCATAGATTCAAAGTGAGCATCAGCAGAAGCAATCACACATATCGGTGGATGAGCAAGGTCAAGAGGTATTAGTGGGTTGGAGGGCAACTCACACACACAGTCATTCGAGTTAGAAATAAACAAATTTAAAATTCGGCCTCTGTTATTTTTGACGTTATTGAATTGAGAAGCATTTATCAATGACAAATTTCTAGTCAATTTTATTTAGTTTGTGAGATATTCAATTTCAAAATAAGTGAATTACAGATTCAAAAGATTTTATACAGTTGTTAGATAAGAGATACAACAATGTTGGAATCAAAAATAAGTTTTTGTGAGTCTCTTGTACCTACGTAAAGAAATGTAATAATTGATATAATTTTTTTATTTGTATTAATTTTTTTCTATAGAATTCTGCCGTATTAGCGTCTGATTTTTATATTAATTGAAAACCAACACTGCACACTACTCGCACAAAAAAATAATAATAATAATCATACACTAATCTAATGGGACACCGAAGTAATACAATATTTTCGACAGACCGAGTGATCACAAAATTATTTTGTTTTTATTAAATTGTATTTAATTAATTAATTAAATTAAAATTATCGAAATGCTGGTGGTGGAAGTAACTGAAAACAGATAAGTTTTATTTATTTTACTAATTCACAGTTGTTCCAGTACAAATCACCTAAGTACCTGGAATTTGGCGGTCAATATTTTACCCACTTCCACTGAAGCTATCGGGCTGAAATTTTGAAAACATATGTAACTTCGATGACAATACATTAAAATGATAAACTTTACCTGATGCTATAGCCAAGATTGTCTCCTTATGAGGGGCACTCTTCAATAGTTAGTAGCACGAACACAAAATTTTGCATGTAAGTTAGATGGTTATAATGGTTAAGTATAATTTTCACCATAACCTGTTGATGCACCTAGGATAATTTGCTCGCACGAGCGAACTCCTCAGTGGATAGGTAGTAGGCCGGACATGAAACTTTGTACTTATATGAGTTGAATTTATATAGTTCACTTTCCAATGGTTATTCAAATAAAATTTGAATTTCACAAATATGTAGCTATAATTTAGATGATAATCAATAATTATGGTTTCATTGAGCTGATCCGACGATGGAGCTGGAAGATTGTAACGAGATTATCGGCCAAATAATAAAATTGCGCTAGTACGGAAATTGGCCCTCACAACTAATGTGAGGTCAGAGCTCGGAATGATGATCCCGGCGCAGCTCAGATGATAGTCCACAGAACGGTGTCAATTTGTCCTCATCGTGGGTTGGGTGCTCTTCCTATGAGGATAGAGATTTCCCTGGGCTATGTGGTAGGGTTTTGGCGTTAAAAACAAAGATTGATTTTAAATTGAACACAGATTTAATTGAATTATAATTACAAACAGTCTGAAATTAGATCATACTAAAGTCTAGGTTTAACAAACTAATTACTATCTAGGTTTCTATACTAAGGTTTGGCTCGAGAATCAATGCACTGCACCTGCACTCTATTAGTGCTAATCACTTTGGGTATGTGAAACCCTTCACTATGCTCTTCGGTAAAAAGAAGTAGGTATCCTGTACCTCTTGTTTTCCCAGTACGAAACGACGCGGTCGTTGCGCGTTGCCTTGACGTATCCAGACCTCCGATATTTACAGCTCTCGCCGATATCCGGCCTTAACAGAGATCCTAAGGCACGCCTGGCCTGATCTTGGCGAGTCGTGGATATTGCAGGTAGCCCAGGAACGATAACGATAGCGTTTTTGAGGACTTCTTGATGGCGCTAAGCAGTAGTCATAGCAATACTGGTCGATACGTCTATCTCTGATGGCGGCTGGCTTGCGAAGTGTGTTCGCGTTCAGAATTCAATGGTTTTTATACACCGGCCAGTGAATGTAATTTTCTTTCATGTTTAGGTGAGTTAGTGCAGTTGATTCGGCCAATGGATTTGTTCCTTATATACTATGATCTTAAGGACTAATATTATGGACTAGCTAATATTACTTATGCTACTTCGCTTCAACCATACAGAAATGGTCGATTCGGTACCAAATTGAATTCCTACCTGTTAATTCAATTTACATGGGCCTAATAATTTATTCAACTTCTCATGGGTCAAATCGGAACATGGCTTACATATTCCTTACTTCCTTTCCTTCAATCAATTATTCATTCATACCTTCACTCCCGCCCGAAGAAACGGATCAAAAATCAAACATCCCGTAGTCAACAAACTTCCAGCATTACACTATGAATTGGAGCTCAAGTAAGATCAAATAGTGTGTCAAGGTTGAAGTAGCAGTGGTGGAACTTAATCTGTGAACTTAATTACTATAATTCAATCATCAACTCAAGACGACGCGTCGAACAATTTCATAATATCGAACCCGCACCAACAATAAAGAGCTTCCGCAGTAGCTGCTGGGCCTTCCAACCTCACCATCACCCACCGAACAATGTAACTAAGCACAAAATATAATAGTAGGAGTAAAGTATATTCATTAATTTTGGTATTAACTAAATGTAAAAATGCTGTTGGTATTCCGAATAAAATAAAATAATTTTAATCCACGCCTTTTGAGACGCCAACAAAATACTGAGGCAAAAAATCCACAAAGAAAGCCGCCGCACGTGCCGGCCGTTACAAGGAAGCCGATGGTTTGCGCATGCGGCATACAGTTTCAACGAAAGATCAGTTTATATCGACGCTTCACGTAGTAAGAAAATGGAAAAATAGAATGTTTTATTATAGACACAGGTGGTGATTCGAAGGATATGTCGAGTGATGAATAGGGATGTAACGATATATCGAAATATCGATAGTATCGATATTATACGCATTAAAATATCGATATTTCGATATCTTATCGATATTTGCCTGGTTGCGATATTTATATATCTATATTAAATACGTCTTGCATCTCTGAATGGTACCTGATGTTGAGAAACCATTTAAAGAAAGACTATTTCATAAAAAAAATGAAAGACACCTTTCATACTACTTTTGTCGTGTCAAAATGGTTCAATGATGTGTGAGGGAGATGAACCCACTGATGCGTATAAAATACCTGCTTCTTATAAAGAAATAACCTACATAATTATAATAACAATTTATAAGGTAGGGTTTTATAGATATTTGAAACAAACAAATGTAAAATAATCTTCCTCTACCTATAAAAAAAAAGACAGTAATTGATTATCAAATTCTCAGTTACGATAAATTATACTGATTGATATTATACTGAATCACATTGTGTCATACAAGTGTTTTTGTTTTGCTGTAATTGTTATTAATTTTTTATTAGAATATAAATATGTTTTACTACTTATTAGCTAGCTGTCGTTAATTGTTATTTTATGGCATTCTGACACACTATGAAATTCACTGTTGATGATGATTGGCATGATAACTATTATATTATTTTTTTTAACGACGGTTCTAGAAGTTAAAGGCTTTCATTAACTTAAATTCACTTAAATGTTTACAAAAATATGAAAGAAATCCCATCGTAGAAATCAAAACTCTAATTGTATTATTTATTCTTACCTAGTATATATAAAGATTACCAAAAACCAAAGTGGTAGTCACGGCGATGTTAAGCATCACCACTTTACACTTGATTTTACTAGGCAGCTTTGGCGTTCATTCTTCTATTATTGAACGAGCCTTAATAGTTTATCACAATGTACCTACTTAATGTAATGACTAAATCTAATCACTTAAAGTTCATATGGAACCGGTGGGGTCTATCGCGCTATCTGATGGTACTACGGCACTCTGCGAGGTCATTGGTTTCACACTTTTCACCGAAAGATCGTACCGTTGCTCGTGTTCGACCTGGTTGTGATGCTGGCTCGCGGGCGCTGCCGGACGGCGAGAAGGACGGGCGGCGGACAGATGAGCAGGTGCCGAGCTGGCTGTAGCATGTGGCAATGGTTGCACCAATTCAGCTTAAAGTATTAAGCACCAAAGTAAAAAACTATTTAGTACATATTCGATATTACGATTTAGAACACTATATATTATTGTAATCAAATAAATAATATTAATAGTAGTTTTATTGTATTATATATCTATTTATGAGGATGTGTGTATGTATATATAGGGGTAAGGGCGTGTGTTTCGTGTGTGTGTGTGTGTGTTTATGAGTGAGAGGGTGTGAGAAGGTGGGTGAGGGTGTTTTTATTTATATTTTGTGGTGTTTGTACATGTTTACATGTTTGTTTCAAGCATTTCAAACGCGTATTTCATGATACTGTATCAAACGCTCACTTATGTTCAATTTATGTTTGGGTAAGTGGTTAGCCGTGACACAGACCTTGGTCTTTTTGGGCTGCTACTGCAACACAATATTGGTTTAATGCGAGCGCTTACCGGATCTCATAGAGTAATTAGATCTTACCTATCCGTAGACATAGAATCTGCATGTGTTAAATAATGTAACAAAAATTTTGTAAAAAAAAAAAATTAAAAAAAAAATTATGTTCGGTGGGGTAGTAAATAACTATTAGTATAAAGTGTTACTCCCAACGAATTGTAATAAAATAGCTGCCAGCAAACACGTTAAAATATAATGCTTAACTTTTGATATAGGAAGCCGGAAGTTGTCGCTCGTCTCGATCTACCGCCGATCTGCTTACAATCTTCCCAGAAGTTACAGGAATTATCTTGCTCGTTGGTTGCTGATGGTATGCTTGCTCGATGTACAGATATTTCACTGAAACGTTTTTTGCACGTGTATTAGTGAAATGAAAGAAAAAAAATTATGAACCGAATATATAAATTAACACAAAACAAAAATTAGCGGATATTAAAAAAAACATTACAAAAACAAAATCGATAAACCGCTTGTTATGTTAATTATCTGAGCAAAACTATGTGACTACAGAATGTCTGTTAATCGATAAAAAAGAATTATATATCGAAACAATATCGGAGGGCTAAAAAAATAAAAATACCTCTAATAATTACTCTACCTGCTGGTTTGAATTGAAAAAAAATTATACAAAATGTTTAAATTTAATATTTCGTATAAATGTTATAAACAAATTTTCAAAATGACTATAAAAAGAAAATACGCACTCTGTCGTTTTAACGAATAAAGAATTAAATACGTTAATATGTAACAACTCAATATTATCGAATAAATAAATAAGAAAAAATATTAACAACACAGGGTAGGTAGGTTGTGCGAGTCTGTAAAAATTCCGTATGTGTTCACTTTGTTAATGTTATTGTAAAATCTACTAACGCTAAAAATTAATACGAATAGATAATAATGAACACATATCACAAATAGTGTACAGAAAATTATAAAAGATTAAAATTTTCGAATTAATGACATAACGATACATACATTGAAATAATTAGGATTAAAAGCTGAAAAGTTTAAGAAAAGCTGAACTTCAACATGTTATCAAAATTTACGTGTGCTATTAAATTTAGGTACTATTTCATCTCTCAAACTGACCTAAAAGCACAGATATATATTTTCGGGCGCCAAATATAACGTATTAAATGTGTTTATAAAAATGAACACAGGGTCAATGCAAAACGAAGGGGACGGTTGAAGACCGCTGACCCTCTATGTGGAATGCTAAAAATGAAAAAAAAAATCGTTACATTGAGTTTTAGTAATACGACACTCCGTGACGTCTTTGGTTTCTACACTTATCGACGAAAGATCGTACCGTTTCTCGTGTTGCTGTCGGTCGTGATGCTGGCTCGCGAGCGCTGCCGGGCGGCGAGAGGGACGGGCGGAGGAAGGATTAGCGGGCTCAGAGCTGACTGCGGTGCGGTGCGGTGGCCGGTCGATGTGGAGTCGTCCCAAAACCGAAGATCTCGCCTTCGGCCGCAAGACGATCCGCTGGACTTCGCGTCTGTCTTCGATCCCTCGGCGTTGCGTGTATGTAAAGATATATATATATATATTAATAATAAAGACGAGCTTCGTCTAATACTTTACATATGCTCGGTGTCTCGGGAGGCTATTGCTGCTGCAGTGGTCCATGGCTCGCCACTGGGACTACTAGTCTGCGCCAATCTACCTGATATTGAGATCTCTGTTCGGAATCATGCTCCCCCCTTCTCCCCCTCCCCCCCCCCCCCAGGTAACCCGTTAACCAGGTAAACCGTTGTTTTTGGATATGTGAAAAAATTTGTGAAAGGAGTATACATATAACGTAGTAAAAAGGAAAACTATCACATCTAACTAGGCTGTATTATTTAACGAGTACTACATTAACTTATAAAATGTGCTTTTATAAGTAAGATCTTTGTGATGATATTTTATTATGAAAACTACATTGTAATAAGTAGGTACAGTAAAACGCTTAACTTTGCATAACTTATTCTCTTCACAATCGATACTTAAAGTCAAAGGTTCACTGTAATAAAAAAAGTTATAAAAGTTGTCTCTAGCTAGCAGTGCACTCCTGTTATTACTTTTCGGATTAGCCAGAGAGAATCGAGCGCCTTCTAAATAACAATCGAAATAAAAATAAAATATATTTATACAATGAGTCTTAAATTACATAATAATAACGATTAATGGTTAAGTTCGATTAACGTCGAGCTCGTTTTTTATATAGTATGGTGGTACGGAACCCTTCGTGTGCGAGTCCGATTCGCAATTGGCTGGTTTTTTCTAGTTCTGCCCTTTTTAGCTTGCCGCGCCTATTTTTGTTCGGGCCTAAATCATACTACTATTTGTATACGTATTTGATTGGGCAGGAATATTCTCGCAACAATACCCACCTAGCTAAAATGAAGCCACGAACTGGCGGAACAGCCGGAGAAATCGACGAAAAAGAACGGGACTACAACGCGAAACGAGCCCTCCCTAACACCGTGGGGGTATGGGGTGTTATGTGTGTTCAATGTTCTACGTCTAGGCCCCGTGGTTGCTAGATGGTGTATGCCGGGGTGTGTGATGTATTAACAAAAATGATACTACAATAAATCGGCTATTCAAATGGACAAAATTTAACATCATAAAAAGATGGAAGAGTAGGTAACC
Source organism: Luffia ferchaultella (assembly GCA_949709985.1). Lineage (NCBI taxonomy): Eukaryota > Metazoa > Arthropoda > Insecta > Lepidoptera > Psychidae > Luffia > Luffia ferchaultella. Next base: position 14,778,994 of record OX453253.1, on the reverse strand, counting down.
TTACGTAGTCGGTGGATCTGACATTGACGATCTCTTTCAGGTAAACTTTCGTTCAGAAATTCCTATTTCGTTCTCTTTCATTCCTTCATCACCAAAACTAGTATATCCTATCATACCTTTTGAAAATTAATCGAGCTTAGTCCCTTAGATCCTTCCGACATCATACCTCGCTTTATTACGTGATCGTCATGTCAGACTACGGACCGTTTGGTGGTTCCTATTCTAGCTAATTGAGCGATGGCGAGACGTTTCTCGGTACTATAGTAATAACGCTGCGTTTTAAAAGATTTTTCAAGAATATTTCGGACTCGAGGAAGGACGCAACCGATTTCGTGGTCGCTGATCGTAAAGGATGCTGTATTGCTCCAATACTGTATTGCCAACAGATTATATTTAAATGTAAAAAGTGCTATACACTAACCTACTCTAGAAAAAAAGCCGTTTGAATATGATTTATAAAGTTTTCAATCATTGTTTGAAAATTATTTCTAAGATTAGGAATCTGGGGGTTCAACTAGACCAACTACTGAAATTCACTTCACACATTGATAAAATCACAGCTAAAGCTTATAAAATGTTAGGATTTATTTTTCGACAGGGTAATGACTTTAAAAATGTAAAAACTTTTATGTTATTATACAATGGACTAGTCCGTTTTCAAATAGAATACGCGTCTACTATTTGGAACCCACAATATCAACAATAGATTGACGCCATAGAAGGTATACAACGAAAGTTTTGTAAGCGTTTAAGTTATAGATTTAAGACGCAATCACATAAAGATCTTGTACCGTTGTTCAAACGCAGAGAACACAGGGATCAAACTTTCCTATTTAAAATTATAAATAACGTTTTAACATATTTCTGAAATGTTCGTATTTTGGTACTCGTAGCAAAGACACATTCGCTGTAAAACGTTTTAAAAGTAATTATGCTAAAAATAGTTTCCTTTTAAAAACCTGTAGTAGATATAATGATTGTTATAACCATATTGACATTTTCAATTGTGAACTTAAGCAGTATGTGGACTCAGTCAAGAATATATTATAAATACTATTTATTGCCTGCCCTGCCCTTGTCAAACAGCTAAAAGTGTTGGATTGAGGTAACTTTTCTGGTAATTTATCTTAAATTTAATTATAACTTTGTAATTTATTTTTGACTTATCTATCAATCATTCTTTTTTTTTGATTAAAATATAAGTTGACACTGCTCGTCAAGATATGTAAGATGCATTGGTGGAAATTGTATTGGCTATTGTACAAACTATATGTTTTATTGATATGTGAAATAAAACGCTGTTTGTTTTCCAGTAAATTAAAATTAAAAAAAAATCGCATAAAATGAATAAATAAAGATTGAGTTTGTACGAAAAATTTTTTTTCTAAGTTGTAGTTAGTTGGCAAAATCATTAAACTCGTAGCTGTAAAATCTAAGTGCCCGATAAATGAAAATGATTGAATTATAATCAAATTCGTATCGAGAAAAGAAAAAATTATAAAATAAACAGTTAATCTAATTAAGAATCTTCACAAGTCAAAATTTATTCAGTAAACTAATTAAATTAATTTTGATAATAAACTAGAAATTAAAATTATAATGTTCGGTGGTGTAATAAATAACTATTAGTATTAAGTGTTATTTCCAACGAATTGTAATAAAATAGCTGCCAGCGAACACATTACCAAGTTAAAAAAAAATTTTCAAAGAAAAAAACAAAATCGCCTTGTAAACTAAAATAGGATCTAAAAATGTAAAAAAACAAATTATTCATTATAAATTAAGTGTGAGTACGTTAAAACATAATGCTTAACTTTTGATATAGGAAGCCGGAAGTTGTCGCTCGTCTCGATCTACCGCCGATCTGCTTACAATCTTCCCAGAAGTGACAGGAATTATCTTGCTCGTTGGTTGCAGATGGCATGCTTGCTCGATGTATATTTCACTGAAACGTTTTTTGCACGTGTATTAGTGAAATGAAAGAAAAAAAATTATGAACCGAATATATAAATTAACACAAAACAAAAATTAGCGGATATTCAAAAAAACAATAAATTAAAAAAGAATAGCGGAAAATGAAAGAATGAAGATCGGGTCTGTACAAAAAAAAATTTCTAAGTTGTAGTAAGTTGGCAAAATCTTAAAACTCGAAGCTGTAAATCTAAGTGCCCGATAAATAAAAATGATTGAATGATAATCAAATTCTTATCGAGAAAAGAAAAAATTATAAAATAAACAGTTAATCTTATTAAGAATCTTAACAAGTCAAAACTTATTCCGTAAACTAATGAAATTAATTTTGTTAAATAATGAGAAATTAAAATTATTATGTTCGGTGGTGTAGTAATAACTATTAAGTATTAGGTGTTATTCCCAACGAATTGTAATAAAATAGCTGCCAGCGAACACGTTACCAAGGTAAAAAGAAAAATTTTCAAAGAAAAAAAGAAAATAGAGTTGTGAACAAAAATAATATCTAAAAATGTAAAAAAAAATTGTTCATTATAATTTAAGTGCGAGTATGTTAAAATATAATGCTTAACTTTTGATATAGGAAGCCGGAAGTTGTCGCTCGTCTCGATTTACCGCCGATCTGCTTACAATCTTCCCAGAAGTTACAGGAATTATCTTGCTCGTTGGTTGCAGATGGTATTGCTTGCTCGATGTACAGATATTTCACTGAAACGTTTTTTGCACGTGTATTAGTGAAATGAAAGAAAAAAATTATGAACCGAATACTATATAAATTACCACAAAACAAAAATTAGCGGATATTAAAAAAACATTACAAAAACAAAAAAAAAAACAATAAATTAAAAAAGAATAGCGGAAAATGAAAGAATGAAGATCGGGTCTGTACGAAAAAAATTTTTCGTAGTTGTAGTAAGTTGGCAAAAACTTAAAACTCGAAGCTGTAAATCTAAGTGCCCGATAAATGAAAATGATTGAATGATAATCAAATTCTTATCGAAAAAAGAAAAATTATAAAATAAACAGTTAATCTAATTAAGAATCTAAACAAGTCAAAACTTATTCCGTAAACTAATGAAATTAATTTTGTTAAATAATGAGAAATTAAAATTATTATGTTCGGTGGTGTAGTAATAACTATTTAAGTGTTATTCCCAACGAATTGTAATAAAATAGCTGCCAGGGATCACGTTACCAAAATAAAAAGAAAAATTTTCAAAGAAAAAAACAAAATCGCCTTGTGAACTAAAATAAGATCTAAAAATGTAAAAAAAATTGTACATTATAATTTAAGTGCGAGTACGTTAAAACATAATGCTTAACTTTTGATATAGGAAGCCGGAAGTTGTCGCTCGTCTCGATTTACCGCCGATCTGCTTACAATCATCCCAGAAGTTACAGGAATTATCTTGCTCGTTGGTTGCAGATGGTATGCTTGCTCGATGAACAGATATTTCACTGAAACGTTTTTTGCACGTGTATTAGTGAAATGAAAGACAAAAAATAATTAACCGAATATATAAATTAACACAAAACAAAAATTAGCGGATATTCAAAAAAAAAACATTACATAAACTAAAAAAAAACAATAAATTAAAAAAGAATAGCGGAAAATGAAAGAATGAAGATCGGGTCTGTACGAAAAAAATTTTTCGTAGTTGTAGTAAGTTGGCAAAAACTTAAAACTCGAAGCTGTAAATCTAAGTGCCCGATAAATGAAAATGATTGAATGATAATCAAATTCTTATCGAAAAAAGAAAAATTATAAAATAAACAGTTAATCTAATTAAGAATCTAAACAAGTCAAAACTTATTCCGTAAACTAATGAAATTAATTTTGTTAAATAATGAGAAATTAAAATTATTATGTTCGGTGGTGTAGTAATAACTATTTAAGTGTTATTCCCAACGAATTGTAATAAAATAGCTGCCAGCGATCACGTTACCAAAATAAAAAGAAAAATTTTCAAAGAAAAAAACAAAATCGCCTTGTGAACTAAAATAAGATCTAAAAATGTAAAAAAAAATTCATTATAATTTAAGTGCGAGTACGTTAAAACATAATGCTTAACTTTTGATATAGGAAGCCGGAAGTTGTCGCTCGTCTCGATTTACCGCCGATCTGCTTACAATCTTTTTAGAAGTTACAGAAATTATCTTGCTCGTTGGTTGCAGATGGTATGCTTGCTCGATGTACAGATATTTCACTGAAACGTTTTTTGCACGCGTATTAGTGAAATGAAAGACAAAAAATAATTAACCGAATATATAAATTAACACAAAACAAAAATTTGCGGATATTCAAAAAAACATTACAAAAACAAAATCGATAAACCGCTTGTTATGTTAATTATCTGAGCAAAACTATGTGACTACAGAATGTCTGTTAATCGATAAAAAAGAATTATATATCGAAACAATATCGGAGGGCTAAAAAAATAAAAATACCTCTAATAATTACTCTACCTGCTGGTTTGAATTGAAAAAAAATTATACAAAATGTTTAAATTTAATATTTCGTATAAATGTTATAAACAAATTTTCAAAATGACTATAAAAAGAAAATACGCACTCTGTCGTTTTAACGATTAAAGAATTAAATACGTTAATATGTAACAACTCAATATTATCGAATAAATAAATAAGAAAAAATATTAACAACACAGGGTAGGTAGGTTGTGCGAGTCTGTAAAAATTCCGTATGTGTTCACTTTGTTAATGTTATTGTAAAATCTACTAACGCTAAAAATTAATACGAATAGATAATAATGAACACATATCACAAATAGTGTACAGAAAATTATAAAAGATTAAAATTTTCGAATTAATGACATAACGTTACATACATTGAAATAATTAGGATTAAAAGCTGAAAAGTTTAAGAAAAGCTGAACTTCAACATGTTATCAAAATTTACGTGTGCTATTAAATTTAGGTACTATTTCATCTCTCAAACTGACCTAAAAGCACAGATATATATTTTCGGGCGCCAAATATAACGTATTAAATGTGTTTATAAAAATTAACACAGGGTCAATGCAAAACGAAGGGGACGGTTGAAGACCGCTGACCCTCTATGTGGAATGCTAAAAATGAAAAAAAAATCGTTACATTGAGTTTTAGTAATACGACACTCCGTGACGTCTTTGGTTTCTACACTTATCAACGAAAGATCGTACCGTTTCTCGTGTTGCTGTCGGTCGTGATGCTGGCTCGCGAGCGCTGCCGGGCGGCGAGAGGGACGGGCGGAGGAAGGATTAGCGGGCTCAGAGCTGACTGCGGTGCGGTGCGGTGGCCGGTCGATGTGGAGTCGTCCCAAAACCGAAGATCTCGCCTTCGGCCGCAAGACGATCCGCTGGACTTCGCGTCTGTCTTCGATCCCTCGGCGTTGCGTGTATGTAAAGATATATATATATATATTAATAATAAAGACGAGCTTCGTCTAATACTTTACATATGCTCGGTGTCTCGGGAGGCTATTGCTGCTGCAGTGGTCCATGGGTCGCCACTGGGACTACTAGTCTGCGCCAATCTACCTGATATTGAGATCTCTGTTCGGAATCATGCTCCCCCTTCTCCCCCTCCCCCTCCCTCCAGGTAACCCGTTAACCAGGTAAACCGTTGTTTTTGGATATGTGAAAAAATTTGTGAAAGGAGTATACATATAACGTAGTAAAAAGGAAAACTATCACATCTAACTAGGCTGTATTATTTAACGAGTACTACATTAACTTATAAAATGTGCTTTTATAAGTAAGATCTTTGTGATGATATTTTATTATGAAAACTACATTGTAATAAGTAGGTACAGTAAAACGCTTAACTTTGCATAACTTATTCTCTTCACAATCGATACTTAAAGTCAAAGGTTCACTGTAATAAAATAAGTTATAAAAGTTGTCTCTAGCTAGCAGTGCACTCCTGTTATTACTTTTCGGATTAGCCAGAGAGAATCGAGCGCCTTCTAAATAACAATCGAAATAAAAATAAAATATATTTATACAATGAGTCTTAAATTACATAATAATAACGATTAATGGTTAAGTTCGATTAACGTCGAGCTCGTTTTTTATATAGTATGGTGGTACGGAACCCTTCGTGTGCGAGTCCGATTCGCAATTGGCTGGTTTTTTCTAGTTCTGCCCTTTTTAGCTTGCCGCGCCTATTTTTGTTCGTGCCTAAATCATACTACTATTTGTATACTTATTTGATTGGGCAGGAATATTCTCGCAACAATACCCACCTAGCTAAAATGAAGCCACTAACTCGCGGAACAGCCGGAGAAATCGACGAAAAAGAACGGGACTACAACGCGAAACGAGCCCTCCCTAACACCGTGGGGGTATGGGGTGTTATGTGTGTTGAATGTTCTACGACTGGGCCCCGTGGTTGCTAGATGGTGTATGCCGGGGTGTGTGATGTATTAACAAAAATGATACTACAATAAATCGGCTATTCAAATGGACAAAATTTAACATCATAAAAAGATGGAAGAGTAGGTAACCTTACGTAGTCGGTGGATCTGACATTGACGATCTCTTTCAGGTAAACTTTCGTTCAGAAATTCCTATTTCGTTCTCTTTTATTCCTTCATCACCAAAACTAGTATATCCTATCATACCCTTTGAAAATTAATCGAGCTTAGTCCCTACATCCTTCCCACATCATACCTCGCTTTATTACGTGATCGTCATGTCAGACTACGGACCGTTTGGTGGTTCCTATTCTAGCTAATTGAGCGATGGCGAGACGTTTCTCGGTACTATAGTAATAACGCTGCGTTTTAAAAGATTTTTCAAGAATATTTCGGACTCGAGGAAGGACGCAACCGATTTCGTGGTCGCTGATCGTAAAGGATGCTGTATTGCTCCAATACTGTATTGCCAACAGATTATATTTAAATGTAAAAAGTGCTATACACTAACCTACTCTAGAAAAAAACCCGTTTGAATATGATTTATAAAGTTTTCAATCATTGTTTGAAAATTATTTCTAAGATTAGGAATCTGGGGGTTCAACTAGACCAACTACTGAAATTCACTTCACACATTGATAAAATCACAGCTAAAGCTTATAAAATGTTAGGATTTATTTTTCGACAGGGTAATGACTTTAAAAATGTAAAAACTTTTATGTTATTATACAATGGACTAGTCCGTTTTCAAATAGAATACGCGTCTACTATTTGGAACCCACAATATCAACAATAGATTGACGCCATAGAAGGTATACAACGAAAGTTTTGTAAGCGTTTAAGTTATAGATTTAAGACGCAATCACATAAAGATCTTGTACCGTTGTTCAAACGCAGAGAACACAGGGATCAAACTTTCCTATTTAAAATTATAAATAACGTTTTAACATATTTCTGAAATGTTCGTATTTTGGTACTCGTAGCAAAGACACATTCGCTGTAAAACGTTTTAAAAGTAATTATGCTAAAAATAGTTTCCTTTTAAAAACCTGTAGTAGATATAATGATTGTTATAACCATATTGACATTTTCAATTGTGAACTTAAGCAGTATGTGGACTCAGTCAAGAATATATTATAAATACCATTTATTGCCTGCCCTGCCCTTGTCAAACAGCTAAAAGTGTTGGATTGAGGTAACTTTTCTGGTAATTTATCTTAAATTTAATTATAACTTTGTAATTTATTTTTGACTTATCTATCAATCATTCTTTTTTTTTTGATTAAAATATAAGTTGACACTGCTCGTCAAGATATGTAAGATGCATTGGTGGAAACTGTATTGGCTATTGTACAAACTATATGTTTTATTGATATGTGAAATAAAACGCTGTTTGTTTTCCAGTAAATTAAAATTTAAAAAAAAATCGCATAAAATGAATAAATAAAGATCGAGTTTGTACGAAAATTTTTTTTTCTAAGTTGTAGTTAGTTGGCAAAATCATAAAACTCGTAGCTGTAAAATCTAAGTGCCCGATAAATGAAAATGATTGAATTATAATCAAATTCGTATCGAGAAAAGAAAAAATTATAAAATAAACATTAAAATTATTATGTTCGGTGGTGTAATAAATAACTATTAGTATTAAGTGTTATTTCCAACGAATTGTAATAAAATAGCTGCCAGCGAACACGTTACCAAGGTAAAAAGAAAAATTTTCAAAGAAAAAAAGAAAATAGAGTTGTGAACAAAAATAATATCTAAAAATGTAAAAAAAAATTGTTCATTATAATTTAAGTGCGAGTATGTTAAAATATAATGCTTAACTTTTGATATAGGAAGCCGGAAGTTGTCGCTCGTCTCGATCTACCGCCGATCTGCTTACAATCTTCCCAGAAGTGACAGGAATTATCTTGCTCGTTGGTTGCAGATGGTATGCTTGCTCGATGTATATTTCACTGAAACGTTTTTTGCACGTGTATTAGTGAAATGAAAGAAAAAAAATTATGAACCGAATATATAAATTAACACAAAACAAAAATTAGCGGATATTAAAAAAAACATTACAAAAACCAAAAAAACAATAAATTAAAAAAGAATAGCGGAAAATGAAAGAATGAAGATCGGGTCTGTACGAAAAAAAAATTTTCTAAGTTGTAGTAAGTTGGCAAAATCTTAAAACTCGAAGCTGTAAATCTAAGTGCCCGATAAATAAAAATGATTGAATGATAATCAAATTCTTATCGAGAAAAGAAAAAATTATAAAATAAACAGTTAATCTAATTAAGAATCTTAACAAGTCAAAACTTATTCCATAAACTAATGAAATTAATTTTGTTAAATAATGAGAAATTAAAATTATTATGTTCGGTGGTGTAGTAATAACTATTAAGTATTAGGTGTTATTCCTAACGAATTGTAATAAAATAGCTGCCAGCGAACACGTTACCAAGGCAAAAAGAAAAATTTTCAAAGAAAAAAAGAAAATAGAGTTGTGAACAAAAATAATATCTAAAAATGTAAAAAAAATTGTTCATTATAATTTAAGTGCGAGTATGTTAAAATATAATGCTTAACTTTTGATATAGGAAGCCGGAAGTTGTCGCTCGTCTCGATTTACCGCCGATCTGCTTACAATCTTCCCAGAAGTTACAGGAATTATCTTGCTCGTTGGTTGCAGATGGTATGCTTGCTCGATGTACAGATATTTCACTGAAACGTTTTTTGCACGTGTATTAGTGAAATGAAAGAAAAAATTATGAACCGAATATATAAATTACCACAAAACAAAAATTAGCGGATATTAAAAAAAAACATTACATAAACTAAAAAATAAACAATAAATTAAAAAAGAATAGCGGAAAATGAAAGAATGAAGATCAGGTCTGTAAGAAAAAAAAATTTTCTAAGTTGTAGTAAGTTGGCAAAATCTTAAAACTCGAAGCTGTAAATCTAAGTGCTTGATAAATGAAATTGATTGAATGATAATCAAATTCTTATCGAGAAAAGAAAAAATTATAAAATAAACAGTTAATCTAATTAAGAATCTTAACAAGTCAAAACTTATTCCGTAAACTAATGAAATTAATTTTGTTAAATAATGAGAAATTAAAATTATTATGTTCGGTGGTGTAGTAATAACTATTAAGTATCAAGTGTTATTCCCAACGAATTGTAATAAAATAGCTGCCAGCGAACACGTTACCAAGTTAAAAAAAAATTTTCAAAGAAAAAAACAAAATCGCCTTGTGAACTAAAATAAGATCTAAAAATGTAAAAAAAATTGTTTATTATAATTTAAGTGCGAGTGCGTTAAAATATAATGCTTAACTTTTGATATAGGAAGCCGGAAGTTGTCGCTCGTCTCGATTTACCGCCGATCTGCTTACAATCTTTCTAGAAGTTACAGAAATTATCTTGCTCGTTGGTTGCAGATGGTATGCTTGCTCGATGTATATTTCACTGAACCGTTTTTTGCACGTGTATTAGTGAAATGAAAGAAAAAAAATTATGAACCGAATATATAAATTAACACAAAACAAAAATTAGCGGGTATACAACATTACAAAACATTACAAACATTACAAAAACCAAAAAAACAATAAATTAAAAAAGAATAGCGGAAAATGAAAGAATGAAGATCGGGTCTGTACGAAAAAAAATTTTCTAAGTTGTAGTAAGTTGGCAAAATCTTAAAACTCGAAGCTGTATAAATCTAAGTGCCCGATAAATGAAAATGATTGAATGATAATCAAATTCTTATCGAGAAAAGAAAAAATTATAAAATAAACAATTAATCTAATTAAGAATCTTAACAAGTCAAAACTTATTCCGTAAACTAATGAAATTAATTTTGTTAAATAATGAGAAATTAAAATTATTATGTTCGGTGGTGTAGTAATAACTATTAAGTATTAAGTGTTATTCCCAACGAATTGTAGTAAAATAGCTGCCAGCGAACACGTTACCAAGGTAAAAAAAAAAATTTCAAAGAAAATAGAGTTGTGAACAAAAATAAGATCTAAAAATGTAAAAAAAAAATCATTATAATTTAAGTGCGAGTACGTTAAAACATAGTGCTTAACTTTTGATATAGGAAGCCGGAAGTTGTCGCTCGTCTCGATTTACCGCCGATCTGCTTACAATCTTCCCAGAAGTTACAGAAATTATCTTGCTCGTTGGTTGCAGATAATGTGCTTGCTCGATGTATATTTCACTGAAACGTTTTTTGCACGTGTATTAGTGAAATGAAAGAAAAAATTATGAACCGAATATATAAATTAACACAAAACAAAAATTAGCGGATATTTAAAAAAAACATTCGATAAACTAAAAAAAAAACAATAAATAAAAAAGAATAGCGGAAAATGAAAGAATAAACATCGGGTCTGTACGAAAAAAAAATTTTCTAAGTTGTAGTAAGTTGGCAAAATCTTAAAACTCGAAGCTGTAAATCTAAGTGCCCTATAAATGAAATTGATTGAATGATAATCAAATTCTTATCGAGAAAAGAAAAAATTATAAAATAAACAGTTAATCTAATTAAGAATCTTAACAAGTCAAAACTTATTCCGTAAACTAATGAAATTAATTTTGTTAAATAATGAGAAATTAAAATTATTATGTTCGGTGGTGTAGTAATAACTATTAAGTATCAAGTGTTATTCCCAACGAATTGTAATAAATAGCTGCCAGCGAACACGTTACCAAGGTAAAAAGAAAAATTTTCAAAGAAAAAAACAAAATCGCCTTGTGAACTAAAATAAGATCTAAAAATGTAAAAAAAAATTCATTATAATTTAAGTGCGAGTACGTTAAAACATAATGCTTAACTTTTGATATAGGAAGCCGGAAGTTGTCGCTCGTCTCGATTTACCGCCGATCTGCTTACAATCTTCCCAGAAGTTACAGAAATTATCTTGCTCGTTGGTTGCAGATGGTATGCTTGCTCGATGTATATTTTACTGAAACGTTTTTTGCACGTGTATTAGTGAAATGAAAGAAAAAAATTATGAACCGAATATATAAATTAACACAAAACAAAAATTAGCGGGTATACAACATTACAAAACATTACAAACATTACAAAAACCAAAAAAACAATAAATTAAAAAAGAATAGCGGAAAATGAAAGAATGAAGATCGGGTCTGTACGAAAAAAAATTTTCTAAGTTGTAGTAAGTTGGCAAAATCTTAAAACTCGAAGCTGTATAAATCTAAGTGCCCGATAAATGAAAATGATTGAATGATAATCAAATTCTTATCTAGAAAAGAAAAAATTATAAAATAAACAATTAATCTAATTAAGAATCTTAACAAGTCAAAACTTATTCCGTAAACTAATGAAATTAATTTTGTTAAATAATGAGAAATTAAAATTATTATGTTCGGTGGTGTAGTAATAACTATTAAGTATTAAGTGTTATTCCCAACGAATTGTAATAAAATAGCTGCCAGCGAACACGTTACCAAGGTAAAAAAAAAAATTTCAAAGAAAATAGAGTTGTGAACAAAAATAAGATCTAAAAATGTAAAAAAAAAATCATTATAATTTAAGTGCGAGTACGTTAAAACATAATGCTTAACTTTTGATATAGGAAGCCGGAAGTTGTCGCTCGTCTCGATTTACCGCCGATCTGCTTACAATCTTCCCAGAAGTTACAGAAATTATCTTGCTCGTTGGTTGCAGATGGTATGCTTGCTCGATGTATATTTTACTGAAACGTTTTTTGCACGTGTATTAGTGAAATGAAAGAAAAAAATTATGAACCGAATATATAAATTAACACAAAACAAAAATTAGTGGATATTAAAAAAAAAACATTACATAAACTAAAAAAAAAACAATAAATTAAAAAAGAATAGCGGAAAATGAAAGAATGAAGATCGGGTCTGTACGAAAAAAAAAATTTCTAAGTTGTAGTATGTTGGCAAAATCTTAAAACTCGAAGCTGTAAATCTAAGTGCCCTATAAATGAAATTGATTGAATGATAATCAAATTCTTATCGAGAAAAGAAAAAATTATAAAATAAACAGTTAATCTAATTAAGAATCTTAACAAGTCAAAACTTATTCCGTAAACTAATGAAATTAATTTTGTTAAATAATGAGAAATTAAAATTATTATGTTCGGTGGTGTAGTAATAACTATTAAGTATCAAGTGTTATTCCCAACGAATTGTAATAAATAGCTGCCAGCGAACACGTTACCAAGGTAAAAAGAAAAATTTTCAAAGAAAAAAACAAAATCGCCTTGTGAACTAAAATAAGATCTAAAAATGTAAAAAAAAATTCATTATAATTTAAGTGCGAGTACGTTAAAACATAATGCTTAACTTTTGATATAGGAAGCCGGAAGTTGTCGCTCGTCTCGATTTACCGCCGATCTGCTTACAATCTTCCCAGAAGTTACAGGAATTATCTTGCTCGTTGGTTGCAGATGGTATGCTTGCTCGATGTACAGATATTTCACTAAAACGTTTTTTGCACGTGTATTAGTGAAATGAAAGAAAAAAATTATGAACCGAATATATAAATTAACACAAAACAAAAATTAGCGGATATTAAAAAAAACATTACATAAACAAAAAAAACAATAAATTAAAAAAGAATAGCGGAAAATGAAAGAATGAAGATCGGGTCTGTACGAAAAAAAAATTTTCTAAGTTGTAGTAAGTTGGCAAAATCTTAAAACTCGAAGCTGTAAATCTAAGTGCCCGATAAATGAAAATGATTGAATGATAATCAAATTCTTATCGAGAAAAGAAAAAATTATAAAATAAACAGTTAATCTAATTAAGAATCTTAACAAGTCAAAACTTATTCCGTAAACTAATAAAATTAATTTTGTTAAATAATGAGAAATTAAAATTATTATGTTCGGTGGTGTAGTAATAACTATTAAGTATTAAGTGTTATTCCCAACGAATTGTAATAAAATAGCTGCCAGCGAACACGTTACCAAGTTAAAAAAAAATTTTTAAAGAAAAAAACAAAATCGCCTTGTGAACTAAAATAAGATCTAAAAATGTAAGAAAAAATTGTTCATTATAATTTAAGTGCGAGTACGTTAAAACATAATGCTTAACTTTTGATATAGGAAGCCGGAAGTTTTCGCTCGTCTCGATTTACCGCCGATCTGCTTACAATCTTTCTAGAAGTTACAGAAATTATCTTGCTCGTTGGTTGCAGATGGTATGCTTGCTCGATGTACAGATATTTCACTGAAACGTTTTTTGCACGTGTATTAGTGAAATGAAAGAAAAAATTATGAACCGAATATATAAATTAACACAAAACAAAAATTAGCGGATATTAAAAAAAAAACATTAGATAAACTAAAAAAAAACAATAAATAAAAAAGAATAGCGGAAAATGAAAGAATAAACATCGGGTCTGTACGAAAAAAAATTTTTCTAAGTTGTAGTAAGTTGGCAAAATCTTAAAACTCGAAGCTGTAAATCTAAGTGCCCTATAAATGAAATTGATTGAATGATAATCAAATTCTTATCGAGAAAAGAAAAAATTATAAAATAAACAGTTAATCTAATTAAGAATCTTAACAAGTCAAAACTTATTCCGTAAACTAATGAAATTAATTTTGTTAAATAATGAGAAATTAAAATTATTATGTTCGGTGGTGTAGTAATAACTATTAAGTATCAAGTGTTATTCCCAACGAATTGTAATAAAATAGCTGCCAGCGAACACGTTACCAAGTTAAAAAGAAAAATTTTCAAAGAAAAAAACAAAATCGCCTTGTGAACTAAAATAAGATCTAAAAATGTAAAAAAAAATTCATTATAATTTAAGTGCGAGTACGTTAAAACATAATGCTTAACTTTTGATATAGGAAGCCGGAAGTTGTCGCTCGTCTCGATTTACCGCCGATCTGCTTACAATCTTCCCAGAAGTTACAGAAATTATCTTGCTCGTTGGTTGCAGATGGTATGCTTGCTCGATGTATATTTTACTGAAACGTTTTTTGCACGTGTATTAGTGAAATGAAAGAAAAAAATTATGAACCGAATATATAAATTAACACAAAACAAAAATTAGTGGATATTAAAAAAAAACATTACATAAACTAAAAAAAAAACAATAAATTAAAAAAGAATAGCGGAAAATGAAAGAATGAAGATCGGGTCTGTACGAAAAAAAAAATTTCTAAGTTGTAGTATGTTGGCAAAATCTTAAAACTCGAAGCTGTAAATCTAAGTTTTCGATAAATTAAAATGATAGAATGATAATCAAATTCTTATCAAGAAAAGAAAAAATTATAAAATAAACACTTAATCTAATTAAGAATCTTAACAAGTCAAAACCTATTCCGTAAACAAATGAGATTAATTTTGTTAAATAATGAGAAATTAAAATTATTATGTTCGGTGGTGTAGTATTATAACTATTAAGTATAAAGTGTTATTCCCAACGAATTGTAATAAAATAGCTGCTAGCGAACACGTTACCAAGGTAAAAAGAAAAATTTTCAAAGAAAAAAAGAAAATAGAGTTGTAAACAAAAATAAGATCTAAAAATGTAAAAAAAAAATTGTTCATTATAATTTAAAGGCGAGTATGTTAAAATATAATGCTTAACTTTTGATATAGGAAGCCGGAAGTTGTCGCTCGTCTCGATTTACCGCCGATCTGCTTACAATCTTCCCAGAAGTTACAGAAATTATCTTGCTCGTTGGTTGCAGATAATGTGCTTGCTCGATGTATATTTCACTGAAACGTTTTTTGCACGTGTATTAGTGAAATGAAAGAAAAAATTATGAACCGAATATATAAATTAACACAAAACAAAAATTAGCGGATATTAAAAAAAAACATTAGATAAACTAAAAAAAAAACAATAAATAAAAAAGAATAGCGGAAAATGAAAGAATAAACATCGGGTCTGTACGAAAAAAAATTTTTCTAAGTTGTAGTAAGTTGGCAAAATCTTAAAACTCGAAGCTGTAAATCTAAGTGCCCTATAAATGAAATTGATTGAATGATAATCAAATTCTTATCGAGAAAATAAAAAATTATAAAATAAACAGTTAATCTAATTTAGAATCTTAACAAGTCAAAACTTATTCCGTAAACTAATGAAATTAATTTTGTTAAATAATGAGAAATTAAAATTATTATGTTCGGTGGTGTAGTAATAACTATTAAGTATCAAGTGTTATTCCCAACGAATTGTAATAAAATAGCTGCCAGCGAACACGTTTCCAAGTTAAAAAGAAAAATTTTCAAAGAAAAAAACAAAATCGCCTTGTGAACTAAAATAAGATCTAAAAATGTAAAAAAAAATTCATTATAATTTAAGTGCGAGTACGTTAAAACATAATGCTTAACTTTTGATATAGGAAGCCGGAAGTTGTCGCTCGTCTCGATTTACCGCCGATCTGCTTACAATCTTCCCAGAAGTTACAGAAATTATCTTGCTCGTTGGTTGCAGATGGTATGCTTGCTCGATGTATATTTTACTGAAACGTTTTTTGCACGTGTATTAGTGAAATGAAAGAAAAAAATTATGAACCGAATATATAAATTAACACAAAACAAAAATTAGTGGATATTAAAAAAAAACATTACATAAACTAAAAAAAAAACAATAAATTAAAAAAGAATAGCGGAAAATGAAAGAATGAAGATCGGGTCTGTACGAAAAAAAAAATTTCTAAGTTGTAGTATGTTGGCAAAATCTTAAAACTCGAAGCTGTAAATCTAAGTTTTCGATAAATTAAAATGATAGAATGATAATCAAATTCTTATCAAGAAAAGAAAAAATTATAAAATAAACACTTAATCTAATTAAGAATCTTAACAAGTCAAAACTTATTCCGTAAACAAATGAAATTAATTTTGTTAAATAATGAGAAATTAAAATTATTATGTTCGGTGGTGTAGTATTATAACTATTAAGTATAAAGTGTTATTCTTAACGAATTGTAATAAAATAGCTGCTAGCGAACACGTTACCAAGGTAAAAAGAAAAATTTTCAAAGAAAAAAAGAAAATAGAGTTGTAAACAAAAATAAGATCTAAAAATGTAAAAAAAAAATTGTTCATTATAATTTAAAGGCGAGTATGTTAAAATATAATGCTTAACTTTTGATATAGGAAGCCGGAAGTTGTCGCTCGTCTCGATTTACCGCCGATCTGCTTACAATCTTCCCAGAAGTTACAGAAATTATCTTGCTCGTTGGTTGCAGATAATGTGCTTGCTCGATGTATATTTCACTGAAACGTTTTTTGCACGTGTATTAGTGAAATGAAAGAAAAAAAACTATGAACCGAATATATAAATTAACACAAAACAAAAATTTTCGGATATTCAAAAAACTTTACAAAAACAAAAAAAACAATAAATTAAAAAAGAATAGCGGAAAATGAAATAATGAAGATCGGCTCTGTACGAAAAAAAAATTTTCTAAACTTAGTAAGTTGGTAAAATCTTAAAACTCGAAGCTGTAAAATCTAAGTGTCCGATAAATGAAAATGATTGAATGATAGTCAAATTCTTATCGAGAAAAGAAAAAATTATAAAATAAACAGTTAATCTAATTAAGAATCTTAACAAGTCAAAACTTATTCCGTAAACTAATGAAATTAATTTTGTTAAATAATGAGAAATTAAAATTATTATGTTCGGTGGTGTAGTAATATTATGTTAATTATCTGAGCAAAACTATGTGACTACAGAATGTCTGTTAATCGATAAAAAAGAATTATATATCGAAACAATATCGGAGGGCTAAAAAAATAAAAATACCTCTACTAATTACTCTACCTGCTGGTTTGAATTGAAAAAAAATTATACAAAATGTTTAAATTTAATATTTCGTATAAATGTTATAAATAAATTTTCAAAATGACTATAAAAAGAAAATACGCACTCTGTCGTTTTAACGAATAAAGAATTAAATACGTTACGTCACAGGGTAGGTAGGTTGTGCGAGTCTGTAAAAATTCCGTATGTGTTCACTTTGTTAATGTTATTGTAAAATCTACTAACGCTAAAAATTAATACGAATAGATAATAATGAACACATATCACAAATAGTGTACAGAAAATTATAAAAGATTAAAATTTTCGAATTAATGACATAACGTTACATACATTGAAATAATTAGGATTAAAAGCTGAAAAGTTTAAGAAAAGCTGAACTTCAACATGTTATCAAAATTTACGTGTGCTATTAAATTTAGGTACTATTTCATCTCTCAAACTGACCTAAAAGCACAGATATATATTTTCGGGCGCCAAATATAACGTATTAAATGTGTTTATAAAAATGAACACAGGGTCAATGCAAAACGAAGGGGACGGTTGAAGACCGCTGACCCTCTATGTGGAATGCTAAAAATGAAAAAAAAAATCGTTACATTGAGTTTTAGTAATACGACACTCCGTGACGTCTTTGGTTTCTACACTTATCGACGAAAGATCGTACCGTTTCTCGTGTTGCTGTCGGTCGTGATGCTGGCTCGCGAGCGCTGCCGGGCGGCGAGAGGGACGGGCGGAGGAAGGATTAGCGGGCTCAGAGCTGACTGCGGTGCGGTGCGGTGGCCGGTCGATGTGGAGTCGTCCCAAAACCGAAGATCTCGCCTTCGGCCGCAAGACGCCCCGCTGGACTTCGCGTCTGTCTTCGATCCCTCGGCGTTGCGTGTATGTAAAGATATATATATATATATTAATAATAAAGACGAGCTTCGTCGAATACTTTACATATGCTCGGTGTCTCGGGAGGCTATTGCTGCTGCAGTGGTCCATGGCTCGCCACTGGGACTACTAGTCTGCGCCAATCTACCTGATATTGAGATCTCTGTTCGGAATCATGCTCCCCCCTTCTCCCCCTCCCCCTCCCTCCAGGTAACCCGTTAACCAGGTAAACCGTTGTTTTTGGATATGTGAAAAAATTTGTGAAAGGAGTATACATATAACGTAGTAAAAAGGAAAACTATCACATCTAACTAGGCTGTATTATTTAACGAGTACTACATTAACTTATAAAATGTGCTTTTATAAGTAAGATCTTTGTGATGATATTTTATTATGAAAACTACATTGTAATAAGTAGGTACAGTAAAACGCTTAACTTTGCATAACTTATTCTCTTCACAATCGATACTTAAAGTCAAAGGTTCACTGTAATAAAATAAGTTATAAAAGTTGTCTCTAGCTAGCAGTGCACTCCTGTTATTACTTTTCGGATTAGCCAGAGAGAATCGAGCGCCTTCTAAATAACAATCGAAATAAAAATAAAATATATTTATACAATGAGTCTTAAATTACATAATAATAACGATTAATGGTTAAGTTCGATTAACGTCGAGCTCGTTTTTTATATAGTATGGTGGTACGGAACCCTTCGTGTGCGAGTCCGATTCGCAATTGGCTGGTTTTTTCTAGTTCTGCCCTTTTTAGCTTGCCGCGCCTATTTTTGTTCGTGCCTAAATCATACTACTATTTGTATACTTATTTGATTGGGCAGGAATATTCTCGCAACAATACCCACCTAGCTAAAATGAAGCCACTAACTGGCGGAACAGCCGGAGAAATCGACGAAAAAGAACGGGACTACGACGCGAAACGAGCCCTCCCTAACACCGTGGGGGTATGGGGTGTTATGTGTGTTGAATGTTCTACGACTGGGCCCCGTGGTTGCTAGATGGTGTATGCCGGGGTGTGTGATGTATTAACAAAAATGATACTACAATAAATCGGCTATTCAAATGGACAAAATTTAACATCATAAAAAGATGGAAGAGTAGGTAACCTTACGTAGTCGGTGGATCTGACATTGACGATCTCTTTCAGGTAAACTTTCGTTCAGAAATTCCTATTTCGT
Organism: Luffia ferchaultella; assembly: GCA_949709985.1. Classification (NCBI taxonomy): domain Eukaryota; kingdom Metazoa; phylum Arthropoda; class Insecta; order Lepidoptera; family Psychidae; genus Luffia; species Luffia ferchaultella. The sequence continues at coordinate 14,759,761 of OX453253.1, read as the reverse complement.
TCTCTTTCATTCCTTCATCACCAAAACTAGTATATCCTATCATACCCTTTGAAAATTAATCGAGCTTAGTCCCTACATCCTTCCCACATCATACCTCGCTTTATTACGTGATCGTCATGTCAGACTACGGACCGTTTGGTGGTTCCTATTCTAGCTAATTGAGCGATGGCGAGACGTTTCTCGGTACTATAGTAATAACGCTGCGTTTTAAAAGATTTTTCAAGAATATTTCGGACTCGAGGAAGGACGCAACCGATTTCGTGGTCGCTGATCGTAAAGGATGCTGTATTGCTCCAATACTGTATTGCCAACAGATTATATTTAAATGTAAAAAGTGCTATACACTAACCTACTCTTACTCTAGAAAAAAACCCGTTTGAATATGATTTATAAAGTTTTCAATCATTGTTTGAAAATTATTTCTAAGATTAGGAATCTGGGGGTTCAACTAGACCAACTACTGAAATTCACTTCACACATTGATAAAATCACAGCTAAAGCTTATAAAATGTTAGGATTTATTTTTCGACAGGGTAATGACTTTAAAAATGTAAAAACTTTTATGTTATTATACAATGGACTAGTCCGTTTTCAAATAGAATACGCGTCTACTATTTGGAACCCACAATATCAACAATAGATTGACGCCATAGAAGGTATACAACGAAAGTTTTGTAAGCGTTTAAGTTATAGATTTAAGACGCAATCACATAAAGATCTTGTACCGTTGTTCAAACGCAGAGAACACAGGGATTAAACTTTCTTATTTAAAATTATAAATAACGTTTTAACATATTTCTGAAATGTTCGTATTTTGGTACTCGTAGCAAAGACACATTCGCTGTAAAACGTTTTAAAAGTAATTATGCTAAAAATAGTTTCCTTTTAAAAACCTGTAGTAGATATAATGATTGTTATAACCATATTGACATTTTCAATTGTGAACTTAAGCAGTATGTGGACTCAGTCAAGAATATATTATAAATACCATTTATTGCCTGCCCTGCCCTTGTCAAACAGCTAAAAGTGTTGGATTGAGGTAACTTTTCTGGTAATTTATCTTAAATTTAATTATAACTTTGTAATTTATTTTTAACTTATCTATCAATCATTCTTTTTTTTTTTGATTAAAATATAAGTTGACACTGCTCGTCAAGATATGTAAGATGCATTGGTGGAAACTGTATTGGCTATTGTACAAACTATATGTTTTATTGATATGTGAAATAAAACGCTGTTTGTTTTCCAGTAAATTAAAATTTAAAAAAAAATCGCATAAAATGACTAAATAAAGATCGAGTTTGTACGAAAATTTTTTTTTCTAAGTTGTAGTTAGTTGGCAAAATCATAAAACTCGTAGCTGTAAAATCTAAGTGCCCGATAAATGAAAATGATTGAATTATAATCAAATTCGTATCGAGAAAAGAAAAAATTATAAAATAAACATTAAAATTATTATGTTCGGTGGTGTAATAAATAACTATTAGTATTAAGTGTTATTTCCAACGAATTGTAATAAAATAGCTGCCAGCGAACACGTTACCAAGGTAAAAAGAAAAATTTTCAAAGAAAAAAAGAAAATAGAGTTGTGAACAAAAATAATATCTAAAAATGTAAAAAAAAATTGTTCATTATAATTTAAGTGCGAGTATGTTAAAATATAATGCTTAACTTTTGATATAGGAAGCCGGAAGTTGTCGCTCGTCTCGATTTACCGCCGATCTGCTTACAATCTTCCCAGAAGTTACAGAAATTATCTTGCTCGTTGGTTGCAGATAATGTGCTTGCTCGATGTATATTTCACTGAAACGTTTTTTGCACGTGTATTAGTGAAATGAAAGAAAAAAAATTATGAACCGAATATATAAATTAACACAAAACAAAAATTAGCGGATATTAAAAAAAAAACATTACATAAACTAAAAAAAAACAATAAATTAAAAAAGAATAGCGGAAAATGAAATAATGAAGATCGGGTCTGTACGAAAAAAAAATTTTCTAAGTTGTAGTAAGTTGGCAAAATCTTAAAACTCGAAGCTGTATAAATCTAAGTGCCCGATAAATGAAAATGATTGAATGATAATCAAATTCTTATCGAGAAAAGAAAAAATTATAAAATAAACAATTAATCTAATTAAGAATCTTAACAAGTCAAAACTTATTCCGTAAACTAATGAAATTAATTTTGTTAAATAATGAGAAATTAAAATTATTATGTTCGGTGGTGTAGTAATAACTATTAAGTATTAAGTGTTATTCCCAACGAATTGTAGTAAAATAGCTGCCAGCGAACACGTTACCAAGGTAAAAAGAAAAAATTTCAAAGAAAAAAAGAAAATAGAGTTGTGAACAAAAATAATATCTAAAAATGTTAAAAAAAAATTGTTCATTATAATTTAAGTGCGAGTAAGTTAAAATATAATGCTTAACTTTTGATATAGGAAGCCGGAAGTTGTCGCTCGTCTCGATTTACCGCCGATCTGCTTACAATCATCCCAGAAGTTACAGGAATTATCTTGCTCGTTAGTTGCAGATGGTATGCTTGCTCGATGTACAGATATTTCACTGAAACGTTTTTTGCACGTGTATTAGTGAAATGAAAGACAAAAAATAATTAACCGATATATATATTAACACAAAACAAAAATTAGCGGATATTAAAAAAAAACATTACATTAACTAAAAAAAAACAATAAATTAAAAAAGAATAGCGGAAAATGAAAGAATGAAGATCGGGTCTGTACGAAAAAAAAATTTTTTGAGTTGTAGTAAGTTGGCAAAATCTTAAAACTCGAAGCTGTAAATCTAAGTGCCCGATAAATGAAAATGATTGAATGATAATCGAATTCTTATCGAGAAAAGAAAAAATTATAAAATAAACAGTTAATCTAATTAAGAATCTTGACAAGTCAAAACTTATTCCGTAAACTAATGAAATTAATTTTGTTAAATAATGAGAAATTAAAATTATTATGTTCGGTGGTGTAGTAATAACACTTAATACTTAATAAAGTGTTATTCCCAACGAATTGTAATAAAATAGCTGCCAGCGAACACGTTACTAAGGTAAAAAGAATAAAATTTCAAAGAAAAAAAGAAAATAGAGTTGTAAACAAAAATAATATCTAAAAAAGTAAAAAAAAATTGTTCATTATATTTTAAGTGCGAGTATGTTAAAATATAATGCTTAACTTTTGATATAGGAAGCCGGAAGTTGTCGCTCGTCTCGATTTACCGCCGATCTGCTTACAATCATCCCAGAAGTTACAGGAATCATCTTGCTCGTTGGTTGCAGATGGTATGCTTGCTCGATGTACATATATTTCACCGAAACGTTTTTTGCACGTGTATTAGTGAAATAAAAGAAAAAAATTATGAACCGAATATATAAATTAACACAAAACAAAAATTAGCAGATATTAAAAAAAAACATTACATAAACTAAAAAAAACAATAAATTAAAAAAGAATAGCGGAAAATGAAAGAATGAAGATCGGGTCTGTACGAAAAAAAAATTTTCTAAGTTGTAGTAAGTTGGCAAAATCTTAAAACTCGAAGCTGTATAAATCTAAGTGCCCGATAAATAAAAATGATTGAATGATAATCAAATTCTTATCGAGAAAAGAAAAAATTATAAAATAAACAGTTAATCTAATTAAGAATCTTAACAAGTCAAAACTTATTCCGTAAACTAATGAAATTAATTTTGTTAAATAATGAGAAATTAAAATTATTATGTTCGGTGGTGTAGTAATAACTATTAAGTATTAAGTGTTATTCCCAACGAATTGTAATAAAATAGCTGCCAGCAAACACGTTACCAAGGTAAAAAGATAAAATTTCAAAGAAAAAAAATAAAATAGAGTTGTGAACAAAAATAATATCTAAAAAAGTAAAAAAAAATTGTTCATTATAATTTAAGTGCGAGTACGTTAAAATATAATACTTAACTTTTGATATAGGAAGCCGGAAGTTGTCGCTCGTCTCGATTTACCGCCGATCTGCTTACAATCATCCCAGAAGTTACAGGAATTATCTTGCTCGTTGGTTGCAGATGGTATGCTTGCTCGATGTATATTTCACTGAACCGTTTTTTGCACGTGTATTAGTGAAATGAAAGAAAAAAAATTATGAACCGAATATATAAATTAACACAAAACAAAAATTAGCGGGTATACAACATTACAAAACATTACAAACATTACAAAAACCAAAAAAACAATAAATTAAAAAAGAATAGCGGAAAATGAAAGAATGAAGATCGGGTCTGTACGAAAAAAAATTTTCTAAGTTGTAGTAAGTTGGCAAAATCTTAAAACTCGAAGCTGTATAAATCTAAGTGCCCGATAAATGAAAATAATTGAATGATAATCAAATTCTTATCGAGAAAAGAAAAAATTATAAAATAAACAATTAATCTAATTAAGAATCTTAACAAGTCAAAACTTATTCCGTAAACTAATGAAATTAATTTTGTTAAATAATGAGAAATTAAAATTATTATGTTCGGTGGTGTAGTAATAACTATTAAGTATTAAGTGTTATTCCCAACGAATTGTAGTAAAATAGCTGCCAGCGAACACGTTACCAAGGTAAAAAAAAAAATTTCAAAGAAAATAGAGTTGTGAACAAAAATAAGATCTAAAAATGTAAAAAAAAAATCATTATAATTTAAGTGCGAGTACGTTAAAACATAGTGCTTAACTTTTGATACAGGAAGCCGGAAGTTGTCGCTCGTCTCGATTTACCGCCGATCTGCTTACAATCTTCCCAGAAGTTACAGGAATTATCTTGCTCGTTGGTTGCAGATGGTATGCTTGCTCGATGTACAGATATTTCACTAAAACGTTTTTTGCACGTGTATTAGTGAAATGAAAGAAAAAAATTATGAACCGAATATATAAATTAACACAAAACAAAAATTAGCGGATATTAAAAAAAACATTACATAAACAAAAAAAACAATAAATTAAAAAAGAATAGCGGAAAATGAAAGAATGAAGATCGGGTCTGTACGAAAAAAAAATTTTCTAAGTTGTAGTAAGTTGGCAAAATCTTAAAACTCGAAGCTGTAAATCTAAGTGCCCGATAAATGAAAATGATTGAATGATAATCAAATTCTTATCGAGAAAAGAAAAAATTATAAAATAAACAGTTAATCTAATTAAGAATCTTAACAAGTCAAAACTTATTCCGTAAACTAATAAAATTAATTTTGTTAAATAATGAGAAATTAAAATTATTATGTTCGGTGGTGTAGTAATAACTATTAAGTATTAAGTGTTATTCCCAACGAATTGTAATAAAATAGCTGCCAGCGAACACGTTACCAAGTTAAAAAAAAATTTTTAAAGAAAAAAACAAAATCGCCTTGTGAACTAAAATAAGATCTAAAAATGTAAGAAAAAATTGTTCATTATAATTTAAGTGCGAGTACGTTAAAACATAATGCTTAACTTTTGATATAGGAAGCCGGAAGTTTTCGCTCGTCTCGATTTACCGCCGATCTGCTTACAATCTTTCTAGAAGTTACAGAAATTATCTTGCTCGTTGGTTGCAGATGGTATGCTTGCTCGATGTACAGATATTTCACTGAAACGTTTTTTGCACGTGTATTAGTGAAATGAAAGAAAAAATTATGAACCGAATATATAAATTAACACAAAACAAAAATTAGCGGATATTAAAAAAAAAACATTAGATAAACTAAAAAAAAACAATAAATAAAAAAGAATAGCGGAAAATGAAAGAATAAACATCGGGTCTGTACGAAAAAAAATTTTTCTAAGTTGTAGTAAGTTGGCAAAATCTTAAAACTCGAAGCTGTAAATCTAAGTGCCCTATAAATGAAATTGATTGAATGATAATCAAATTCTTATCGAGAAAAGAAAAAATTATAAAATAAACAGTTAATCTAATTAAGAATCTTAACAAGTCAAAACTTATTCCGTAAACTAATGAAATTAATTTTGTTAAATAATGAGAAATTAAAATTATTATGTTCGGTGGTGTAGTAATAACTATTAAGTATCAAGTGTTATTCCCAACGAATTGTAATAAAATAGCTGCCAGCGAACACGTTACCAAGTTAAAAAGAAAAATTTTCAAAGAAAAAAACAAAATCGCCTTGTGAACTAAAATAAGATCTAAAAATGTAAAAAAAAATTCATTATAATTTAAGTGCGAGTACGTTAAAACATAATGCTTAACTTTTGATATAGGAAGCCGGAAGTTGTCGCTCGTCTCGATTTACCGCCGATCTGCTTACAATCTTCCCAGAAGTTACAGAAATTATCTTGCTCGTTGGTTGCAGATGGTATGCTTGCTCGATGTATATTTTACTGAAACGTTTTTTGCACGTGTATTAGTGAAATGAAAGAAAAAAATTATGAACCGAATATATAAATTAACACAAAACAAAAATTAGTGGATATTAAAAAAAAACATTACATAAACTAAAAAAAAAACAATAAATTAAAAAAGAATAGCGGAAAATGAAAGAATGAAGATCGGGTCTGTACGAAAAAAAAAATTTCTAAGTTGTAGTATGTTGGCAAAATCTTAAAACTCGAAGCTGTAAATCTAAGTTTTCGATAAATTAAAATGATAGAATGATAATCAAATTCTTATCAAGAAAAGAAAAAATTATAAAATAAACACTTAATCTAATTAAGAATCTTAACAAGTCAAAACCTATTCCGTAAACAAATGAGATTAATTTTGTTAAATAATGAGAAATTAAAATTATTATGTTCGGTGGTGTAGTATTATAACTATTAAGTATAAAGTGTTATTCTTAACGAATTGTAATAAAATAGCTGCTAGCGAACACGTTACCAAGGTAAAAAGAAAAATTTTCAAAGAAAAAAAGAAAATAGAGTTGTAAACAAAAATAAGATCTAAAAATGTAAAAAAAAAATTGTTCATTATAATTTAAAGGCGAGTATGTTAAAATATAATGCTTAACTTTTGATATAGGAAGCCGGAAGTTGTCGCTCGTCTCGATTTACCGCCGATCTGCTTACAATCTTCCCAGAAGTTACAGAAATTATCTTGCTCGTTGGTTGCAGATAATGTGCTTGCTCGATGTATATTTCACTGAAACGTTTTTTGCACGTGTATTAGTGAAATGAAAGAAAAAATTATGAACCGAATATATAAATTAACACAAAACAAAAATTAGCGGATATTAAAAAAAAACATTAGATAAACTAAAAAAAAAACAATAAATAAAAAAGAATAGCGGAAAATGAAAGAATAAACATCGGGTCTGTACGAAAAAAAATTTTTCTAAGTTGTAGTAAGTTGGCAAAATCTTAAAACTCGAAGCTGTAAATCTAAGTGCCCTATAAATGAAATTGATTGAATGATAATCAAATTCTTATCGAGAAAATAAAAAATTATAAAATAAACAGTTAATCTAATTTAGAATCTTAACAAGTCAAAACTTATTCCGTAAACTAATGAAATTAATTTTGTTAAATAATGAGAAATTAAAATTATTATGTTCGGTGGTGTAGTAATAACTATTAAGTATCAAGTGTTATTCCCAACGAATTGTAATAAAATAGCTGCCAGCGAACACGTTTCCAAGTTAAAAAGAAAAATTTTCAAAGAAAAAAACAAAATCGCCTTGTGAACTAAAATAAGATCTAAAAATGTAAAAAAAAATTCATTATAATTTAAGTGCGAGTACGTTAAAACATAATGCTTAACTTTTGATATAGGAAGCCGGAAGTTGTCGCTCGTCTCGATTTACCGCCGATCTGCTTACAATCTTCCCAGAAGTTACAGAAATTATCTTGCTCGTTGGTTGCAGATGGTATGCTTGCTCGATGTATATTTTACTGAAACGTTTTTTGCACGTGTATTAGTGAAATGAAAGAAAAAAATTATGAACCGAATATATAAATTAACACAAAACAAAAATTAGTGGATATTAAAAAAAAACATTACATAAACTAAAAAAAAAACAATAAATTAAAAAAGAATAGCGGAAAATGAAAGAATGAAGATCGGGTCTGTACGAAAAAAAAAATTTCTAAGTTGTAGTATGTTGGCAAAATCTTAAAACTCGAAGCTGTAAATCTAAGTTTTCGATAAATTAAAATGATAGAATGATAATCAAATTCTTATCAAGAAAAGAAAAAATTATAAAATAAACACTTAATCTAATTAAGAATCTTAACAAGTCAAAACTTATTCCGTAAACAAATGAAATTAATTTTGTTAAATAATGAGAAATTAAAATTATTATGTTCGGTGGTGTAGTATTATAACTATTAAGTATAAAGTGTTATTCTTAACGAATTGTAATAAAATAGCTGCTAGCGAACACGTTACCAAGGTAAAAAGAAAAATTTTCAAAGAAAAAAAGAAAATAGAGTTGTAAACAAAAATAAGATCTAAAAATGTAAAAAAAAAATTGTTCATTATAATTTAAAGGCGAGTATGTTAAAATATAATGCTTAACTTTTGATATAGGAAGCCGGAAGTTGTCGCTCGTCTCGATTTACCGCCGATCTGCTTACAATCTTCCCAGAAGTTACAGAAATTATCTTGCTCGTTGGTTGCAGATAATGTGCTTGCTCGATGTATATTTCACTGAAACGTTTTTTGCACGTGTATTAGTGAAATGAAAGAAAAAAAACTATGAACCGAATATATAAATTAACACAAAACAAAAATTTTCGGATATTCAAAAAACTTTACAAAAACAAAAAAAACAATAAATTAAAAAAGAATAGCGGAAAATGAAATAATGAAGATCGGCTCTGTACGAAAAAAAAATTTTCTAAACTTAGTAAGTTGGTAAAATCTTAAAACTCGAAGCTGTAAAATCTAAGTGTCCGATAAATGAAAATGATTGAATGATAGTCGAATTCTTATCGAGAAAAGAAAAAATTATAAAATAAACAGTTAATCTAATTAAGAATCTTAACAAGTCAAAACTTATTCCGTAAACTAATGAAATTAATTTTGTTAAATAATGAGAAATTAAAATTATTATGTTCGGTGGTGTAGTAATATTATGTTAATTATCTGAGCAAAACTATGTGACTACAGAATGTCTGTTAATCGATAAAAAAGAATTATATATCGAAACAATATCGGAGGGCTAAAAAAATAAAAATACCTCTACTAATTACTCTACCTGCTGGTTTGAATTGAAAAAAAATTATACAAAATGTTTAAATTTAATATTTCGTATAAATGTTATAAATAAATTTTCAAAATGACTATAAAAAGAAAATACGCACTCTGTCGTTTTAACGAATAAAGAATTAAATACGTTAATATGTAACAACTCAATATTATCGAATAAATAAATAAGAAAAAATATTAACAACACAGGGTAGGTAGGTTGTGCGAGTCTGTAAAAATTCCGTATGTGTTCACTTTGTTAATGTTATTGTAAAATCTACTAACGCTAAAAATTAATACGAATAGATAATAATGAACACATCACAAATAGTGTACAGAAAATTATAAAAGATTAAAATTTTCGAATTAATGACATAACGATACATACATTGAAATAATTAGGATTAAAAGCTGAAAAGTTTAAGAAAAGCTGAACTTCAACATGTTATCAAAATTTACGTGTGCTATTAAATTTAGGTACTATTTCATCTCTCAAACTGACCTAAGAGCACAGATATATATTTTCGGGCGCCAAATGTAACGTATTAAATGTGTTTATAAAAATGAACACAGGGTCAATGCAAAACGAAGGGGACGGTTGAAGACCGCTGACCCTCTATGTGGAATGCTAAAAATGAAAAAAAAAATCGTGACATTGAGTTTTAGTAATACGACACTCCGTGACGTCTTTGGTTTCTACACTTATCGACGAAAGATCGTACCGTTTCTCGTGTTGCTGTCGGTCGTGATGCTGGCTCGCGAGCGCTGCCGGGCGGCGAGAGGGACGGGCGGAGGAAGGATTAGCGGGCTCAGAGCTGACTGCGGTGCGGTGCGGTGGCCGGTCGATGTGGAGTCGTCCCAAAACCGAAGATCTCGCCTTCGGCCGCAAGACGCCCCGCTGGACTTCGCGTCTGTCTTCGATCCCTCGGCGTTGCGTGTATGTAAAGATATATATATATATATTAATAATAAAGACGAGCTTCGTCGAATACTTTACATATGCTCGGTGTCTCGGGAGGCTATTGCTGCTGCAGTGGTCCATGGCTCGCCACTGGGACTACTAGTCTGCGCCAATCTACCTGATATTGAGATCTCTGTTCGGAATCATGCTCCCCCCTTCTCCCCCTCCCCCTCCCTCCAGGTAACCCGTTAACCAGGTAAACCGTTGTTTTTGGATATGTGAAAAAATTTGTGAAAGGAGTATACATATAACGTAGTAAAAAGGAAAACTATCACATCTAACTAGGCTGTATTATTTAACGAGTACTACATTAACTTATAAAATGTGCTTTTATAAGTAAGATCTTTGTGATGATATTTTATTATGAAAACTACATTGTAATAAGTAGGTACAGTAAAACGCTTAACTTTGCATAACTTATTCTCTTCACAATCGATACTTAAAGTCAAAGGTTCACTGTAATAAAATAAGTTATAAAAGTTGTCTCTAGCTATCAGTGCACTCCTGTTATTACTTTTCGGATTAGCCAGAGAGAATCGAGCGCCTTCTAAATAACAATCGAAATAAAAATAAAATATATTTATACAATGAGTCTTAAATTACATAATAATAACGATTAATGGTTAAGTTCGATTAACGTCGAGCTCGTTTTTTATATAGTATGGTGGTACGGAACCCTTCGTGTGCGAGTCCGATTCGCACTTGGCTGGTTTTTTCTAGTTCTGCCCTTTTTAGCTTGCCGCGCCTATTTTTGTTCGTGCCTAAATCATACTACTATTTGTATACGTATTCGATTGGGCAGGAATATTCTCGCAACAATACCCACCTAGCTAAAATGAAGCCACGAACTGGCGGAACAGCCGGAGAAATCGACGAAAAAGAACGGGACTACAACGCGAAACGAGCCCTCCCTAACACCGTGGGGGTATGGGGTGTTATGTGTGTTCAATGTTCTACGTCTAGGCCCCGTGGTTGCTAGATGGTGTATGCCGGGGTGTGTGATGTATTAACAAAAATGATACTACAATAAATCGGCTATTCAAATGGACAAAATTTAACATCATAAAAAGATGGAAGAGTAGGTAACCTTACGTAGTCAATGGATCTGACATTGACGATCTCTTTCAGGTAAACTTTCGTTCAGAAATTCCTATTTCGTTCTCTTTCATTCCTTCATCACCAAAACTAGTATATCCTATCATACCTTTTGAAAATTAATCGAGCTTAGTCCCTTAGATCCTTCCCACATCATACCTCGCTTTATTACGTGATCGTCATGTCAGACTACGGACCGTTTGGTGGTTCCTATTCTAGCTAATTGAGCGATGGCGAGACGTTTCTCGGTACTATAGTAATAACGCTGCGTTTTAAAAGATTTTTCAAGAATATTTCGGACTCGAGGAAGGACGCAACCGATTTCGTGGTCGCTGATCGTAAAGGATGCTGTATTGCTCCAATACTGTATTGCCAACAGATTATATTTAAATGTAAAAAGTGCTATACACTAACCTACTCTAGAAAAAAACCCGTTTGAATATGATTTATAAAGTTTTCAATCATTGTTTGAAAATTATTTCTAAGATTAGGAATCTGGGGGTTCAACTAGACCAACTACTGAAATTCACTTCACACATTGATAAAATCACAGCTAAAGCTTATAAAATGTTAGGATTTATTTTTCGACAGGGTAATGACTTTAAAAATGTAAAAACTTTTATGTTATTATACAATGGACTAGTCCGTTTTCAAATAGAATACGCGTCTACTATTTGGAACCCACAATATCAACAATAGATTGACGCCATAGAAGGTATACAACGAAAGTTTTGTAAGCGTTTAAGTTATAGATTTAAGACGCAATCACATAAAGATCTTGTACCGTTGTTCAAACGCAGAGAACACAGGGATCAAACTTTCCTATTTAAAATTATAAATAACGTTTTAACATATTTCTGAAATGTTCGTATTTTGGTACTCGTAGCAAAGACACATTCGCTGTAAAACGTTTTAAAAGTAATTATGCTAAAAATAGTTTCCTTTTAAAAACCTGTAGTAGATATAATGATTGTTATAACCATATTGACATTTTCAATTGTGAACTTAAGCAGTATGTGGACTCAGTCAAGAATATATTATAAATACCATTTATTGCCTGCCCTGCCCTTGTCAAACAGCTAAAAGTGTTGGATTGAGGTAACTTTTCTGGTAATTTATCTTAAATTTAATTATAACTTTGTAATTTATTTTTGACTTATCTATCAATCATTCTTTTTTTTTGATTAAAATATAAGTTGACACTGCTCGTCAAGATATGTAAGATGCATTGGTGGAAACTGTATTGGCTATTGTACAAACTATATGTTTTATTGATATGTGAAATAAAACGCTGTTTGTTTTCCAGTAAATTAAAATTTAAAAAAAAATCGCAGAAAATGAATAAATGAAGATCGAGTTTGTACGAAAAAAAAATTTTCTAAGTTGTAGTTAGTTGGCAAAATCATAAAACTCGAAGCTGTAAATCTAAGTGCCCTATAAATGAAATTGATTGAATGATAATCAAATTCTTATCGAGAAAAGAAAAAATTATAAAATAAACAGTTAATCTAATTAAGAATCTTAACAAGTCAAAACTTATTCCGTAAACAAATGAAATTAATTTTGATAATAAACTAGAAATTAAAATTATTATGTTCGGTGGTGTAATAAATAACTATTTAGTATTAAGTGTTATTTCCAATGAATTGTAATAAAATAGCTGCCAGCGAACACGTTACCAAGTTAAAAAGAAAAATTTTCAAAGAAAAAAACAAATTCTCCTTGTGAATTAAAATAAGATATAAAAATGTAAGAAAAAAATTATTCATTATAATTTAAGTGAGAGTATGTTAAAATGTTATGCTTAACTTTTGATATAGGAAGCCGGAAGTTGTCGCTCGTCTCGATTTACCGCCGATCTGCTTACAATCTTCCCAGAAGTTACAGGAATTATCTTGCTCGTTGGTTGCAGATGGTATGCTTGCTCGATGTACAGATATTTCACTGAAACGTTTTTTGCACGTGTATTAGTGAAATGATAGACAAAAAATAATTAACCGAATATATAAATTAACACAAAACAAAAATATATCGAAACAATATGGGAGGGCTAAAAAAATAAAAATACCTCTAATAATTACCCTACCTGCTGGTTTGAATTGAAAAAAAATTATACAAAATGTTTAAATTTAATATTTAGTATAAATGTTGTAAATAAATTTTCAAAATGACTATAAAAAGGAAATACGCACTCTGTCGTTTTAACGAATAAGAAATGAAATACGTTTATATCTAACAACTCAATTTTAACGAATAAATAAGTAAGAAAAAATATTAACAACACAGGGTAGGTTATGAGAGTCTGTTTTCAATGATTCTGTAAAATTTAGTTAACGTTTAAAATTAATACGAATAGATATTAATGAATACATATCACAAGTAGTGTAGAGAAAATTATAAAAGATTAAAATTTTCGAATTAATGATATAACGAAATTAAATTAAAAATTACAAAATATGGACACGACTGTTGCTGTTGTTGTTAATGTATCTTAAGTGTGCCTATACTGTAAGTGTCCACGTAAAGAATTTAAGTTGTAATTTGGAAAAAAAATTGAATCTATATGTCGCAAAGCATAAAATCCCGATATGTGACATTGATTGAGTGTAGATCAGGTTCGAATAACAAAATTATGTGTATAAGTGTGTGTGTAAATGTAAAAAAAAATATTTCGTAAGTTATGACTCGAAAAAAATATTTTTAATCAGTACGTGACAACGCGTAAGTCCCCGATAGCGGAAAATGAATTAAAGAAGATCTGGTTTGTATAAATTTTTTTTTCTAAGTTGTGGGATATGTGACATTGATTAAGTGTACAACAGGTTCGAGTAACAAAATTATGTGTATAAGTGTATGCGTATAAGTGTGTGCGTATAAGTGTATGCGTATAAGTGTAAAAGTGTATGTTTATAAGTTTATGTGTAAATGTAAAAAAAAATATTTTATAAGTTATGACTCGAAAAAAATATTTTTAATCAGTATGTCACATGGCTTAAGTCCCCGATAGCGAAAAATGAATTAATGAAGATCTGGTTTTTATAAAAAAAAATTCTAAGTTGTGGGATATGTGATATTGATTAAGTGTACAACAGGTTCGAGTAACAAAATTATGTGTATAAGTGTATGCGTATAAGTGTGTGCGTATAAGTGTATGCGTATAAGTGTAAAAGTGTATGTTTATAAGTTTATGTGTAAATGTAAAAAAATATTTTATAAGTTATGACTCGAAAAAAATATTTGTAATCAGTATGTCACATGGCTTAAGTCCCCGATAGCAGAAAATGAATTAAAGAAGATCTGGTTTGCATAAAATTTTTTTTCTAAGTTGTGGAATATGTGATATTGATTAAGTGTACAACAGGTTCGAGTAACAAAATTATGTGTATAAGTGTATGCGTATAAGTGTATGCGTATAAGTGTATGCGTATAAGTGTGTGCGTATAAGTGTAAAAGTGTATGTTTATAAGTTTATGTGTAAATGTAAAAAAAAATATTTTATAAGTTATGACTCGAAAAAAATATTTTTAATCAGTATGTCACATGGCTTAAGTCCCCGATAGCGAAAAATGAATTAATGAAGATCTGGTTTTTATAAAAAAAAATTTTTAAGTTGTGGGATATGTGACATTGATTGAGTGTAGAACAGGTTCGAGTAACAAAATTATGTGTATAAGTGTATGTGTATATGCGTAAATGTAAAAAAAAAAATATTTTATAAGTTATGACTCGAAAAAAAAAAATTTAATCAGTATGTCACAACGCTTTAATCCCGATAACAGAAAATGAATGAATGAAGATCTTTGTATAAAAAAAAATTTTAAGTTGTGGTTAGTTGGCAAAATCTTAAAACTCGAAGCTGTAAAATCTAAGTCCCCGATAAATGAAAACGTTTGAATGATAATCAAATTCGTATCGAGAAAAGAAAAAATTAATAAATAAACAGCTAATCTAATTAAAAATCTCAAACAACAACAAGTCAAAACTTATTCTGTAAACTAATAAAACTAATTTTGATAGATAACGAGAAAATGAAATTATAATGTTCGGTGGGGTAATAAATATTAGTACCTGTTAAGTATTGTTCCCAACGAATTTTAATAACATAGCTAGTTGCCAGCGAACACGTTACCAAGTTAAAAAGAAAAAGTTCCAAAGAAAAAAACAAAAATGGACTCGTAAACTAAAATTAAATCTAAAAGGAAATTGTTCATTATAATTTAAGTGCGAGTATGTTAAAATATAATGCTTAACTTTAATAAATTAAATAATCTCGGTATGAGTAGTTAGACAAATAAAAGAAATTTAACGATACGGATTGAGATTGTTGATCTAGGAAGCCGGAAGATGTCGCTCGTCTCAATCCACCACCGATCTGCTTACAATCTCTGCAGAAGTTAAAGGAATTGTTATTTGACTCGATGGTTGCAGATGGTATGTGAATATGTGCACACGTTAGTGAAATGAAAGAAAAAAATAATTTACAGATTATATAAATTAACACAAAACAAAAATTAGCGGATATTAAAAAAATAACATTACAAAAACAAAATCGATAAACCGCTTCTTATGTTAATTATCTGAGCAAAACTATGTGATTACAGATTGTCTTAATCGATAAAAAAGAATTATAAAACAAAACAATATCGGGGGGCTAACAAAATAAAAATATTTGTAATAATTACCCTACCTGCTGGTTTGAATTGAAAAAAAAATTATACAAAATGTTTATTTAATATTTCGTATAAATATAACATTTATTTGTAATAATAAATTTTGAAAAGTACAATAAAAAGAAAATACGCACTGTTGTTTTAAAGAATAAGAAATTAAATACGTTAAAACCTAACAACTCAATATTATTGAATAAATAAGTAGGAAAAAATATTAACAACACAGGGTAGGTAGGTTGTGCGAGTCTGTAACGAGGTCGGACCATAAAGGTATATGGTCGGACCTTTGGATCAAGGACCGTTCCGTATGTTTACCTAGTACAAGGCCTGTGCTACGAAGGGCGTCGAGAAATGAAATGCGGCTTTGGTTTACAATCTCTAATCGTTTATCGCAATATTTTTTATTTTATTTATTTCAATAACTGTATCCACAGCTCGTAAAATACTTAATTTTAAACTTATATATATAGTTGTCCTACAGCCAATGATGGATACACATTTTATGATTCCGACTGTACTATATTTAACGACCGCCACTA
This sequence comes from Luffia ferchaultella, assembly GCA_949709985.1. Classification (NCBI taxonomy): domain Eukaryota; kingdom Metazoa; phylum Arthropoda; class Insecta; order Lepidoptera; family Psychidae; genus Luffia; species Luffia ferchaultella. Next base: position 14,743,352 of record OX453253.1, on the reverse strand, counting down.
AAGTAAACAAAATCAAAAAGTAGGTATTTTCATTTAAATTAAAAGAATAAGCAAAATAACAGTATCAAGTTCTATAGAGTGGGTGGGTGCGTGTGAAAGGCTGTTTAAGGGTGTGTGCGTCTGTGGAATGTGTATTTATTTGTTGTCTTTCATAACTTACTCTGTGTCTCAGAGTCAACTTGAGTCATAGACTCGTGTCAACTTCATATCAAACTGTCAACCACTTTAATAACCAACTTCATTTCGGACACACATGTAAAACGAAAAAATAATGTACTTACCAAAAATTACTATGATACAACACGACAACCTTGGTTGCTTTCACATCGTTGTAAAATTGTATAATCGTCATTCTTTTGATCGGTCATAATTATGCATGAACCGTTCTGATGATACAATGTTTCATAGGTTATATTTGCCCAAAACTGTACACGTGGTACGATAGTTTAAATATTTCATAAATACCTATCTCTGAGCTCTTGAGCATTACGTTACATTGCGCAAATAGCATTTACTCTTTGCACGCACAAGGCCGGCGATAGGGCGGTGTAAGGGTAGTAGTAGTAACACTAAGGCCCGGGCTAAGAAAAGGGGCCCGGCCAGCGCCAAAACTGTAATTGTTTTAAATAACGGTTCAATGCAGTTTGCAGTACCTTGCCTCTCGTTTGCCCCTTTAAATGTAGAAATCCAAATACCCTGAAACACGGCATTATTTATTTACGCTCAGTACCTGTACCTACTCGTAATTGAAATTTTCAAGTTTCTAATTTTAAAGAGCAAAAACTGTCATACTGTGCTCCCACCATGGAACTAGTAAGCCATCATCCCCTTAAAGTCATATATGGTCTATCATTTGCCCAATCACATGTCATGTTGTTAATAAATACCAATTTTTCTCAAAATAGGTCAGGCCGTTCTTAAAGTTATAAAAAACAGACAGACAAAAAGTAGTGTATGTCCAGAGAACTATTAAATACTAGTATGTCACTCCTGACTACGTTTTTTTTACGTATGTGGAGTTTACAATATATGCTTAACAAATTCAAAAGAGTACAGTTCAGCCATTTTGGAGAATTGAGATTAGCTGGAACAGACAGACAAACACTACGATTTTGTACCTACGCGAAGAATGTTAAACCTTACACCTATAGGTAATATCAAAAATGAATTAACGCATATTCAACGTCAACTTAAAGCGAATGTCTAGTCAAGGAATTATAGCTTTATTAAAAACACGAGCCTTTTCTTGGTGTTAGGCGGAATATTTGATATTTCACACGACACATCTCGAAATTTCGAATCCTGTTACGCTCAGGATTCTACTCTACATTTTTTCGCTTATTCTGGATACAAAATAAGTTCTCGTTAGAAAGATCAGCTATCAAAACAAACATTTTGTCGTAGTGGTAAATTGAATTTTTTTCATAGTAAGGTAGGGTGGGATGGGCCCGCAATGTTTTACCCCAGGGCCCGATTTGGCTTTCGCCGGGCCTGTGCACACGACTTACACATGTTTAATATTACTGCGCAATAGCACAAAATAGATATATTTAAATATACGATAATCAAAACAGTTTCATAAATTTTGGGCAAATATCATTTCGCTTAGATTGCTTAGACGTAATAATTGCTTATTCACAACAAATATGACTGGTTCCTTTCTACCTTCAAATTTTTTATTATATTCTTGCAAAATTTATTGTTCCCTTTGCTCACTCCAAATATTATAGCATTTAAAAGGAATTGGGATCTCCTTGCGCACTGAAAATCCCAACGTATTTCTCCACCATGTCACGAAGTGTGTTAGGAGGTATTTGTAATTATAATGAATTTCTTTATGAATAACATCACTTCTGTGATTTGCTACTGTTAGAGCTATTTCAAGGGAACTATAAATATGCTTACCAGGTCCAGGTCCAGGCTTACTATGTCCAGGTTAGGTATTTGAATTATCATATAATATATATTTCATGATATGCAAGTTTTCTGGATTACTACTGTTTCGCATTCGCATAAGTACACCAGTCATACCTAAGGTTAAGCGCTTATCCTTAAGTGTACTGGAAACTAAGCATTAAATGCGTCATGTAATTTCAAAATTACCTATACTCGACACGCGATTTTATTGCTTTAATTATACTTTCTATTCCATTCTATGTTAATAAAGAGTCATATTATTCAATTAATGAACTTAACATGTGATTCTATAACAATAAATCCAGCACCTAGTTTTATAACCTTTAAGTACAATTCCCATTTCTATTTCATGTTGAAGATCATATTATTCAATCATGAATATGGTTTAAAGATATCATTTGAAAATCACATGAAATTAAGGACAATTGTAGGCACGTTATAAATTACTAAAACTAATACCCACTTACCTTTAAATTACTGCACGATAGGTTCTTGTCTGTTCCCAGTGAGAGGTGACGCCAAAGTAAAACTAGCATCCATTTTGAGCCTCTTTTATAAACCTTGATTTACTACCAATTTAACCGTACCATATCAACTTCCGGTTTAGACCAATGAGATGTAGGCGGAAGGGGCGCGACGCCACGTAAGTACTAACGGCGGAAATGGAATCGACTTAAGAAGGTGGTGTTCTCAATTATTGGATTTCAGACGTCGCTGTATGGAACGCATAATATTTATGGTATAAAGAAGTATTTGGTTTTTTGATGTTTTCTCCATTTATGTTTACATTTTCTATCTCTCAAAATATCCTTATAAAACTTTTCAAATAAATAGTTTATTATTATTTACTGTTTAATAAATATTTTTGTCATAATAAAAGTTTTTTTGGAAAAAGCTTTGCTATTCTAATAAAGCTTCCAATAATATTCAAGGGCTCGTAAAACCGTAACCATAAGCGGTTAGAAAATAATTATAAGATTGTTTATAAAATTTTTATGAAGCTTGTAAAAAGTACTTAAAATATTATTTAATTAGAATGTTTTTTTTTATTTAGCCTGGGGCCTGATTTCAATGTATACACAAAAAAATGGTATGACATTAAAATGCTCTCGAAGGGTTTAGAAGAGGAAGGCATTTCATTACGTAATAAGTAGGTACTTATACGGTCTATACATTGAATATAGGTGTTTTTTGAGCACGGCTTGTCCAAGAGATGGCAGGGCGAAAATAATGCCTACGGTACTGTTGAGAAAGGCTTATGGTCATGAGTTCTAAAATTTGTTGTACCACGAGCAACCAAATCAACTAAGGGTGAAAAGTGGTGTTGAAATTTCTATAGAAAAGACTATAAAGAACGTACGTGTCAACTAATACTTTAGACAGGTCCAAGAAAGGAAAATGAGAGTTTATAGAAGTAATAATTCAAGCAATACTGCGGGCGATCACTTTATAGCATTGCTGGGGGCAAATGATAGAATAAATCAAACGGCGTATATTTATTATGTGGCGTATATTTACTCTGGCGTATATATAAATATACGCCAGAGTAAATATACGCCACATAATAAATATACGCCGTTTGATTTATTCTATCATTTGCCCCCAATTATACGCTACAAAGTAAATATACGCCACATAATAATATGTGGCGTATATTTACTTTGTAGCGTATATTTTTTTATTACAATTTTGGGGCCACGTTTAACAGGATTATTGGCAGAACTCTGTCCCTAAACGACGAAGTGGTTGGCATACTATCATCACGACTCGGTAGGAAGAAATTTATATCCGACTATTAACATCAGAGTCTCGAAATATCTTGGATGGATTCGTGAAATCATTGTATAGAACTAGTGACTGATATATTTTAATTTTGAATGAAATAACATAATTTCTCGATTGAATATTGACGGTTTTGTTTGTTCGCGAAACTCTTTCCCTTGCGTTACAGCATGTAAATTTTTAGGTGGGTACAAAATCGAAATTAATTTCTATCAATCTTTCCATATGTTAACGGATTCTATGGGCACACTGCGCGTGCGAGCGTTTCGTTTTACACCACGCTATAGTTCGCCTCAAACTTTATGGCGGATCGGAATACAACGCTATAAGCGTGCTTGCGCAGCTACTGTCGTATACTCCTCGCTCCACAGCGTCCCGCTACGCCTAAAACTGGTTACTGCGACGCGACTTGTGCCTATGTTCACATCCGCCATAAAGTTTGATTGGGGAACTGTACCTAGCGACGGTCTATGCTAGTGCTGAGGTCTCTCGGATGTGAGACGCAGCCAGCAAGCGTATCAAAACAAGTTGCGTCCCACATCAGCGACCTCCCCTGTCTTTTGGAAACGACGGTCATGCTGACGGGTCTCTAGCTATCGTCACGTACAATTTTTCGTTCAGTTCGAGCATGGCCCTCACCTAAGTAAAGTCGACCCGTCCAGGCATCGATGTTTGAAATAGACTGATTTACGACTACAAAAGTTTCAACCATATTAATTTATAGTGATTGCAATGCCCGACTTTCCATTCCATCAGCCATTTTTTATATCCCACTGTAGGGGCTTAGGCCTCCCCTCAAGATGTGATGGCTTAGAGCTTCAATCCACCATGCTGCTCCAATGCGGGTTGGCGGATTGAAAAACGACCACCATCTATTGACAGCGTCCGGGACCGACTGCTTAACGTGCTCTCCGAGGCACGGAGTCAGTGGTAGTTAATGTAGGTACTTAAGTTAGAAAAAACTCATCGGTACACGCCCGATTTGAAATAGGTTCGCTGCGCTCTGGCTGTCACGACGCAATTACACGATCACACTAATATCGACGTCGAGCTATCACGAGCTGTGTCGTGGTACCTCGACTTTGATATTATTCTATAACGAATGACTCCGTGATTCTTATTATCCTTCAAGGAACAGTTTTTAAACTTCGGCATCACGGACGATGGCATTGGGAAACGAATTAAAAAAGTAAAACGAATGTAAATTGTTTTCATACGTTACAAATGCATCGGCTGCTTCGTGATGACGTATCTTGTGACGATATCCATGTAATATATCTATGGTGTAATATTATAATATTTGTAATGTAATATTATTATTGTTACCAAAATAAATAAATATTAGATTGGAATGTGATCAATTAAACTTTAGTTTGAAATACAGATATTCCTAGCAATTCCTATGTATAATTATATTATTAAAAGTAGGTTTTAAATATCACTCATAAATAAATATTACTCGTCGCAATATAATCAATAACTATATTTAAAAAAAAAATACACATTTTCAGCAGAACTATGTAATGAGTTACGCTCTGTTGTTCAATTGTACTCGTAGTATATATATACTACGAGTTTGTCGCGATAAAGTTTGACGCGATCTGTACGTATATACGTACAGATCGCGTCAAACTATGGCGGACGTGAATAAAATGGTATAAGCGTGCTTGCGCAGGTAGTCATATACCCCTCGCTCCACTGCGTCCCGCTAAGGTCTAAAACTGGTTATTGCGACGCCACTTGCACTGACTTTTGTATCTACCATAAAATTTGATGTAACTGTACTACGTGAGAACTGTTGTATCTCATGAATGTTAGATGACATCACTTAGAAAATAAACAAATCGTTTCCTTAGCCAGTGACCGCCCTTGTATTATATTTGAAAATCTTTGTATAAGGCCAAATAAAACACACACATACAATAAGTTAATTTATTGAAACGTTTTCATTAACGAATTTAAACCTTACATAAACTATATCAAAAGTTAATAGAAAATCACATACTGGAAAGGCCATCGTAATTTTCTATTACTTTTATAATAAATTTTTAAAAATAATAGAAACAACCGATAAAAAAATGTTCTTGGCTAATATTCTATTACAATAATAATAATAACACATACAATCACAACAACGTCTAGGTCCCAAACTAAGCATTTGCTTGTATTTTGGGTACCAAGCGAAGACACCACATACATATAACAACCAAGACCCGGTGCCAGTATTAATATTCATCATATAAATACTGACCCGACCTGGGATTCGAACCCGGGACCTCCAGCTTCGCAGGCAGGGTCGCTGCCCACTAGGCTAAGCGGTCGTCGTTTATTACTGAAGTATAATATTTATATCTTGAGTAAAAATAAATCAAGTCGCTAACTTTGGTGTTGTCTTTGAGCATAGTATTGTTGCGATAATCGAGTGAATTTAATAAATGTCTTTATTTATTCTCCCATCATGTCTTCATATTGTTTCCTGAAGTACTTACCGACCGGGAAGAAATCCCAATATCTTTGGGTCTACATGTTCCACACGTATGTTTCTTGACCTAAAAAATAATAAACAAAGCTAATTGATTTTGTACATTAGAGACATTATAAACCGTTTCACATTATTCCCACTTCACAATTTTCGGCACTGTAGCCTTCGGTAATGTAGATTTAATTAACTTTCTATTACTATAATAAATCTCAATAGTAAGTAATAATAAATTCTATCGGGTGTCCCAAAAACAAAGTCAAGCCGGAAACTAGTAATGAGGCAAGTGGTGACAGTTATCAGAAAAATTAAAAAAAAATCTTAGTCAAGCGCTTTTAAATTTATAAACACCAAAAAAAAAAAAACGAGGAAACTGACACTCTGTGATGATTTGAGGCGGTTACGTTTTAATTTTAGACTTTAATTTACGGAAGGGATATTTCGGGTTACACCGACAAAAAAAAACGAATAAAAAGTAAAAGATTTGCAGTCATAGTTTTTGAAAAATCATTGGAGTTTCAGTTTTATCGATTTTTTTTTGGTGCCTCTAATTTTAACGGTGCATGACTAAAATTATTTTTTTATTTTTCTGATAACTGTCACCACTTTCGTCATCGCCAGTTTTCGGCTTAACGTTGATTTCTGGGACAACCTGCAAGAAGACAAATAATTTAAACAATCCTACATCTTCGTTCCCTTTGCTGTGAGATGACGGGCTTCCGACTTGGAAAAGAGGGGTTGTGACCCTAGCTCTGGGTCGTTTCTGGCGCAGAGGCTCGTCATAGCGATCCGACGCGGTAATGCCGCAAGCATTATGGAGACCTTTCATCTGCGTTAGACAGAGAATGGTTATTTTAAATCTTTTAATTGTATATATATATTTTTTATTTCAATTTTATTGTCTTACATTATTCAGAATACTTGTTGCATATACAATTTTATTTTTAATCAGATTTTTTCATTTTAATATTCGTCTGATAGTCCACTCAATATTAAACGTTAAGATATATTTGACGTACCCATACTATATGACCCGATGGGGGGAAGGGGTCTTCAAAATACCACGCTTGGTCACAGAGATGGAGGAAAGGTTTAGGTCTTCGTCACGTAGTCAATATCTTCTAAAAAAAGACAAAAAGACTTGTTTGGTAAATAAAGCTCCTGTTAGAATATGTTTTCACATATATTTTTCACTTATAATGAAAGCCATGCACGCACTGTTGGCGTCCCGTAACAAGTGCCGTATTAATAAAGGCAAGTATTCGCTAATTGATTTTTTTAAACTATATGTTAGCAAAAAATGATTTAAAACCATATTGATGACTTACTAAGTGAAAAATACGAGGGGGGAAGCGATCTTGGCATACACAGTACGGGAGGTCACCGAGGGGGGGGGGGTTTAAATTGTTAAAAATAAGTCACATGGTATGGGTACGATTCCTCACATAGAGCGAGGAGGGTTATTACCGGCCAATCAGCATCCTTCAAATTAGCTAATTTAAAACAAGTTCACTAGCCGATAGGTTTTAGTATATTTCTTATATATTTAAATTACCAGTATATTCAGTGTCCGGTTTATTGCTCAGATGCATCAAGAAGAACACGTAGTTGGCTAAATTATGTTCTCTCTGGACGTACGTGACGAAAGCGTGTGAAACCTGGAAATTAAACAAATATAGTTTAGTTTTATTTTAATAACTCAGCGGCGCTTTCCTGCCGAAGCACGATCATTGAGATAGTTGGCAAAAAATCTAAACAGCAAATTATATCAGACTATTGTCCCCCACTGCAGAGAGTAAGGGATAAGGGAGCTTAAAGCTTAATCCACCACACTGCCCCAGTGCGCTTTGGAAGAGTTTGACAACTGCCATCACCAACTGGGACCGACAGCTTAACGTGCTCTCAACTAACAATATATATATATAATATAGACATGTAATCTCAGAACAAATCGACTGATGAAGGCGTTCCTTATGTGTATTGTAATACACACGTGTCAAATATAGTAATAGAGAACAAAACATAAATAGAAAACCGGCTAAATGCGAGTTGGGCCACGCACAGTATAGGGTCCAGTGGCTGACCGTCACAATATGCGTACTTAGAAAGAGTCTATTTGATCCTATACTCATATTGAGTTTACGATATAACGGCCAAAAACGACGAATGCTTATCAAAGTACTCTTTAAAGAAAAAAAAGGGAGCACGTGACTCAAAAAAAATGATCACTTTAAAACTTGATATTTCGCAAATGCATCCCGAATGGAAAAAAATGTTAATAGACAAGTAAGAAGAACGTTCCCGCTTTAGATGTGGTACCCAAAAACAAATATTGTTTTCAATATTCTCTTCACAACTTCGAAGGCGTGATTAGTATAATATGGAGTCTCTAAGTTAAATCGCGGACAGACGGATGGACAGACAGACTTGGAGAAACTATAAGGGTTTCTAGTTAGTTACTACGGAACCTTATAAAGAGACAAGAACAGCGAAAAGATAGCATAGGCTATCTAGACCAATTAGCTCACTGGGCACAGTTTTCGCCGCTTTATACAGATTATACGCATCATAAGAATTTATTCCAAGAGCAGCAGTCCTGTTTTCTGGCATCGATAAGTATAATTCACCAATCATCCACCAATACGCACTGGAGCAGCGTTGTGGATTAAGCTCCTAGCACCCCTCACCCTGGGGTGAGGCCTAAGCCCCTGCAGTGGGGTATAATGGGCTGATGGAATGGAATGGAAGTATAATAATAATAATATAAAAATAATAACACACACAATCACAACAACGCCTAAGTCCCAAACTAAGCATTAGCTTGTATTTTGGGTACCAAGCGAAGACACCACATACATATAACAACCAAGACCCGGTGCCAGTATTAATATTCATCATATAAATACTGACCCGATAATTCCAGCCACTCGCCATTCCTTTCAATTTCAACAAATCGATACGGTTGTTATATAAATTATTTTATTAAAATTTCACCAAATTTGGGGGCTGGATACCACTAGATTGCAAAACAAGTCATTAATTAATGAATGTGTCGTGATAGCCCAAAGCGCAACAAACCTGTTTCGAATTTATAAGGCCATAGGGCCATGGTTTGAATCCGGGCGTGTACCAATGAGTTTTTCTGACTTAAGTACATAACTATCACTGACTCCGTGCCTCGGAGAGTAGTCGGTCCTGGGCGCTGTCAATAGATGGCGGTCGTTACAATCCCCAACCCGCAGTGAAGCAGCGTGGTGGATTCGAGCTTCAAGCCCCCTCACCCTGGGGAGGCCCAAGCCCCTGCAGTGGGATAAAAATGGGCTGATGAAGTGAAGGGAAGTGAAGAATTTATCACAATTACATCACAAAATATATCACTAAAAATAAGTCATGTTTGGGCAGGGCCACACTAACGTTGCACGTCATTTTAAATTACAACAATAAAGTGTCGCTACACTTGCTTTTTAGATTGTGTAACAACACAAGTAACGAGAAAATTAAAGGGGTTATACATACGTTATTCTAACGAAATCATCCAGCACCTTATACGACTCTTCTTTATCAGTGCCGCATATAAAACACTTGGATTCCATGTATTCTTTAACGGACTCCAACTGGTCACGCAGCTTATCGAACGCATCGATGATCAAACCTAAAACAGTGGTGTGTTATGAAGTGGACTTTCTTATAATATCGAGCACTCTAAAAAAAACCGCAAGTGGTAAAGGAAAGAATATGACCATAAATAATATGAAAATTAACATCTGGCACAATTTCTACTTGCAAATAGTAAGTCCACTAATTCATTTGTTAACTCGATAACAGATAGAAAGTACAGCTCGCGCCAAACTACTTCCATTTTTTTTTTTAATTTTTATTTCTCATTTTCACAAACAAACAGCCACTAATAGGTGACACTCTATTAAATCTAAATCAGATTTTTTGCTAAGATCGTGTGAATTATTGTTTAATCCCATTGGATTGGAAAAACAGAACTTCGGTGTTAAATTTTATCCATTAGCAATCGTAAATCCATCTCACCCTGCAACGTAGCCAGTAGGATCACGATGATGAAGAAGAAGAAGGATATATAGAAGATGATCCTGTACACTTCGGAATCATCTCCGTCGGGAGGCTTCAACTCATCTCCTATCCCACCGCCGGCTCTCACGCCTTTATACAAGTTGAACACGAAGCACTGTAAAAAAAAAGAAAAAGATGAAAGACAAACGAGTTAAATAATAATAATCATATCTGGGACATTCCACACAGCGCCATCTAGTCTGAAACTATACAAAGCTTGTATTATGGGTACTAGACAACTGCTTTACATACTTCAATATTTTTTATAATATATACATACATATTTTACACGCAGACACGGAACAAATAGACATGTTCATGCACACAAATATTTGTCCCGAGCGGGGATCGAACCCGCAACACTTGGCTCCACAATTAGGTTCGTAACAGGTGTATTCAGATGTAGCCGAAGAGGAGACGCTTATTGTCTGCCAGTGCGACGTCAGCAGACAGTAAGCTACTAAGTTGCAGGTAGGTCTGAAATGCCCCTGACTCCATCTGACATGTGACGTGCTAAAATATGTGATTGTTATCTCCGGGTGTGCAGCTCGCGTGCTCCATAGAGTGGGACTTGCCGGTCAACAACTCCGAGCGGGCCCGTGCAAGCGTCGGTAACGTGTAGGTCTGGACATTTTAGACTCAATCTTGAGCAAACCGTCTACTTCATATAGATTGTTGCGCTCTGTACTGTTAAACTGGAGAAAATAAAAACAGTTCCTATGTACTGAAATCCAAAGACACCTCGTTTATTGCACATCACGTAAACTCGAGTGAGCAACCACGCCATCTACAGCCGGCTTCCATCAATCATCTTTTTTCTTCTCAATCCACACAAGCCACAGGTTTGCGCGGAGGCAGTTATATACTGAGAACGACCGCTTGGCGTACCGGGTAGTGACCATGCCTACGAAGCTGGAGGTCCCGGGTTCGAATCCCAGGTCGGGTCAGTATTTATATGATGATTATTGATACTGGTACCGGGTCTTGGTTGTTATATGTATGTGGTGTCTTCGCTTAGTACCCAAAACACAAGCTAATGCTTAGTTTGGGGCCTAGGCATTGTTGTGATGTATACGTCATTATTATTATTATGATATTGTTGACCCGTGTCACATTAAAATCACTCCATCAGTGCGTATCTCCTATGGCTGTATAGATCAGGCATGAATTGTAGTACAATGACAACAAATAATAAACATAAAATGAAATTAAAAATTGAAAGGAGTCCCCATAAAAGAAAAGTGGTTTTTTCGACGTTTTCGGTGATTGGTGGTTTTGATTGCTTACATTGAAATTTTCATGATGTATGTACTACTATGAATTCTATAACAAATAATAAAATAATTAAAAATATAAGGTGGTCTCTATACAAGAACCGTGTTTTTTTAAATATTATACGGTAGTACGTAACACTGCGTGTGCAAGTTCGACTCGCGCTTGGCCGATTTTAAGGTTTAAAATCCCTTCTTAGTCCGTCCGTCTGTCTGTGAAGACACTTTTTCCCAGGAACGCGTGGAGGGAGGTATCAAGTTGAAATAAATATCTAGTAGGTAATAAATATCTACAGTCCCTTGGGAGTCTTGAGACTGTAAAAAAAAGCTTCTAAGTCAACCGAAAAAAGGTTATTTATACCGCATATTTTAGTAAGTAAATCAAATTGAAATTTTTGCGAGAATAAACTTTTCAAATTCGAGTTTTAGCTATATTAACACCGACTTTTCGTTTTATCACTCGTGTTAGGTGACTTAACGGCCTTTCGGAATCAACCAGCTGGGTACTATTACCACGGGTATACCTACTTCTATATCACGATGCGTACCTTATAGAACAGTAGTATGAAGTTTATGCAAAAGGCCAGAACGAGAGCGATGTATTTAAGATTGTAGAGATTCCTCGCCAAAAACGAGACGGCTCTGCGTGTGGCTTGTGACAAATCCACTTGAGATGCAGCCGATTGCGTTGGACCATGTACCGCTCGCTGAAGCAAATAATTATACTTGAGGCATCTAACACACGGTTATCTAGTGCTAAACTAAGCAAAGCTTGTATTATGGGTACTAGACAACTGATACATATACTATAAAAAATATAATAAAAATCCATTTATTTTCACTTAGGACATTCTGCCGTCACTTTAAGCTAAGTCGAGTAGGTTTGTGCAAGACCACTCCAAGAAAAACATTGCGAGAAACCTAGAGTGGCTTCTTTATTTTAGTGATGGTACTACAAACCATTGACTTAAAAACTAATTAGACTAGAACAATTTAATCCCAAGCATTTTTAATTCTTGAATTTATTTATTTTGTTGGAAGTTTATAGTAAAATCTTACACAATTACCTTTAAATGAATAACTTATTTTATGAAGTAGTAGTGAAGTATTTAAATGTCTGTATTTCAATATAAAGGCTTTTTCTTAATCATCATCATCATCAGCCCATTTTTACCCCACTGCAGGGGCTTAGGCCTCCCCCAGGGTGAGGAGGGGGGCTTGGAGTTTAAATCCACCATGCTGCTCCATTGCGGGTTGGGACTGTAACGACCGCCATCTATTGACAGCGTCCGGGACCGACTGCTTAACGTGTCCTCCGAAGCACGGTGTCAGTGATATTGTGCACTTAAGTCAGAAAAACTCATTTATACACGCCCAGATTCGAACCATGGCTCTATGGGGCCTTATAAATTTGAGACAGGTTCGTTGCGCTTTGGACTATCACGACACTTTTCTTAATATGAGCTTATTTATGGCAGGATCCTCACTTCAGTTCTGAAATGACAAGCGAAGAGCGGAGAGGAAAGTAATAAGTAGAAGGGAGAACGAAAGGAAATGGATCTCCTGTCATCCTATTAAGGAGTAATTTTCAATTTTCAATTACGATATATTATAAACATGTAGTCCATGTGGACGAGCGTCGGACGATCATTATGCCTGGCGCACGTGCTAGAACTCGCACGCGTTCACGACACTGCACTAATGAACGCTCACCGATATTGGTCGACACCTGTCTACATTTGTTCACACGAGCCGTACCTACGTACGACTGGTGAACGGTCATGAAAGAATTTCAAACTCGTACCACTGTCATTCAAAAAACGTGTCTCGGCTACCTAGGCCACTTGCACGGCCCGCACGTATACACGTATACCAATGCAGCACGCGCGGCTCGTGACGACCAATACGAGTGTCAGCATGTGCGGCGGGCGTTAGCGTGTTTATATTATTATCTTAGAGGGTACTAAACGTACTTTAAATCTAATGTTTGTTCTCCAGGAAATAAATAAATGAAATGAATAAATAAAAATAAAAAAAAAGATAATCAAGATGGAAAAAGTCAGACTCGGAGGTTAGATATTATCATTAAAACGTTTTGTTAAATTACTTATAAAATGTGATTTCAGAATCTTTATTTGCTATTCCAGTACTAATTTCACGTGTCACACAAAAACCTACTTCAGGTCACATTAAATATTTCAAAACATCGACTGGTGCATATTTGATCGACGGCGTATATTTTCGTTATCACTACGCGCCTTATGAACATCCATGATAATTTATTATGTACCTTTTTATTTTCAACTGCGATGGCCGACATAGTCGCTTGTTGCGCCGCTTGAGCTTCCAATCGTTGCAATGCTTGTTTCTTAGCCTGTTCTCCTCTGAAAATAAAAGATATAAAAATAAATATGATTACTCTTTGATTTGTGGTTTATATCAAATAACATTGCATGAACAGCAGCAGCAGAGCACCCCTCGGTCCGCATTCTATTAGGTACGCACCGATTAGGGCTTTCAGGCAGTCGATTAGGCTATTGATATATGTGAAGAAAAAAAACTATTAGTATAAAAAAAAGTATTTATTTGAAATTTAGATAGCTTCTATTAAGAAGGGACTTCCCGCGTGATAATCCATACAAACGTTTTAAATTATAGTCTCATTTGGGTTAGAACTAGGTTTATATAGAACCAAAAATATTTATAAAATTGCTCTTTCCTCGCATTTCCAGGTACATCTTTCCCTTCTTTAATGTCCCTCTCAGACCGTCGCGTCGCTCGCTTTTTGACTACATGTTCCTATATAAATCATTAAATAATAAAATTTACTCTGACTACTTATTGAACCACATACCAATTTTGTATTACAGTCGTACTCGGAGTCATAATCTATTTTACATTGAATTTCACAGAACCAGGTACGCCAGCAACTCCTTGATAACGCGTCTTTATAACAACTACAATATACGGTTTCTTGGGGCCGACATTTTCTTTTTTAAACCGGAACGACTTCATAAACGCAATCATATCTCTTCCGTAATTTGTTTTTGTGTTTTTTTAGGAGTTAAATACTGTATTTGCTCAGTTTAGTGTATTTATGATTGTTGTTTATTAAATATACCTCATCATCATCATCAACCCGTGTCTCTCCACTGCAGGATAAAGGCCTCTCTCAAGGCTCGCCACTACACACAATCCTCCGCCTTTCACATCCAACTACCCCCCGTATATATATAATATACCTATGTGCTTAGATTTTATTAGTATTTATTATTGTTGTAAGGAATTTTCATTTAATTGCTAATTCTGTTGTTTGTAGTTATCTATAGTTTAATTTTGGAAACTTTGTTTGGTGTCTTGTATATTTAAATATATATGTTTTATTTCATGTCCTATTTATCACTGTTTATTTCCTGAATAAATAAATAAAACACTTCGACTTTTATAAACTTCTTAGTTATAAAAAATCCGTAATAGTTATAGAAATATTCTGTCCGTACACTATAATTCACTGTTGCGAAGGGCTGTATTCCATCAGTAAGGTCATGATGACCTGATCTGATGGTGAACCATGTATCACTCACCAGGTATGCTGTGCTGAGTGATGCGGTTGTAAAGTATGTAGCAGTCGGCTGGGTGGTGGCAGCGACGACAGTCTTCGCGGGTGCCCGTACTATTGTGCGCCAGGCATTGGCTGCGACCCGCTTCCACTGGATCATACTAAACCAATACAATCATATTACATTAAACTGACTGCAGTTTTATAAATCTGCTGTATTAATAAACGTATAAGTAGGAAGTAAAGAAAGAAGAAAGTAAAGATTGATAAATAATTGACCTATGTAAACAATAAAACATTTTTTTTAAATAAAACTAATTTAATAAATAACAATAACACAATAGAAAGTAAGTACTTACATGAATTTCAGTTGTCTTCTATAGACTGATTTTTTTGTTTGTTATGGATGAACTCAAAAATTACTTAACTGATTTAAAAAAATCTTTCACTTATAGAAAGCTACATTATTAGCGAGTAACAAAGGCAATATTTTATTTTCAAACTAGCTTTCCGCACGTGACTCCAATCGCGTGGACTGCACAGTTGTACCGGGAGCGCTATAATTTTTTGCATAGATATAGTTTACAAACAGAAGAGTGCTTAAGCTACTTTTTATCTTAGAAAAAGGGGTCCCGGTACAAATGTGTGGTCCGAGCAAGCGGAGCCGCGGGCGGAAAGCTGATGTAAAATATTTTGGTTCAAGCACATAGCGTACTTACACTGGGTTTAGAGAGAGTCGGTGGTGGTCGATGACAAGGAGGCAGCCACTTGTCGTGTGGTTCGAATTTCGAAGCGAAGCGAAGCATGCGGGCGCCCAGATGTTTGTTTCGTCTCAAACGGTATAGGTTGAGATTCGATACCTGAAGATGACACAGACTAATATTTAAAAGACCGACTTCAAAACTCTGTATACACAAACTTAAACGATAAATTAAAAATAATATCTTTAAAGAAAAGAGCACTAATGGGCGGATTAAACGATACTTAGGTCGCATGAACATAGCAACAATCGCCGGCGGTATTCATTATCTCACGCCCGGCCGTCTTAACAATAGTGAAACAAATACAAATAAAAGTACAAATAAAACAAACATTCGACTCGATATCGTATTCTCATCGTATTAAACAACCCGAAACGCTAGTGTACTTATCATCAGTTTCATCAGTTCAAACATTGGTGGTGTGAGAACTTACACCCCGTGCATCCAGACACAATATCACCAAGCGAATCCGCTTGGAACCACCTGAGTAACCCAGCACAGCTGACGTTTATGACGCAAGACCACCGCCAAAGTTCAACTCAGCTCACTAAGTTATCAAGGTACAAAATTACCCCTTACGATTAACTACATAATTTTCCAACTTCCGTGATAGACGTGAGTTTAGCGCTCACAAGTCTTTTTAAAACTATCTAAAAAAAAATATTTTGCCTCGTAAAATCCTTAAGTATTTGACAGCTATATGTGAAACTCTAAAATCAGTCAGCAGCAGTGACATCTGAAGGGAACAAATGTCAGTTTTTATCCTCATCGGGACACCACCTCGTGAGGAAACGATCACATGACACAAGGCCCAATACCACATTGCATAAAAGTCGATATTTCGTATTCCAGCACCACGCAAGGCTTAATCAACTCCGTCCGTTTCTCACCACTGTAAAATGATAACTCAGGTACTTTACGTTTATTGTTTTATATAGTCAGGGGCTCATACCTGTTTGCTCCTCATATGGCTGAGGTTGCCCTCGTGGACGGTGGGATGCGCGCAGTAAAGGTACGCAGTGATGGCGAATTTCAAGAAGCTGTTTCCAATCGTCTCCAAACGCTCTAAGTTTATACCGTCATTTGCGTTCGACATGGTCAGTGCCTGGAAAAAAATAAGACTGAAATGGGTTTCCTTATGACAAGGGCCATAAAAATAAGAAATGATACCGAATCTCATGTGGCATAGAACGAAATCTACTAGCGCTAACCTACATCACCTCACCCTTCGCAAGCATATGAATAAATATCCGTACAGAAGCCAAGCTTTATAGAAGCGCCCCGCTGTAGTACACTCTCTCATAGTGCGGCGGCGATGTGTGCGTGACCTCTCACCGACGGGTTCACGTACGCTCCGCCGGGGTAAGAACTGTTTGCGCCAGTTCAGTTGCGGTATAACCGACAGGGCTGCGGCACGTGCATTCAACGCGATTCATAATGATTTTTCGAATGATTTTCTAAACGAATTACCTATAGATTATACCACTTCAGTGCTTAAAATGAAATAGGATAATATTGATTAAACTAGAAAAACAAAACAAACAACAGAAAAATTGTTTAGGGATAATCATTTATAAGTAATTATATTTTAGGATGTGACAAATAACACTAGTCATTGTTACTTTTTCAAATATACCTACATTTTACAATGTACTCACATTATGATTTTTCTCCCCAAATTTTATAACGTGTAACAAGAGTTAACCCTATGATAATAGATATAGATTTTGTATGTTTCTAGAGAGTCGTGGTTCGAATCCTAGATACGGACATGTACCAATGGGTTTTTTCTGACTTAAGGACCGCTTTCGGCAATCGAGGGTCGGGAATGTAAGAGAATTATATAGAAAACGATGTTCCGACGATGTTACGACACGTAAACTATAGAAAACAAATTATTCTTATTTATGTAAAGCGTATTAAGAGGTAGTGAGTTCGAGTTTTTTTTTTCGATATCGCTTTTTGTTTTCGATAAATTGTCGATTTAGTGGGCAAAGATACCGAAAAAATGTGACATTTTCTACATTTTTGCGATCTTTGAGAGAAGTTTTTCACTTTGTCAAAAAAAATTTACCATATTGTAGCCCATGACGCATCTTTTCAAACATAGACCATTCACGTAGCTCCAAAACTCACGAGACCAGAGCGATGTGTCACTCTGGCTGAAATTGGGGGTCTACTTGGGCGATCGAAATGGACCACATTTAACCGCGGGAAAATATTCCCACTTCTGATTCTTACGGAAAAACGTGTCCACACAAACAAAGTCGTGGGCAGCAGTTTACATTTAACATAACAATTTTTATATATAACAAAATCCAAAGTTACAATTTTATTGGAGAGTCAAAGTCACGCGACCCACTGTGCATGCCTACATATGTGCGTGTGCGGTGCGCGAGCCTCGATCGTTGTGAGAGTAGCGCTAAAAACCTAAACTTGGCGCGGCGCGCCTCCGAAACCGGCCCTTAAGTACATGACTATCACTGCCTCGACGAGCACGTTAAGCCATCGATCCCGGTTGCCATCATCAGATGGCAGTCGTTAAAATCCACCAACTAGATGGAGCTGCAGTATACTAACGTCTATGCCGTTCAATCAATCACCATGAAAATTGGTATATATGGTGGGTTTTGCTATTATATATTAAAACATGTAGTCCATGCGAACGGAGCCAGTGGCGGTCGCTAGCATCTATTTTATAGTGTATGTCTGTCTGTTTGGGCTAATCTCCGGAACGGCTGAGTCGATTTTAATGGAACGTCGCAGACATGAAAAAGAGTTTATCAGGGTTGAATATAAACTATTTGCCGGCTATCTGTTCTGGTTAATCACCGAAACGGCAGCAATTGCTCTTTGAATTCTAGAAATATTTAGGATTTGTGCGTAAGCCATAAAAGTACGAATCGACTAGAAGCCCTCTTCTGCGCTTACCGTCTAACCACTCATACTCTAGCTCGCTGGTGTGTACCCGTTGCGAATTGGCAAGTTTCAACCAGGTTTCAGTCCGCAAGGTCCCCGCGCGCCAGCGTTCACCCACGTGAAATTGCGTTTGACAGTTTCGATACTGTGAAGTGACATGTCTGATTCTATTAAAACCAAACGCTACTGTCAAATTTATTTACTCTATTGCGTAAACTTTCTGAATTATAGAACATTATATAAACCAAGCAAACGAAGTCGCGGGCGGTCGCTAATTTAATGGTAAATACTAGTTAGAAACTGACTGAGCAATTGGCCGAGCGGTTAGAGACTCTAACTGCGTAGCCAAGGGTCGCGGGTTCGATTCCTAACCGGGACAAACATTAGTGTGCATGGACATGTCTATTTGTTTCGTTCCTGGGTGTAAAAAAGTATATATTGTATATGTTGCCTAATACCCCATAAGACAAACAATACTTGCTTATTTTGGGACTAGATGGCGCTGTGTGGAATGTCCCAGGTATTATGATTATTTAAAAAAATGCTACCTGTAAAAATACGCTAGAGTTAGGCCCCGGATATCCTTCCAACTTAGGCTGATAGTCAAAATCGAATTCTTTCTTGTTTTCATTCACTTTTCCAATTCTATTCTCAGAAAAATCTTTCTCCCTTTTGTTATATAACACATTATTCAATTTTTCCACATAAAACTTTTTATCATCGATTTGTCGATTTCTTCGTTCCGCTCTATATTCTCTATTGATATTTGCTCGTTTTTCAGTAGTTCAGGCTGATTCGCCGTAACGTAGGGGAACACCTCCTCGTACATACTGTGTGTAATTTTCTTGGGATTTTTCATTTTTCAGATTAGTCGATCTCTCTTGGTTGTCTTTCTCCGTGTCGGGAAGACATTCAGTGATGACGTCATCTTTCTTCACTAGTAAACCATTGTTTAATATATTATATTTATGCTCGTTGACCGCTCGCCGAAACTTTTCTAAGTACTAAAATGGAAAAAAATATTTAAAATTATTAAAAATTCAAAATGACGGGCCTCGTATGCTAATTTGATTGGCTTGGACCAATAAGGTTCTAGAACAACCTCTCAAAATATCATTCTTTTCTATTTACGAATTTGCCAGATATTTATGAAAATTTATCCGACGTTGAAATTATTCCTGTGACGTCATCTGAGCGGTAGGGTGGAAAGCAGGGCAAAAAGCAGGGCATCCTGCTTTCCACAATAATAAACAAAAGCTAAAAGTAAATATAAAATATCGAGGTGAGAAGTCACTATGTGAAATGAAATAGTAATCTTCATGAATCAATAAAAATATTATGGCTTTATTTAACCTAAGATAAATCAAATAGTAGACATGTGTCCAGTTGACGTCACAGGGATATTTCATTAACCAATTTCTGGAAAGATATAAAAACAATGTGTAAAAAAATTTGGTGCAAGCCTTTTGTTAAAAAATTAATACTTGTAACTATTACAACTACATTTATTTTTTTAAATAATGTGGAGATTCATCAATGTATTCGTTTAATTATTATAAAACTAAAAAGTTTAGATGGTGGTTTCGGAAAAGGTTTTTCTAATGAACAATATCTATTAAATAAAATGAAAAAGGGGGCATCATACACAGCGCTATCCAGTCTTAATATAAGCAAGTATTTTGATTGTATTATGGGGTACTAGTACTAGGCAACTGATATGCATACTCAAATATTCTTTATAATATTCACATACATATAGAGATACTTCTACATCTATACAAGGAATGGTATATGCTTTAATATATTTTTGTGATTAGGTGAATGTGCGTTTGAATGTGAGGAAATTAGACGTGCTTTTCATAGCACGACTAGAGTACTACCTACCAATACTTCGCATTAAGAGGCATATAAAAAATTTATTGTTAAAATTAAAAAGATGCCAGTAAGGTAATGGCTGTCCGTTGCCGTCGCCAGATGGCAATCGTTAGTGCGCCAAACCGCACTGGAGCAGCGTGGTGGATTAAGCCCCAAGCACCCTCATATCGAGGGGAGGCCTAAGCCCCTGCAGTGGAGCATAATGAGCTGATATGGAATGTAATGACAAAAACATTCACCGCGTGAAATCGATGCTAGTCATTTTGGTACTCGAATGACGCATGGTCAGGCATTCATCGAGATTGTATAATTATGACCAGTCATAAAAAAAGAAGCAGATTATATTTCCAATGTTTCTCGAGTATGGGTAGATCTGTAAATCGTGTAATTTTTTGTAAGCAGTAATCGGTCGTCATTTTAAGCGCGTGGGGGGTAGAAAGAAGCATACAATAGTTGACTAATTGTTTTCAAATTCATTTGTTAGTTTAGTAATAGTTGGCTGCTTGTCTATACTGACCGATCGGCCGCAGCGCTAGAGACCCCTAACTGCAGAAGCAAAGGTTTGCGGATTCGATCACCGCCCGGGACAAATATTTATGTGCATGGACATGTCTACTTTTTTCCGTGTCTGAGTGTAAAAATATTTATATACATATATTTTATAAAGTATGTTTAAGTATGTGCATCAGTTGACTAGTATCCATAATACAAGCATAATACTTTTGAAATAGATGGTGCTGTGTAGGATGTCCGAGGTATTATTATTATTGTCCATACTCTTTCAGGCGCGTCTTCTTACCTCAAATATGTATCCTGAGCTTTCCGATCTTTCGCGTCGTCGACACCGTCGGTTTGTGGCGCTAATGTCGCACGTTTCTCTCTCTTGACGTCAAATGCCTCAGGTTCGTGAGCCGTTTTATATTCAATGCGGACACCCATTGCCTCTAAAAAAATTTTCATCATTATTTTCTGGACAGTCCTTCAAAAAACATCGCGAACGTTTAAGCATTTACCATACCATCAGCCCATTAATACCTCACTGCAGAGGCTTAGGCCTCCCCTCGGGATGAGGGGGCTTAGAGCTTAATCCACCACGCTGTTCCAAGGTGGGTTCAAGCATTTACACAACAGAAATCTAAATAAAATAAATAAATATAATAGAAACGCCTTCGGTCACTTCGGTGTCTACTATAGCTTATAGTTACTGTCAGGTTTAGATAACTGTACCAGTAGACATTTTAAGTTGCCTACACTACACTAAATGTAATAAAGAGTATAAAAACTAGCCAAGTGCGAATCGAAGTTATACACGAAGGGTTCCAGAATAAAAAAAACGCAAAACAAAAAAAAAATTTTTGTACGGGGACCCCTATAATTTTTAATTTAATCCAATTTTTATTATTTTTTGTTATAGCGGCCATATTAGTACACATTTCATGAAAATTTGTAAGTAATTATCTCACAACTACCAGTATTTTGTAAAAAAAAAAGACTGAAACGTGAAATTAAGTGAAAAATGAAAAACAAACTCTATAATTTATAGAATTTTGTTTGCGCAATGTGGAAATCACATTGCAATGTTTTTTGTTCGATACCTATCTAAGCGAATTCATTAAACTAGAACACTTACCATTGGTATTTTTGCTGCTGCTGAAACCATCTGTATCAATGTCATCATCAGTTATGTCCGAGTCGAGATCTGAATCGTTCGTGTCGAAGTTCCTGAAATCGTTAACAAAGAAGATTATTTAAGACGGCTCTGCACGCTAGCTGAAACGCGAATAAATTGAATTCGCGAAAGATTAAAATATATCGCTGAAAAGAAATTAATTATTTTACATACAGCTTTTAGATAGACAGTTATACGCCCTCTCCGCGTAGGAAACGAAAAGTAAAGTTTGAGCCTTACTTACCATATCATACCATTACCCCATTAATGCCCCACTACAGGGGCTTCGTATTTCTTTTCCAGTATGATTTTCAAATGAAACGGACGGAATCGCTATAGCATGAAAAAAAATCTGGGGATCACAGTAATCAAAACTAAATCAATTATTATTATAATACAAAGAAAAAGCTATATGAATTATCAATCCTGCCCTGTTTGACATATGGTTGCCAAAGTTGGTCATTGCGGAAATGTGAAGAAAGCAAGTTCGCAATATGTTAACGGAAAATGGAAAGGATTATATTGGAACTCAGATCATCAGACAGAGTAACCGAGATGTTAGAGAAATTACCAAAATGACTGATATTGCAGAAAGAGTAAAAACACTAAAATGGAACTGGGCGGGTCACATATGTCGGATGACTAACGATAGATGGACCAAAAAAAATATAGAATGAATCCCAAGAGATGGAACAAGGTCGCGAGGACGTGAAAGGAAAAGATGGGCAGATCTATTCATACAAAGACTGGGACCGCACCGGATGACCGAGATAAAAAGTACTGGAAAGAAATGGGGGAGGCGTACGCCAAAGAGGCGACTGCTACTAAACAACGTGAATCACATTCGTACAGTTCGTACAATCAAACTTTATAGCGGATCCGAACATAGGCACAAGTCGCGTCGTAGTAACCAGTTTTAGGTGTAGCGGAACGCAGTGGAGCGAGAGATATATGACTGTACCTACACAAGCTTGCTTAAAGCGTTGTATTCAGATCTGTCATAAAGTTTGCCGCGAGCTGTATTTTGTGCTAACGGAGAATATTTTGAGAAACAATAAATTCTTTTGACCATTCGTAGTATTTTTTCTCATTCACACCAGTGTTAGTACGCCCCACATATGAAACTCGTTCAGAATGGAAACCAGTATCACATTTCAAGGGCATTAATTTTGCGTCTGTTCTTTAGGTTTTGTGGTATACCACTTTGTTTAAAATATCCCTAGACAATGTTAATATGTGTATATGGATTACCTAGACAAATATGAGCAATCGCTGTCAGCAACCGAGAAAGTTCGCGTCGGGTTGAAATTGTTCACGGGCCTTGGAACCGGGTCACACCAATTGGTTCCTCCTAAAAAAGTGTAAAACCATAAAATTACATTATAACTACGTAGAGGCGATACTCACGTCAACACACCCGAACGCCCAATAGTATTCAGAATATGGTTAAATCAGTAATGCTGTCGCGCTTGACACTTTCGTTTAATATTCTCGAGACGCGCTGTCGTGATGACGTGCACTATATAGTATGTGACTAATATTAACAATATTATATTTATACAAGAAAATATAAAAATAGATTTTATATAATAACGACTGGCTTGACCTGCGAGGGTCTGGTTTGACTCGATCTAGAGTTAATTTCGTGCATACAATAAATAAGGAAAAGAATAGAAACTTTTGACCAACAATAATTTTGGTTTGTTGACACCCAAAATAAAGAAAGGTTCACTTACTGGATATCAGTTGGGAGCGCACACGGTCGACCGACTTTTTTGCTTACCTTCTGTTGAGCGTCTCGTCTTTTTGCGATATCGAAAAAATATTCTTCGGTTTTTGTGCGCTGGATGAAATTTGCGGGAAGGAAATATTCAGGCGTCAACAACGAAATTTATAAACAAAACGATATTCGGTCGAAGAATATGGAAATTTTAAACTATTAAAATTATATCTCTGTCTCTTTGTTGCAAAATGTAATTTAACATTATTTTAAGTGGTCTGACGTCACAGATAAGTACGCCATATAGTATTGCTTTTTATATCTAATAGGACATTTTAAACATTCAAAACTTTGTTATAATTGAAGTTTTTTTAAATTATTTTATGTTATGATATATTTATAAAACTATTTGATATGAAATAATAAATGAAAAATAGTCATTAACCCTATTGAGTAAAACTGACAAACACGGAAATTTCGATTTAATTAAAAATTTTTTTTTTTAAATTTGTATCGTGGGTTTTTCAAATATTCATTTCAAGTTTTTTGCATACATTTTAACAAATCAATCAAAAATAAACTGGTGACATTTGTTTCGATACAAATCTCATATTCCATACAGCGTTATTTTCATAAAAGTACGAATTGACTAGAAGCCTCCTACTACGTTTACCGTCTAACCACGGTATATAGCTATATATATATGGTATAGCTAGCTGGTGTAAGATGGCGAGTTTTTGAACTGACATTTATGACTCTATTAAAACCAAACGCTGCTGTCAAATTAATTTACTCTATTGTTATTCAAAACGATTTTAGAACTTAAAAAAAAAAACTTACCAGAAGCCGAGGTGCAAAACGTAAGATTAGGCGGCAGTGGTTTGGTATATTCATCATAGTCTCCAGCAGTGGGTAAACACAACGCCATGTCGTTGCTCCACGTGCCAATGTCAAAACCCTGGAATAAAGAAATAATTAATACCAGTTTCCGACCGCGATTTGATCCGCGTGATATACTTTTCATCTTACTGTTTAACCACGATTTTATCTATTTAATAATAATAATAAGACATTTATTTGCTACAACAACACATGTGCATTCTTAAATAAAAAAAAAAAAACAAAAAGCTAATTGATACACTGCAGTTTATGAAAAAAAGGCTGCAGTTTAGCATTTGCCGACACACAAATGGTGTGGGCGCTGTTTTTGAGCAACAGCCTGACGCATGCACATTTAAGAGAGAAATTAAAACAATAAGATTAGGTGCAATAAAATGGTGGGCATACAATAATTTCCCCTACTCACGCTCCCTCCAAGGATGTTTCAACTTTAGTTGTTTATTTTTAATCCATAATTTACATTTGTTTTTAAAAGATGTCAATGTAGTGAGAGTTTTAATTGGAGGCGGAATATAATTCCAACATTTGGAAGCCGCGAACCGAAAACTTCCTCGGAAGTTTTAAGAGACATAGGGAAGAGGCAGAGCGATAAGCCGCGTTCTAAGACTCATAACAATGTAAGAATCGGGTCTTGTCCAATCAAATTTTTTAAAGAGGTAGCGTGGTATATATAACATTTAATTTTAGATCGAACATGATGCAGGGTAACTTTAGGAAGCGTCTATTATTCATGTTTAATATGTAGTATTGTTTAAGAAAAGGTGATATATGGGAACGCTTAAGTATATTATATATGAACATAACACAGGCGTTCTGCACACGCTGAATAGCGCGCTGCAACTTTTTAGTGGTGCGGGCCATTTAACATATTGACTGACCGATTGGTTAGAGGCGCAAGTGGTTAGAGGCCGTAGCTGTAGGAATTTTAAACCAAATGAAATTTTTGAGATATATACATAAAAATATACATGTGGCGCCATCTTTATATGTTACACAGTTGCATTCGAATGTTTTCATTTCAAGTAATACGCGTTTTTCGGAAATAATAATAATAATAATACATGGGACATCCCACACGACGTCATCCAGTCGCAAAGTAAGCAAGGATTATGCTTGTATTATGGGGTGCTAGATAACCTATATACATACTTAAATATTCTTATTAATATATATAATATACACATATAGGCTGAAATTTTTGTCATCATCCGAATTTTAATATTTGATTTTTAATACAAATAATAAAATAAGATAAAATAAAATATAGTTAATAAAATAAGTTTTTTGTTTTAGTGTCACTCAGTTCAAAAGTATTGACATATAGGGCGACAAAGTTGTAAAATTACCGTGGAGATGCACGGGTAACTGCTAATTGCGTCGATCAGCGGCCGCCGCCGGCAAAATACTTTTTTCCTATACACCTGTGATTGCAGTTTTCTCATTTATATTTAACTTAAAAACCACGCTGTATCCATTTTTCAAAAGTAAAGTGTTTAGATGCTACCTAAAGCCTAGGAAAAATGTAACTGGTGATAAAAAAATCACTTAGTATAGATACTTTTTTTACACCCAGACACGAAACAAATAGAATGTTCATGCACACAAATATTTCGTGAAGGGCCCATGGTCCTACAGATTTGACCTACTGGTAGGACTTTGATATACCAATATGTACCAGTGGTCTTACTGGACCTAAACCTGAGCATAAAATGATTTTGAACGTGTTCGATTTCAAAGTAAATTTTATTTTAAACGAAGAAAAAATGTTAGTTTTGATTTTAACTTTATAAAAATACAAATAAATATCAATACTATTTAATTGTTCCCAGTCCAATAGGACCACGGGTTCATAGTGGTATACCGTGGTCCTACCAGTAGGTCAAATCGGTGGGACCACGGGCCCTTCACCAAATATTTGTCTCGGGCGGGAATTGAACCCGCGACCCTTGGTTCCGCTGTTAGTCTCCAACCACTAGGCCAATCGCTGAGTCAACTGATTCGTAATTTATATTGTATATTTTATATGTCACTTACGCTTTCAGCATCTTCCTTCTCTTGCAATATGTCATTTAACGATTCATTTTTCACCTCAACCGGCTCGATGTTTTATTCTCTTCTCAAATTTTCTACCTCTTTTTCTTTTATCGCTTGTCTGTTCACGTCTTCTACCTCTTTCTTCTTCTCCGATTCCTCGTTTACATTGACGTTCAGCACTTCGGCCAACTCTATCCGTAATCCAAAGGTGGCCCAAAACCCGGGCAAGTCACGTCGTCGATTTTCGGTGTACTGAGACCCACGTCGATCGCGACCGAGCATCAGCTATTAGAAGCGCGTTTATTCTGTAATGTTATAATGAAATCACTGATTATTTATGCCTAGACAGAGCCACGAGAATGCAAGGCCAACAAAAAAGGGACCAAATCTTATACGTGCGTAACTTTATTTTATTTATTTATATTAAGGAGAACCAATAGTTATACAGAAATTAAAATAATTAAGAGTGAGTGGTTAACAGCCAACCATATACAGGTTCCCACTGATAGAAATAACATGGAAAACCTTCTACTCTCTTCCCTCAACCCCTTCCCTCCCACACCCACACAACACATATATACAGAAACGCCGCCTCCCCGCTAGAGACCAGGTAAAACATTTACAATACGAAACGAAGCGTTCCATTCAGCGGGGGCGTGAGACACGTTTGCCGGGGGGAAGCGTCCACATAATGTCATACTTACACATGAAAAGTTACATCACTTGTTTCTGAACGGTCTCCTGAATTTTTTTTTGTATAAATGGACATGTGGCATGTGACGGAGATGCGAATGTTAATATGGATGTGTGCTGTGACAAGGAAGGATAAGATAAGAAATGAGTATATCAGGAGAGCTTTGAAAGTAGCGCCAGTGACAGAGAGACTGCGGAGTAATAGGCTTATAATATTAATAAAAATAATACATGGGACTTCCCACACAGCGCCATCTAGTCCCAAAGTAAGCAAGTATTATGCTTGTGTTATGGGTTACTAGACAACTGATATACATACTTAAATATTCTTTATAATATATACATATATAAATATTTTTTGGCTTGGATGGAGGCTTGGATGGTATGGTCATGTTATGCGCAGGGATGCCGAGTATGTAGGCAGAAGAATGTTAAGTATGAATGTGGAAGGACGTAAAAAAAGAGGAAGACCGAGGAAAAGATGGATAGATTGTGTGAAGGAGGATATGATAGCGAAAGGAGTGAGTGATGAACTGACGAGTGACAGAGAGGAGTGGAAGAAAAAAACATGTTGGGCCGACCCCACCTAGAGTGGGATAAGGGCAAGAGAGAGAGAGAGAGAGAGAGGACATGTGGCTACAATGCTACCAGAGAATCGTAAAACTATTAATTCGGAATAGTACACGTCTATTAGTTTGCCAGATGTCTTTAAAGCAAGACGAAGGAACAACCGACAACGCGGAATCGTTCTTCATCATGACAATGCTAGCTGTCACATGTCGGCCGAAACGACTCAGTTTTTGGAAGGGAAAACATTGAATTGACTGGTCATCCACCGTACAGCCTCGATTCGGCACCCAACGATTTCTATTTATTTCCAAGTGTAAAGAATAAATTACGTGGTCGACGTTTGTCGAGCCGCGAAGAGGCCGTGCGTCGATGCGTTCACAAATGTATGTTTTGGAGATACCCCAATCAGAATGGAAAATATGTTATGAAAACTGCATCGATCATCATGGCGAATATTTTAATAAGCAATAAAACCATATTTAATGATAGATGTATGTTTCTTACTGTTATTCTGGATCAATAAGTAGCAGCTCTCGTATAAGCATCAAATACTAATTAAATTTAAAACTGGCGAAATCTTGTAATGCAGGAAACGTCACCAAATATGAAGAATGTCGAAAACGATGTGA
The DNA here is from genome assembly GCA_949709985.1 of Luffia ferchaultella. Lineage (NCBI taxonomy): Eukaryota > Metazoa > Arthropoda > Insecta > Lepidoptera > Psychidae > Luffia > Luffia ferchaultella. The sequence goes on along the minus strand of OX453253.1, from coordinate 14,714,491 downwards.
AATGACAAGTGCATATTGTCGAGTGTCAAAATGACGTGTAGGTTTTACGTCGAGGTCAGTGGTTCAATTTCGCTGTTAACTGTTGGAAAGCGAAATAAACAATTTCGTTCATGGCACTAGTTTAGTCTGCGTCCTTTATTTAATGTCTGGATGGAACATCGCAATACAAATTCTACAAAAATGACGAGCAAACATTTACATACTTGTGTGTGTAACTCAACATATCACAAACACTCGCTACGCCACACTAACCATGTACTAACCGTGTACAGACGCCTGACCTCTAACCTGAACACTTTGTATTTTGGTCATTTTCAAATAGCTAAAATCACGAAAGACATAAATCACGCGTGCGGGCGCGTACAGTAAGGTGGGGGACTCAGTCTGCTACAACTAGCGTGCATGGCAAGAATGTTAACTTGTTAGTGAGATGCACTTATCTGTTCACCCGTCGTGTTCAGATATGAGAGCAGACGTCTATACAATCTCTGCATACGTAAATTATAACCAAACAGTTAGGCAATAATTTTAACTATGTCGTTTTGACGCCGACTTCCTATCCAGCCGTTATATTTGGTGTTGGGCTGAACATAGTCCAAACTTATAGAGCGTGTAGAGCTAAACAAAGATATAAAAAAAATGATGAAAAATAAACTTTAAACATGTTTTTCTCGGTAACCGTTAGTTTGCACCATCTGCTCACTTGAAACTTTTTGTTTAGTTCGGTAAGCTCTACATACTCTATATGTTTGAAATACGTTCAGCCGAACACCCGGTATAATCAAATGTTTACATCATATGCCCAAGATCAAACTACCTGTATAATACTCGTACACACGGTAAAGCAACCGGAGAGAACCATAGCGGCCCCGCGAAAGGATGCACACGGCACAGCTTGTATAGTAGCTTTTGGCCGAGACGATCGCGTTTCGCTCGGCGCGTGCTCTCAGACGAAACCGGCAGCGCTACGCCTTTACGGTTCACGCATCTGGTATCATGATTTTTTTTTTTTAATTCTTTCACTATTATATATTTAGAAAACTCTTTCATATAAAATAATTTTAAAAAACATATAGTCAGCCTATTACTATTATTATAATTATATTACAACTAGATTGCAAATCTAAACAGTAACAACTCCAAAAAATAGGAAAATTTTCTTAAAAATGGTTTTTTTGTAGCTACACAACTATACTTTCTGTATAGGTAGGTACACAAATTCTTTCAGTATGATTTTTACAAACGACCGCTTAGCCTAGTGGGTAGCGATCCTGCCTATGAAGCTGGAGGTTCCGGGTTCACATCCCAGGTCGGGTCAGTATTTATATGATGAATATTGATACTGGTACCGGATCTTAGTTGTTATATGTATGTGTTGTCTTTGCTTGGTACTCAAAACACAAGCTAATGCTTAATTTGGGGCCTAGACGTTGTTGTGATGTAGACTTTATTATTATTACATGATTCCCTATAAATGCAGGTTTAAATCTCACACTTACTTTGAAAATATATATTAGATATATATTATTATTCCGTCGTCTTTCCACCTTTTAGCTAGACGTCCTGCGCTGCGCTTGCCGTGGCGTGGTATACACTCCACAACTTTTCGGCCCCATCGACCATCGGTTGTGTGCTATGTGACCTGCCCACTGCCACTGCAACTTGCTAATCCGTTGGGCTATGTCGGTGATTTTCATCCTATGCTAAGATCAATACTTGTATTAACAACTATATTATGTCGTGTGTAACATATATACATATATACTTAAACATTCTTTATAATATTAGGTCTTAACCTATGAAGTTGCCGTTCTTCAGTACTGGCCATTTCAAACAAAAAAAAAAAAGTTTGATTGGCTGTGAATTCTGAATTCTAATTAATTTTGCTTTAAAAACATGACATTCTTTTTACAAAGTCAGTCTTTTGTTTATTGATTAGCGTTGTGTTTTCATTACATTTGAACATTTTTCCTCATAATGGGCACTTTAAAAATTCGGGTAATTATAGAATATGAATTCCGTCGTGGCACTAATGTAGCACAAACGGCACGTAACATCAACAACGTTTACGGAGAGAACTTAACAAACGAACGCACGACCCGTTATTGGTTTGCTCGCTTCCGTTCTGGAAATTATGACTTGAATAATGAACCTTGTGGTTGTCCGGACACTTTGGGCAACAATGATGAATTGAAGACGATTGTGGAAGCTAATGATACTTAAACTACAGCGGAACTAGCAGCAACTTTTGATGTTAGCATCAAAACAATACTGGACCATTTGCGAAAAATTGGCAAAATAAAAAAGTTTGTTAGATGGGTACCCCACGAACTTAACGATCGCCAGCGCAACGTACGTGTCGAGACCTGCCTCGCGTTGCTCAACAGGCACAGAAAAAGGAATTTTGAACCGGAAAAGTGCTCAGCAAATTGGTTAGATCTTGGTTCAGCACCAAAGCAATGTGTTAAACGAAAAATAACCCCTAAAAAGGTGATGGTCACTGATTGGTGGTCTAGTGCCGTTGTAATACATCACAGCTTTTTACAAAATGGCACGTACTGTGAAGAACTGAAGACAATGATGGAGAAGCTCGCACGTCTGCGACCAGCTTTGGTCAATAGGTCGTCCCCGCTGCTCCTTCACAACGCGCGACCCCATACTGCACAACAAACAGTCTCCGAGCTGCTAGATTTGGGGTTGGAAGTTCTCCCTCATCCGTCATACTCACCAGACATTGCACCTACCAACTTTTACTTTTTTCAAAATTTGGACAACTTTTTCACTGGAAAAAAATTCAATTCCCGAGATACAGTACGAAATGCCTTTGAAGAGTTTGTTGCCTCCCGTCCAGTTGATTTTTACAAGAAGGACATCAATAAACTGCCACTGCATTGGCAAAGATGCATTGATTGCACGGATGATTACTTGGAATAACAGAAATAAAGGTGTTTGAAAAAAATATACTTACTTTAACTTATTTCATACAAAACGGCAACTTCATAGGTTAAGACCAAATATTTGCATATATAAATATTTCAGACACGGAACAGGTAGACATGTTCATACAAACAAATATTTGTCCTGGGCGGAAATCGAACCCGCGACCTTCGGTTCTACAGTTAGGGTCTCTAACCACTCAAAAAATCGGTCAGCCAAGTAAGTAATCTTGAGAGAATAGACAATACTAACAATGTAGGTAAATATGAAGTAAAGATGTAAATATCTCACCCGCCTAATTTATTCCACAATGAGAAAAATAATAATGATAATACATGGGACATCTCACACAGTGCTATCTAGTAGCATAGTAAGCAAGTTTTGTGTTTGTATTATGGGTTACTAGATGACTGACATACATATGTGAATATTTTTTTTTTTATAAAACATAGTTATATAGATATTTTACACCCAGAACGGAACAAATAGACATGTTCATGCACACATATAAAAATGCAAATATTTGCACATGCACGTTTGCAAACATTCAAATATTGCAACAACATGCATAATGACGTTATAGAATTACGCTGTAAAGCCAACGACACATTTTCCTAGTGACTGATACACACTTAAAACCTCAACAACTACTGAACGAATTTTGATGAAACTTGCACTGGTCTCTAAGTTGGTTAGTTTTTGATATACGTGCAGTCCAACATAGAAACATACATACAAATATACATACACATACTTCTGAAATTTGACACACATGTTTAGAAGCTGCTATAGATTAACATATACAAAAACTATGCAATTCTAACAATATTACATACATATAGGTGAAATTGATTGAGTACCTTCTTTTATTTAAGTCCGTTAAAAATGTGGGAGCTCATATGTATGACTGTAACACAGACAAGTCAACCTTTAGACCACGCTATAATACACATCAGTACGAAAACGAAATCGCCAAAAAGTGGCGGGTTGCGGGGAGAGGTCGGCTAGTTTTCATTGGCTCGTTCAAAATTGACAATTTAATGGCTTCCAACGTGCTTCGAACTGACGGCTCACTAGTGACATAGTTATGTAGAGTCACTACATAGCCTTGGCGAATGCTACTCCCTGTTAAAGCGTGGTCTAAGGGTTGACTTCTTTGTGGACTGTAATAATGTTTATGTGTTTATGTGTTGTATTCTTAGTTTAATAATAATAAAAAAAATGGGTCAAACTCCCATATTATTACATTACTTTATTACAAACATTATACAACAGCCGTCAATAGAATGCGTTTCTGACACATGAAATTTATAGCTATAACATGTTTGTTGTGAGTTGACATAATAATATAATTTTTAATTTAATTTTGTATCATTCATGCATGTAACGATAACATTTGAAAATGCGATTTGTCCGACGGAACAAACTTACATCAACCAAATAGCGATAACGACCTGTCAGAAACGCATTCTCTTGATGGCCGATGTATAGTTAAACACACAACATAGCGTGTTTCTGTTAAGGTTATCACGATGAAAAGAAAATCACCAGAACTTGTTCATCACAAATCATAGCAACTATAACCGAAGATGAGTCAATTGACTTATAATGCATAGTCGAATTTCTGGATTGTACAGGTAGATCTACTTCCCTGAACGAAATATTGTTACATAATAATTGGAATTTTGATAAAACGCATGCATATGCATTTCATCAAATTTCCAAATAATCACTCACCCTCTAATCGTGTAAGCGATTTCTTGCAACAGCCTCGTTGCTATGAAAGTGGCATGTTCAGCAGACGAAGCTGCCAAGGTGTTCCTAGTACGAGCCGCAGACGCCAGCCTGGCGCCCCCCTCTGCCACTATCAAACGACAGCTGCACTCCTTGCTGGGAACAATTAGCTGTCAATTAAATATATGTACCAATACAATCAATGTCAATATCAGTTGCCCATGATACAAGCTTTGCTTAGTTTGGGACTAGATGGCGCTGTTTGGAATGTCCCAGGTATTATTATTGTACAAATTGTGAGATGTAATAATATTGGGATATGATTCAAGAACTAAAGTAGAAAAAGCGATATGGCTGCGTCTATGTATTGTATTAATATTATGTATCTATTGTAAATCTGACTGCACCATATCAGCCCATTATGTTCTACTCGGGATGAGGGCACTTGGAGGTTAATCCACCATGCAGCAACAGTGCAGGTTGGTGGATCTTAACGACTGCCTACTGATGATGATGAAGGCAACCAAGACCGTCAGCTTAACATGCTCTCTGAGGCAAAGAGTCAGTGATAGTTTTGTACTTGATTCAGAAAAAACTCAGTAGGTACAACCTTTTAAATAAGAAGCGAGCTCGCCACAACTTGGCTATCATGACACTCGCAATTTGACTGTATTCTTAGGAATTACTCTAGGTGTGAAATTGCAATGGGATCCTCATATTATTAAATAGATGAAAAGCCTAAGTTCTGCAGATTACATTGTAAAAAGATTTGCATTCTTTCAGACATTGAGACTGCGAGATTAATAAATTTCAGAGATTTCCATTGTTTAATGACTTATGGCATTCTGCTGCGGAGACATGCTAGTAGTGTTGATTTTATTAATTGATTATTTATTTATTTATTTATTTTCACAGACAAACAGTCACCAATACACAGCATTGCTTAAAACTAAGAAACATTTTAACTGTAGGCCTAGTCTCCTTAATTTAACAAAACGACATAATTATTACTAATGAGAATAGAATAGTGGAAATAGAGAAAATAATTTTGAGATCAAAAAGCTATAAGTAACAAGCATAAAACAGTAACCAGTCATCAGTTAGAGTCAACAAATTTTTGCATGATAGATTTTTTTAAAGTGTAAAATTTGTACTGAACATGTCATAATACAGCCGAAAGGCACGCCTAACGAAACTGTTCCTTGCATAACATGTTCTGCAGGAAGCAATGGTGAATAAATTTTTGGTAATGCATGCATGTTCACATCTGCGAGGAACTCTAAAAATGATTCTTTATAATAACTCTGGGGTGTCCGTAATATTGTTAATTATTTTGTAAAGCGTACACACATCAATGCATTCACGCCTATGGGACATTTTTGTGCTAAAGGTAGGAATTTTAATGACAAACAATTTGTCCAATCACTGAATCTGCTATTTCGCTCACGTTTTCAATAATTTTGAAGTATGATACGCTTCATCTTGATGAATATGCTATCTGAATTTAGAATGAATTTTCTGAAAAATAAGTAACATCACACAAAAATTGCTCCTCCCCTTAAGGAAGTCCTGTATCCACGCCTGCAGGCAGGACACAAACTAGTTGTTGCTATGCACAGGGGGACCATACAATTTTTATTATTAATGTTTACAAATATGTGTATAAAATGAAGTTAGTCAAATGTAAGGCGTAATGAAAAAGAATTGTAATTAATGATATAAGTTACTATTAAACCATGAAAGTATATTATCAACTTAATATTATAACATACAAACCTACCTTCAATTTATGACCAAAAAAAATATCGTAATTTTTACACATTGAAATGAAATATGTTTTGATAAAATAAGATTTTGTTTTGACAAATTGTTTATAAAATGCCAAAAGTAAGTTAGAAAAGTAGTCTTTTAAATAAAAGAATAATTTTATAAATTCACCGAAACGTTTATAGCAATTATGTTACAACACAATCCAATTGTAAATTATTGTAAACAATAATTGAACTTTTGAACTTTCAACAATGCACCACAGATTAACAATTAACAATGCACACACAGAGCAACACAGAGTACTTTGTAGTTCACATGCCATGTCAGGAAACAGAACAGAAACATAATATGAAGTTCACTTCACGTTCATTTCAGTCGTTGCCAATACGTTGCCAATTCACAAAACGAGACTTTTACCGAGCGCGCGTTTTTAAACGCACTAATCGAAGCACTTTAGTTTTAAGCGGGATTGATTAATCAACCAATAAGAGCGACGAGAGCTTGTTACTGGATGATGTTTGTACAAGTTTTCATCATTACGATTTCTCTCGTTAAGTGATTGGTTAGTACGTCGTGTTACCAACTGACTTGTCTCTTGACTTTGGCCAATAAACGTGTATAAATATGGTTTATATTATTGTGAATAAAATTTTAAAATTAAATCACAATTCACACTTCAGTTTAAAATATAAACAAAAATATAAATTTATAAGCATTGTTTGTTGTTGGATTTCCACAATGGAAGCAATAATGTATTGTTGCATGATCTATCGAAATATGACTTTAAAGCTTTAGCATGTAAAAATGTTATGAACAACGCCTTTGTTTTATAATTAATAAATTGTGATTAAGGATTTGATTTTAGAAACCAAAGATATTTCTAAGTAGAATAAATGTATTTTAGCACGTTTTATGTGTTTCATTTGTTTATTCGTGTTAGGCCATACATAGTTCCTGAACGAGCAGTAGTTTCCGAACGAACAAGCACAGCAGTGCCGATGTAGATGTAGATAAGTACTCTGTGAGATGTATCAAGATGTATGTAACAGCCTAATTAAGGTATCTAATATTGTAATATCTATATTAAAATAAAACAAGGTTTCTCAGTAAATAGATTCTTTATATTATCCTAGTATACATACATGACAGAACTGGCGACGAGGATTGTGGATTAAGAAGAAAAGAGTGAAATGAAACCACGCGTACATAACCTCAACAAGACGTGCAGTGAAAAGTTCGACCCCTTTTCCTATACATACACCTTGTTTCCGTCATTCCAAGGGTTCCAATACCTGTGATGATAACCCGCTTCACATTTTCCCCTGTCCTTACGTACAAAAATAAATACATTACGCTACCATGGAGTTACAATTAGGACAAGTTCTGACACAAATGATGGAAACAATGAGAGGTATGCAACTACAACAAGCTCAATTACAACAAGCTTTACAAAACAATGATAAATCAGTTAGCGGTATTACACTACAACCGTATGACGAGCAGAATGAATCATTCGCTTCTTACTTGCAAAGACTACAAAACTATATAACCCTAAAAGGAGTAACAAAAGCTACAGTAAAAATACAAATATTCCTCAATTGCATCGGTCCTAAACACTACCAAATATTGAAAAATATTACGGCACCAGAACCCCCAGAAAAAAAATCTTATGATGAACTTGTCAAATTATTACAAAACCACATCGCCCCAGAACCTGGTGAAGTTGCCTTGCAGCACAAATTCTGTCTTAGGCAACAACAAGAGTGCGAAAGCATCGCTAATTATGTAGCCGGCTTGAAAGAAATAGGCGGAAAATGTAACTTCATTTGTAATAATTGCGAAAAAAGTACATTTGAGACACATCTGCGTGTACAATTTATACGGGGACTATCCAATGCTGAAATCAAAGAAAGACTATTACAAGAAACCGCTACAAAAAAATTTGACGAGCTAATCAAAATAGCATTGGCTATAGAAACTGCAAAGTCTGAAACTAAAGAAATGGGACCAGATGTACAATCCAATGTAAATAAAATATCAATGCACTCCAAGAAAAAAAATACATACGAACCAAATGCAAATGAGGGACCTACACATAATACAGATAATACACACAACAACAAAGAAAAAAGAAAAATTAAATGTTTTCGATGTGGAAAAGAAAATCATACAGCGAGACAGTGCAACCTGAAAAATAAACTGTACTGTAAGAAATGTTGTACAAAAGGACACATTCAATCTGTATGCTTCAAAGATCAGAGACAACTAGACATGGTATACGAGCTACCTATGGATGGAAATGAAGACGAGATATATGAAATACAGAAAATATTCCACGGGAATGGTATGCAAAATGATAAATTCAACATCACATTACAAATAAATGGAAAATTACACACCTTAGAGCTGGATACCGGCGCAGCAGTTACAACCTGCTCTGCAAAATACTTCAAGGACAATTTCAATAACTTAAAACTGACAAATACATTAGTAAAGCTACGTACATACACCGGAGAAATAATACAACCACTGGGCATCAGCAAGGTCAATATTAAATACAAAAATACAGAAATAGAACGAAGAATATTTGTAATTGACAAGGACGTAGACTCAGTGATAGGAAGAGAATGGATAAGGAAATTAAACATACAGCTGCACATAAATACAATACATAAAGAAGAAAATGATGTTACAGAAAAAGAATATAAGGGAAAATTACACAAATTATTCGAAGAATACAAAGAAATATTTTCAGAAGAGATAGGAGAAATAAAAGATTATCAGGCGGTATACAAATTAAAAGAAGGAGCAGTACCTGTCTTTTTGAAACCTCGTCCAGTACCATTTGCATTGAGAATTCAGGTGGAAACAGAAATTGATAGGCTAGAAAAAGAAGGAATATTACAGAAAGTTACTTACTCACAGTGGGGTACACCTATTGTTCCGGTAATTAAGCAGAATGGTAAGGTCCGCTTATGTGCAGATTATCGAGCAACACTAAATAAAAACTTGGAAAATGACAACTACCCTATACCACGAGTGGAAGAAATTTTTTCAAAATTAAGTGGGGGAAAATACTTTTGCACGTTAGATATCAATCAAGCCTATTTACATATGAAAACTGATGAAAAAACGTCGGAAATGCAAGCTATAAGCACATGCAAAGGCACATATAAAGTACAGAGACTTATGTTTGGAGTAAAAATAGCACCTAATATATGGCAAAGATATATGGACCAAACTCTACTTGGCATCGAAGGTACAGCTTGTTTCTTTGATGACATAGCCATACAAGGAAATACCTACTCACAACTACTCCAAAGAGTAAAACAAGTATTGGCAAAGCTACAAAAATGTGGATTGCATCTAAACAAAAACAAATGCCAGTTCTTCCGAAAATCAATTACTTACTTGGGACATACCATAAATGAGAAGGGATTACACCCTACAGAAGAAAAGATTAAAGATATAAAGAACAGTCCAGGTCCTACAGATGTATCATCTTTACGCACATTTCTGGGAATGGTAAATTACTACCAACAATTTATCTCTAACTTAGCATCAAAATTAAATCCCTTATACAAATTACTACAAAAAGATATTAAATTTACATGGACTACGGAATGCGAGAAGGCATTTTGTGAAATTAAAAAGGAGATTACAGGAGAGAAAGTACTTACTCCATTTCATGAAAACTTACCGGTAACACTGGCAACCGATGCATCACCAACTGGATTCGGAGGTGTATTGTCACATATTATGCCAGATAGGTCTGAGAGACCCATAGCATTTGCTTCTAGATCACTTTCAAAGGCAGAGAAAGGTTACAGCCAATTAGATAAAGAAGCCGCTGCACTAGTGTGGGGACTCAAGAAATTCTTCCAATATTGCTACGGCAGAAAAATAATACTTATTTTAGACAACCAACCCTTAGCCAGAATTCTACACCCAGAGAAAGCAACACCAACAACTACAGCCATGCGACTAGTACATTATGCAAATTTTTTAGCCGGATTTAACTACGAGATAAGAGTAAGAAAGACTACAGAACATGCAAATGCAGACTATTTTTCAAGATTACGGAATACAACGAATGAAAAAGAAGATACATTAACAGATGATGATGCCTTCTATCTAAACCAAATTGCAGAAATGCCAGTCACTTTACAAGAGATAAAAGAAGCTACAGCAGCTGATACAGAATTACAAAAACTATACTTAAACATACAATCAGGAAAGGATGACCCAAAAAGACTACATGAATTTTCATTACAAAATAAGTGTATATTTTATGGCATACGAATAGTCATACCTAAGAAACTACAATCCAAAATTTTAAATGAATTACATACAGCTCATACGGGTATAGTGAAGATGAAAGCATTAGCCAGAAGCTATGTGTGGTGGAAAAGCATTGATACAGACATTGAAAAAATGGTCAAAGAATGCAAAGCTTGTTGTCTGATGCAAAAGAACCCTACAAAAGTACCGGTACACAGCTGGGAATACCCAAAGGAGCCATGGAGCCGGGTTCATATTGATTATGCAGGACCATTCATGAACCAATATCTGTTAATTGTGGTAGATGCCTACACGAAATGGCTAGAAGTCATTCCAACTACGTCGATTACAGCTACAGCAACCATCAACATTTTAAAGAAAATATACACAACATTTGGCCTACCAATTACACAAGTTTCAGATAATGGAACACAATTTAGATCGGAAGAAATGCAAAGATTTTTAAAAGAAATTGGAATTCAAGCAAAATTCACAGCACCATTTCATCCGGCCACGAACGGACAAGCAGAAAGATATGTCCAAACAGTAAAAAGGAAACTCAAAGCAATGATAAATGAAGAAGGATCTTTTCAAGACAAACTACAGAGATTTCTAATGATGTACAGGAAAACACCTAACAATGCGACAGGATTGAGCCCAGCAGAAATGATGTTTAAGAGAATATATAGAACCCGGATTGACTTAGTGAAAAGAATACCAGACATAAGTAATAACCGAAATGAAGAAATAAGAGTGAAGAAAGAGTTTCAGGAAGGAGAAAGAGTGCAAATAAGAATGTACGACAGTAATAAATGGAAGTTTGGAAAGATAATCAACAGGAAAGGGAAATTACATTACGAGGTAGAAGTAGATGGGAGAATACATCAAAGGCATGTGGATCAAATTCTTAAGACAGCATGTATGAGTGACAATAGGGAAATTGCCGTTAATTACGACTTCATACAAGAAGATGTACCCAGAAAAACTCATACACCGACATTCCCCGAAGAACGGTACCTGAGTCCGGAAGTACCGAAACCTGACAATACAATACCAGAAATAACCGAGCCAGATACGCCGGAACCTGTAACGTCTGCAACGACACCTACATCGCCTGCGCATGTGCCTACACCACCCAGGCTGGAGCCGCGTCGAAGCACGAGGGCTAGAAAACCGCCAACACGATTAAACTTGTAATTTAAATAACGTGGGAGAGTGTTAGGCCATACATAGTTCCTGAACGAGCAGTAGTTTCCGAACGAACAAGCACAGCAGTGCCTCGGTACCACAGACAAATATAACTGACTCCAGATGTAGATGTAGATAAGTACTCTGTGAGATGTATCAAGATGTATGTAACAGCCTAATTAAGGTATCTAATATTGTAATATCTATATTAAAATAAAACAAGGTTTCTCAGTAAATAGATTCTTTATATTATCCTAGTATACATACATGACAATTCGACTGACCTGAACCAAAGATAGCGGGTTCGATTCCCGGCCGGGACAAATATTTATTTATGTGGATGAACATGTCTGTTCCTTGTATGGGTGTAATACATCTATATACTCATATATTATTATGTACTAGCGACCCGCTCGTAGCTCAGCTCGCCGGTTATTCGTTTCTTATAGTATTCACTTATTAGGGTACCGCAGCCAAATGGCAAAAAAGGAACTGTTACGCCGGGATGGGCGTCGGTCTTTTTACATTTTTTTTTTGAGATTTATTATTATTTAATTAATTTTAAATTTGTTTACAAATATTACTTTATAATTAAATAGAACAATATTTATCGCTAGTAAACACACCTGTCTTTAATCTTGATTCTAGCAGGGTGACGAAAGGAACGTGTCAAATATGTTAGGGAGGGGTAATTATATTACTCCACCTGGATGGTAGGCCACCGTGAGAATGTCGTCGACCGATGCTTTCCACAAATTCAGCGACCTAGATGTAATGAAAAAGAACCGCCGGCCAGCTATGACGTATGTGCTCAGCAAAATGTATGGCTAACATTCCTCTACCACGTAAATTATAACAGAACCCTTATAGTTTCGCCATCTCCGTCCGTCCGTCCGTCTGTCTGTGATTTTTCTCGGAAACTATTGGCAATATATAGATGAAATTTGGAAGGTAGGTGTAATCTATGAACCGCTACACAACGACGTAGTGAAATTAAGAAGAAACAAAAATTTTTTTTGTTAGGTCGCCATACACGTAACTGAAGTACGAAAAAGAAAATCATCGTATATTAACGCGAGAGGTTACCAAACGATAGGTCTTAAAAATGATATCAGGGTTTCAATTTGTTACAGTCATGTGACCTCCCTCTACCAAATAAAAGATATGTGGAAAAATTTATGACAGGAGTATATATACCTAACGTAGTTATAAGGAAAACTATCACAGTTAACTAGACTGTATTATTTAACGAGTAATAGAGTAACTTATAAAATATACTTTCAAAAATAAAAATATTGTAAAAATTCCACAGACAATGACAGCGTTTAGCCAAGAAGCAAAAAGTACATGCATTTTATCTTTGTGATGTTATTGTAAAAGATAATTTAAAAAAAAACATAAGAAAACTACATTACGCTTTCCTTTGCAGAGCTTATTCTCTTCACAATCGATACTAAAAGTCAAAGGTTTACTGTAATAAAATAAGTAATAAAAATTGTCGTGCCTGGTTTATTATATTGCATGGTGGTATGGAACCCTTCATCTCCTATTCGCACTTGGCCGGTTTTTTATTTCAGTTTTGTGTCCGCTCTTTTCTTTCCCGTTTTCGTTAAACCATTAAAGCTTTTGTTTTTGTCTTCGGTCCCGTCCTGTTTTCGGTTTCCTTTCTCATCAACCAAAGTGGGCGGGGATGGGGGCATGGGGAATTCTATGATGTTAGTTTATCAAATAAGATATATTCATATTCAAGAATGTTTTATTACAATTCTACAAATATTACAAAACCTACAATTACAGACACGAAGCTGGAAGCAAAAGAGAGTGTGTTATAGATTTTAACATTCTGAAAGAAATTCCTTAAGTGACTGAAAACTGTATCAAAATCCATTAGAAGATGGTTTAGAAGAAGTAAGCGGAAAAACAGAACAAATGAATCCCGTAGCGTTGTCTACTCGCGCCAAGGCGGCGACGACTCGACGGCGAATGATGCTAGGAGAGCGCCGCGTCATGTTAATACTAACTCAATCACGCACTTATGTGTATTCTATATCTGGTGTTCGGCTGAACGTAGTCCAAATTTATAGAGCATGTAGAATTTATCGAACTAAACCAAAAGATAAAAAAAAATATGAATTTTGTACATGTTTTCTCGATAACCGTTAGTTTGCTCCTTCTGCTCATTTGAAACTTTTTGTTTAGTTCGGTGAGTAGTACGTGCTTTATATGTTTGGCATACGTTCAACCGAACAACTGTTATAGGTTAATTAAAATTATTTATAATAAATTAAAATTAATGTACAATATAAATATTACATTTTTTTTTACTTTTATGGAAAAAATAAAAATATTTAATTAAAGACTATAATTTTTGAAGGTAATATTTATAAAAAACCATTACCTTACTGTTATACAAATTTTCACCCTCATTTCCTCCTATTTTTCCTTCAGCCCTTTTATACCCCACTGCAGGGACTTAGGTTTCCCTTCAGGTTGAGGAGGCTTGGAGCTTAAATTCACCTTGCTGCTCCAATGCGGGTTGGCGGATTGTAACGATCACCGTCTAATGACAGCAACTGGGACCGACTGCTTAATGTACTCTCCGAAGCACGGAGTCGGTGATAGTTATGTATTTAAGTCAGAAAAATTGGTACTTCGAACTACGGCTACATGGCCGTATTTGAGACAGGTTCGCTGCGTTCGGGCTATCACGACACCACATATGTTATAGTAGGAAGCTAGGAAGCATCTTCTTGTAATACTTTGAGGAATATTTGGACCTTTTTTACCGACTGCCTGGTTTAATTTAGAGTGCCATGCCTCAAGAAAATTGGTGGCACAATGTTTTTCTCTATAAGCACACTATACTGGCACAAAATCTTCACAAAGCTGTTGTTTTTTCATATAGTTCATTAATTTGGCTACTTTAGGATCGTTATTGCCTCGACGGATTATATAGTTCCAACCAGTCACACTCACCAATCACAAAAAACTTCAAAAAAAAAGTTTCTTGTAGAAAAACCTTTTTTTTTACTTTATTTATTTATTACTAGCGGCCCGTCCCGCCGCCGCGCCGGTAGTATTCGTTCATCATGAGAATCACTTTTTTTATCTCAGTCTTATCTCGTTCCCGTTCATCCTTTCCCGTTTTCGTTCCCATCGCAAAAATACTTTATTGTTCCGTTCTTGGCCCTGGTGTCGTTTCGTTTTCGCTTCCATCCTCATCAAGAATAACTTTTTATCTCAGTCTTAACTCATTCCCGTTCATCCCTTCCCCGTTTTCGTTCCCGCGACACAAATGCTTTATCGCCTCAATTTCTGTCAGTCGTAATTCATTCCCGTTCTTACCCTTCCCGTTAATTAAAATTAATTAAATGAATTATACTTTCGCGCCGTACATATATATATATATATATAATATAGTGGACCCGACAGACTTCGTTTTGTCAAAAAGATGTGGAATGTGGCAGTTTTTTGTTCCTACCTATTTTATAGTTTGCTCAAAAAATTCTCCTGAACAGAACCGTCACCCTGATGATAAGGCGGTGTGTGAGGTTCAGCTCGGGTGACCAAAGTGTCTTCGCTTCCACGAACTTTGGCCACCCTTTTGTGACCCCTAAAAAACCCCGACTGGGATGTCTGCTAGAGGGCTTCAAACTAAGAGGCGAACTTAGGGTTCAAACCTGATTGGAAAATAATCTAAAGGGACAGTGGGAACCTAAAGGTGACAAATATTTAAAAATTGTATGCCTCTATGACACAACATAGAGATAGACGGGTTATTAAACACGCACACTGTTTTGATAGATATGACTGAATTTCAACTTTGTGCAGCGGTATTAAGTGGAAATTGACTCTTTGACATTAGGGCCACACCTACACTGCACAACAGTGAGTGCTTGTAATTTAATATGAACTTTATTGAATAGCAATAAAGTTCAAATTGACTCTACATTTTAGTTGGAAAATGTTTGTATGAAAAAAAAAGGGCTGTTTTGGGTTTTCCCGGAAATTATTCGAATTTTTCTCGCCGTAAAAACCATCCTTGGACTTCAACGAACATTTAAAAAAAAACCAGGCGTTGTTGAGTTATGCGCTTACTAACACATTTTGCAATTCATTTTTATATTATAGATCATTTAATTTTAAAGCGATCATAGTAATACATCTTTCATGAATGTTTCAAGTGTAAGCAATGATCTCGCAACCACCGATCAACAAAAACCTCGGAAAAAAAATGTTTCTTGTATGGGAACCCCATTAATTTTTTACGTTATTTTATTTTTATTATTTGTTGTTTTGAAGATCATAATAATACATACTACTTACAAATGTCAAGTGTAAACAATGATCTGACAACCACCAATCAATGAAAACGTCGAAAAAAATACGCTTTTATATGCTCTCACATCCTCTCTACTTTAATTTTCACTTTATTTAGGTTTTATTATTTTTCATATTAGCGGCTGCAATAATACACCTTTCGTAAATATTTCAAGTGTATGCAACAATCTCACTCTCAGTAATCACCAAAAACGTCAAAAAATTACGTTTTCTGTATGGGAATTCTTTAATTTTTAACTTTATTTTATTATTATTATTTGTTATTATAGCGACCATAGTGATACATCATTCATGAAAATTTCAAGTGT
Organism: Luffia ferchaultella; assembly: GCA_949709985.1. Classification (NCBI taxonomy): domain Eukaryota; kingdom Metazoa; phylum Arthropoda; class Insecta; order Lepidoptera; family Psychidae; genus Luffia; species Luffia ferchaultella. The sequence continues at coordinate 14,697,932 of OX453253.1, read as the reverse complement.
AAGTAATGACCATACAACCAATAATCACCAAAAACGTTAAAAAAATACGTTTCTTGTATGGGATCCCCTTTGATTTTTAATGTTTACTTGAAGGTTCCTTAGTTCCTTAATCTAAGGATTTGAGCTGAGATGATATCTATGTAACGCTAAAAACTGCAACAAAATCAACCCACATGTTTTATAGATATACGCCGGATGCAGCACCCCTTGCTGGTCTATAACCGTAAAGCCTATCAGATTCTCATCTGAGAATGTAATCTGAGATACATGATATAATATCTATGTAACGCTAAAACCTCATCAAAATCAGTCTGTATATTTTTTTATAGAAACAGACCCGATGCAGCATCTCCTGCTGGTCTATAACCGTAAAGCCTATCAAATTCTCATATGAACATGTGATCTGAGATACATGATATAATATCTATGTAACGCTAAAACCTCATATACAAGGTGAGATTTTAGTAACCGGCCAAAATTTTTCTAGTTGTTAGGTATCACCAATAGACCTCAATGCGTAAATAAAAAATATGGGTTCCATTTTCATAATAAATTATTTTATCTAATCAGTCTATATGTTTTTTATAGAAACAGGCCAGATGGAGCACCTCCTGCTGGTCTACAACTGTAAAGCCTATCAGATTCTCATATGAGAATGTGATCTGAGATATATAATATATAATACTAGCTTTCCGCCCGCGGCTTCGCTCGCGTGGACTACACAGTTGTACCGGGACAGTTAAAGAACCGCGACGCTTCAGAACATTGTGACACTTTCTAGAACATTCTGAACTTAACTACCTAAGAAATCTCTATACCTAATCTCATAAAAATCCACTTAGCCATTTAGCCCAAAATCAGTCAGCCGTTTTGGAGATAAACCGGAACAGACGGACAAACTAACAGACACTACGATTTTTATATGTATATAAAAAAAATGCTTTTCACTCCTGATAACGCCCTCTCTATGTTTGAAAAATTTCAGTAAAATCGGAGAATCATCCTTTTCGACGATTAGCTCTAACAAACAGACAGACGAACACCCAGACAAAAACCAACTTGTGTCACTCCTGATAACCTCCTTATTATGTCTGCGAAGATTCATAGAAATGGTTTAGTCGTTTTGGAGATTAGCCGGAACAAAAAGACAGACAGACAACCACACGGACAAAAAGTTACCTACCTATACCACTCCTGATAACCTATTTTTAATGTCTGCATAGTTTCATGAAAATCTTTAAAAGGTTAACTCGAACATACATATAGACAGACAGGCAGACAAATAAAAAGCGTATGTCACTCCTCACACCCGTCACAGCGTCACTCCTGACAATCTTTTAATGACATATGTGAATTTTCATTGAAATCAGTTCATCCCTTTCGGATATCACTTTGAACAAACAGACGAACGGACAGACAGACAAACAAAAAGTATTGTATGTTACTCCTGACATATTTTAATCACATCTTTGAAAGTTTCATAATACCGCGACCTTTTCGAGGTTTTCGTGTATTGGGCTTGCATAATCCACTCCCGTATTCCAAAATGGTTTAATTTGTTCAGTTACGCGGTAAGTTCCCATAATAATTAATTGTCCCATAAGAGGCGACGTGTGTCGAGGTTTCGTACGAAAACAAATATTACATTTGCTCACACGATTACGAACAACGGATCTGGAGGCTAGTATCCAGAATTTTTGTCTTAACAAAGCCAACAATAATATTGAAGGAGCCCGTTGTAAATTATTGTTATGAAAGTGATCAATTATTAAGTTTATTATATTATCCTTTTGTGGTACAATAATATAATGTTTTTGCGTAAAATCTATATGTGCATTCGTGATGCGACCTCCGACTCTTAAAACGTTGTTTGAATCGAGAAAAGGATAAAGTTTACTTTGTCGCGGAGAGCAAAGTTTACTTGAATTAAGTAATTATATGTCGATATTAGCTTTCAGATTGTATTGATTGTATTAATTTTAAAAAAGCTAATCCTGCAATATTTAAATCTAGACTTGTAATGATTCCGCGTGTAGAAATTTTGTTAATAAAACGCATGACGTAAACTATGGCACGAAGTAGTTTCGTCCAAGAAGATATTCTGGAGGACATAATTCTGTATGGATGTGGTTCTTTTATTTCTGAAATCGCAAGAGAAACGTTTTTAGTTTCAGGTAAATTGGAATGAGAACCGTGTGAAATTTTCTTCACAATCCATTCTATACGAGGTAAGGTAGTCTAATTTGGACCCTTAAACAATGAATCATTTCCTACCAATTCTAAGGGGGTTTTCGGATACTATGTCGCTGGGATTTTCAGTTCCAACAACGTGAAACCAGTTATTCGAGGATACTAGTTCTTGAATAGAAGCGACTCTATTGGCAAGAAAGGTTTGCCATTTATGTGATGGACCATATATCCATGAGAGCGCAACGGTATAGAGTCTGAAAACGCATAATTATATTTATATTTAAACGTTTATCGAGAATATTTAAAGTTCCATCCATTAGCCTTGCTAACAGTAAGCAGGCGCATAACTCGAGACGAGCAAGAGATTTATTGGAAAGAGGTGTTAATTTACTTTTGGCGCATAAAAGTGTACCTAACTTGAAAAGGTGAATCCGAGCCATTATCAACTCTAATATATAACGCGGCATCATAACATTTTTCGCTACTATCGGCGAAACCTAAAATGCTTACACGAAAACCTTTTCGTGTCTTGATGTTTGAAAAGACGTGAAATTCGTTTTGAAATGGCATCCATCTATTATTAATAGAGTGAGGTAAGGGTTCGTTTCATCCAAGTTCTAATTTCCAACAATCTTGAACGAGAAGTTTCAAATATGCAATGACTGGTGAGATAAGTCCGAGAGGGTCGTAATAACGAGCGGCGTGTGATAAAATAATGCGTTTAGTACAGTGAGTTATAACGTCATCTTTCGGTTGCGACAGAAAAATAATCGAGTGGTCTCCATCTAAAGCCAACTACTTTTGTCTCGGAGTCTGAATCAAAATTATAAATACTAGAACCCCGTTGGGTCAATTCAGGTATAGGCGAATTTATTTAAGGTGAATTACTTAACCATTTCGTTAAATTAAAACCTCCTGCGCGGAATAAACTTACCATCTGTTCATATAATTCTATAGCGTTATCAACTGTATCTACCGAGGTTAGAAAATCATCCATACATAGAGTCCGAGGTACGAATTTCGCGGCTAGCGGGTAATTATTACGTTCATTATCAACAAATTGGTGAATTACGCGTAAAGCGAGGTAAGAGAATGCCTTTCACGCGAAAGGTACCTACTTTATTAAAGGTATAAGTTGCAAGCGGTTCTTTTGAATCGAATCTATAGTAAATTAATTGATTCTTGCGGTGTTCTTCACGCATTTCAATTGAAAGAAAATTTTTTCTATATCCGCGGAGATTGCTATTGGAAACAAACGTAGTTCGAGTAGTAAGTTAAATATATTGGTTTGTAAATTAGGACCGGCGGGGCCAGTAAGTAAACTTAAAATACTTAATAATTAGCGTTCCCAGACGCTTTTAAGGATCAAAAATCATTGACAATGAAGAAACTTGTATTATTTTACACTTTTTAAAGGTTATTTTTTTGTGTGTCGTTGGTTTTTTAAATTTATTGTTTATTAATTAGGTATTATTACTTATTTTTATAGGTAGTTAATTTTAGATTTTAATTTAGAGCTACTTTTATTGTGAATTGTGTTTATTTCATTCATATTGATTTAAATGATTTAGTTCATTTCAAAGTACGTTTTAGTTAAATACTTGACATAGTTTAAAGTTTTTAACACTTGAGATTTATAGTGTATGGTTTTTTCTTGCTCTCAAACAATTCTTAAGTCATTGTATTTTATTTTTTAAGTACAAGTCAAGTACATTGTTAGTGAAACAGTTAATTTCTATTAAAAAATATATTGAAATCTCTAGATAATGCGACGAGATAGCGACTTGGTTAAATAAAACGAGTACTCATATACACTCTAGATCGGGTGTCACCATAGCTAATTACAGCGCAAATTTCTTTCAAACAAAAACAAAGAAAATATGTAAATGTGACTAATAGAACCATCAAATAACATCATAAATAAGCGAACCATGTGCAGCTTAGGTGATGCCGCTTCCGTGTACCTATTAATATATCAATGGGTACACTAAGTTTATCATTAACTGCCCGATTGGCCAAGTAGTTAGAGACTAACCGCCAAACTAAGGGTTACGGGTTCGATTCCCGCCCGGGACAAACATTTGTGTGCATGAACATGTTTATTTATCACCGTCAGAACTACTAATGTCAAGAAAATTGAGATCAAACATACCAACAACTTATAGAGGCAACTGAAACCTAAAACAGTCAGGTTTAGTCAAGTTAAATAAGGTCATAAGAAACAATAAAGTACATATAAACAATATTATAATAGAAAACAAGAACATTAAATCAGCTGTCAGTCGGAGATCTCATATTCTACAAAAAGTCTCCAAATAGTGATTGGATGCCTGGAAAAGTCATAAAAGTTTTGGAAAATTATCCAAGGTCATACTTAATAGAAAATGAATTTGGTCAAAAATATAGACGAAATAGAATACATTCGATAATAAGGAAGTCTAATATAAAGGTTAATAGGAACTCAAAAAATAAATTTACCGAAGAAAAAAGATATAATATGTACAATGAAAATAGGAAAAGTCGGAACAATAAGGAAAATGGTAGGTCAACTCAAAGAGAAAAGTCAGTTGAATTTACATGATTCCGAAAATACATTATAATCAGTCTAAAGGCATGCCTCAGTCAAGTCATGCCTCAGTCAAGTCAGCCCCTTCAGTCAAGTCAGTCCCTTCAGTCAAGTCAGTTTCTTTAGTCTAGTCAAAGTCAAATTCCTAAACAAGCGGTTGGTGATGTGTGTGAGAAAGAAAATTCAGATGATACAGATAATTACAAAACAAGGTCAGGTAGATTAATCAAAGAACCCAAAAGATTTTATAAATTTTTGTTTTCATTCTTTTCTATATTTCTTGTTAATGTAATGAATTCAATTTAAAGATGAGGGATGTTGTATATTATTGTTAGTATGTGACTTCAATATATTAATATTGTCTGTGATCATAAATGACGGAACGTATTCTAAGAACTATTGTCATTGTCTATGTCGAATTCAAATATATAATATAAAACGTTTGTGTGTTATGTCCGTAATGTAAAATTAATCTATACTAATATTATAAAGCTGAAGAGTTTGTTTGTTTGTTTGTTTGTTTGTTTGTTTGTTTGTTTGTTTGTTTGTTTGTTTGAACGCGCAAATCTAAGGAACTACTGATTCAAATTGAAAAATTAAAGTTGTGTTGGATAGTCCATTTATCGAGGAAGGCTATAGGCTATACTACATTACGCTACGACCAATAGGAGTGGAGCATCAATGAAAAATGTTGCAAAAACGGGAAAAATTATTCCTTTTGAGAGCTTTCGTCGCGCGCGCTGCGTAAACGGTTGATGTTAACCAAAAATCATGTATTACGGAATTGTTCCCCTTTAAAAGTTCTAATCAAAAGTCCGCAACAGCATATGTGTAGCTTTTAAGGTTAACTTACTATAACGTTTTTTATGACAATCAAATTTGTTCTAACATTATGTACTATTTGCGAAGATCTTTTTTAAACGTAATATTAATCCTTATCAAATTAAATACGTTAGTTGTCTTAAGCATTTCATGCATATTATAATTGCCCTTTACACCACGCAATTGAAATTAATATCTTAGCAGTTTTTTTCGAAATATGAAAACTATAGCGGGAGAAAATAAATTCGCTGCCTGCCTCGGTTCGTTAACTTTTTCCTTACAAACCACGCAATAGACTTTGATACGGTTTTCAGTATTATCTTATAATCTATTAATCTATATAATAGAAATACTTATTATAAAGCTGAAGAGTTTGTTTGTTTGTTTGTTTGTTTGTTTGTTTGAATGCGCTAATCTCTGAAACTACCAGTCGGATTTGAAATTTTTTTATTTTGCCTTTGATAGCCTGAATCTAGCGGAGGGTTATAGGCTATATATATGAAAACAAACTGTCTGTCTATTCGAGCAAATAGGTTTCGGCCAAAACAGTTTAATCGATTTTGATGCAACTTTACACATATGGAAAGGATGTAGTCAAAAGTGACATACAGAACTTTTTGTACGTACGTGTCCATCGTGCTGTACGTCCATCTGTCTAAACCAATTTTAATGAAACATCACAAGTAAGAAAAGAAGGTCGTCAAAACTAACAAATGTTACTTTTTGTCCGTCTGTCTGTCTGTACGTGTAAGGTCGTCAAAACTAACAAATGTTACTTTTTGTCCGTCTGTCTGTCTGTACGTGTATCTGTCTATTTGAGCTAATCTCCAAAACGGCTAAACAGATTTTAAGGAAACTTTGCAGACGGGAAAGAAGGTTGTCAAGAGATTTGACATTAGCTACTTTTTGTCCGTCTGTTTGTCTGTACGTCTATGTGTCTATTCAATTAAATTTTATCTATTCGAGCTAATTTCCACTACGGCTGAACAGATTTTAATGAAACTTTGCAGACGTGAAAGAAGATTGTCAAGAGTGTCATAAGCAACTTTTTGTGTTTGTTTGTCTGTCTATCTGTCTGTCGTTTGTCCACACTGATCTATCAACTACTACAGCCAAAACTATTAAGTCTAGGAAGCTTAAATTTGGAACATAGGTTTATTTTATAACGTGAGCATTAAGTAAAGAAAGGCTTTTTTAGAAATTTCAAACTTAAGGATGGGAATGGAGGGACTCAAATAATGACGTGTTTCAGGGTTTTTAGATTTCTACATTTTAAGGGTGGGAAACGGGAGATGAAAAATTGTATTGGTTTTTTTAAAGGGTGGAAGGGGAATGAAGATTGAAAGTTTGAATGGGTGTAACCAAAATTGGTTCCAGCAAAAAGTACCTACGTATAAACCATCTCGAACGTTAAAAGTACCTATAACAGGAATTCGTAGTCTACGCAAGCGAAGCTGCGGGCGGTCGCTAGTATAAAATAAAACTAAAGACTTTATATTATGTATTTATTTGAAAACCAATATAAAACAGTCTTCATCGCTGCCGGTTAATTTTTTACAATATGTGTAATAGCTACACAAATGCGAAGAAAACCTTAAAACAATTGCGTATACAATAGCCTAGATATAAGCACTAGCCAGTTATTATTTGGTACACGAGCACTAAAAGAACGTAGGTACGGCACTGCTCTATAACATTTAATCGTCTTTTAACAATTCACCCATGCAATTCACAGACATCGTGATTTAAACAGTCGTTAACACCTGGGAAAAGGAAGCTAGCGTCCAAAACAATTAAAAAAAAAGTCTCACGTACTAAATGCTCGTCCTCTAATTCCCGTCGCATACCCTGGCTTTCGTTTGCAACGATCGATTTATTTAAAGCGTTTATTAAGCGTGGCAATCAGAATATCTTCACTTTTTTTGTGGCAAATTAAATGCTCTTGTGGGTGTTAATGTAGATTTAATAGTCAGTTTTGTAGCATGTAAACGATTTCTGAATAAATAATTTTCTACGTTAAAATTATATCAACGTAAGCTTTGGCATGCTTTTAATGACCAATAGCAATAATCTCTGTACGTAGCGTAGCATCGGTTTTATTCTGCCTTTATACGTTTAAATAAATGTTTACTAAATTTAAAAAAAATACTTTTCCCAATATCGCACCCATGGAAGATGCTAATATTTTCGACGCCTTCAAGCCTGTGTATTTCGTTTTAAGTTGTTTTGGCTTGTTACCTTATAGTGTCAATTTCAACAAAACTGAACAGCGCTTTAGTGTTATTCATAAATCTATATATTTGAACTGTGCGTGTGCTTCTCTTTATCTATTGTTGATTTTAGCTTTTTGGGTGTACCATATCCACTACATAATGTCAACGGTCGATTCCATGACATTAAAGGAAGCATTTATTACAAATATGAATTACAACTTAGAATTGCTTGCTTTGGTAATGTTTAGTGTAGTTTCATATATGATGGCGTACTGTAATAAGAAGAGACATGTTAGGATACTGAATAAGATAGCGAATATAAAATTAAGAGCCAATTCGTACATGAATGGAATCGATTATGGCAAGTTACGCCAACACATTTTTTCACGCGTCCTCGGGTTTCTGTTACTAGTCTTGATATTGCAGTTAACTGTTAATGCGACAAGAGAAGACGAGCTGAAGAAGATGATGTTGGTTACGTTCTCTTTTATTTTACCGCAGACTATACAGTTCGTTTTGATATCGCATTTCTACACGATACTACTGTTTTTGAAATACATACAGAGAAACATAAGCGATGTGGCAATGAAAGAAAAGAAATCCGCAAATGGGAATTCGTTCGTGGAGACTAAATTATTTCTATCATCTTTGAATGATATCAAGATATCCTATTCCAAGGTCTTTGATGTAGTAAAGGAGATAAATGCAGCTTTCGGAGCTCCAATTTTGGTCATCATAATTGGTTGCTTCCATTCGATCGTCAGCGAAGCTCACATCATCTACCACGGTTTGGTCATACAGGGAATGTTTCAAATTCATTGGATTGTAAACAGTACTATATGGATCGTATGGCAATTATCAAAGATATACATTTTATCGCACTGTGGAGAAATGTTGAAGTTAGAGGTAATTGTGTATAAAGATAAGGATGACAATTTCTTGTGAATGTAAATTAGTACGGTAAGGAGCAAAATTTATGACGTATGTGAAGCTTACGTGCAGTGCCTATATACCATTATTTTTAGAGCAGCAAAGATGTATGCGCGTAGAGCGCATGGGTGCCTGTGAAAGGGCGTTATCTAAACAAACCGTAGTTCTAAAACTGTTTCGCTTTAGGTACTGTACCTGCGTAAAATTAGTTCAAATCGAAGATCTTTAAGTTTTCCCCAAATTCCACCTACAGTAGAATAACTTCGTACTGTTAACATAAGTATTTTTGCAGAAGAAGTAGGTATGATGGCACAAGTTTGCAGTTACTCAACTGTGACCTTTTTTAGGACCGTCTTTATTGTGTGCTTTAGGTCTGCCATTAATTTTACCACAATATTTGTCTGCAAAGGCAGAAGTGAAGATAAATAATCCTACCTTATACAGCATCGCTATATTCATTTAATAAATTTTTATATATTTCAGACGCAAAAAATAGCACAATGCCTGTATGATATACCCACAGTCAAAATGGACATTCGTACTTTAATGGAAGTAAGATTTACTTTTTTTTTTTAAACACGACTTATATTTATAAGTTAATATATTTTTGTCGATGCATTTATTGTTTTTTTTTTTCAGATAAACCATTTTTCAATGCAGCTCCATTATCAGCATACAGAATTGACCGTTTGTGGATACTTTCCCTTAGATTCTACATTGTTTTATAATGTACGTATTGTTTAGGCAGACATCCGAGCAAGAATTTCGTACCTATCTTAACACCATCATCTAGGGGTATTCGGTGCCTAGAGTCGACAGCACTTACCAGGGGATTCCAATTGAACGTTTTACGTGCCGCTTAGAACGATTTTGAAAATAGTGCAACTGAAAACTAACGAAAATAATTTTTTTACCTCTTAAGCTACAGTCATGGTTCCAAAAAGCCTTTCACTTTACTATACTCGCCGAAATCCAGCTGCTATTAAGTTCATACATATCGAAAGTCTTTAACAAGACTTAAACGTTACGTATAAGTCGGTAGTCTTTAAATTGGCCCCGAATTGTACTTACAGACTGTAAGACAGTTGTACTTTCAGACATGCGCGTAATACTGTTTAAAGCCACTATTTTTATGCGACAATATGAGCTTTATCTGTTATGCGCTTGATGTGATGTTATACTTGGGGTCGTAGCTTTGAAAAATAAAACTTTTTTCGTCTTTACATTTCGACGTGATTTCGATTTACGATACGTCGTAAACTAATTCTTATTATTTTAACACCTCAAATTTAAACTGTCAAACCGATATCGTTAAACCGTAGTGTTTGTTACTTTACGCACAAGTTATGTATAAAGTTAAAAAAAATCAATAGGTATCATTGGTATTGTTTTACCAGAATAAATTAATAGTATACCTATACACAAAAGAAACTCATTAATGATTTAGTATTTTATATTATACATCGGTCGTCGAGAATTTGCGTTCCTGACAGTTCGTAATCGGTATATTAATCGGATGGTTGATGTGAATTTGTACCGTCGGACGATTCTCGTTTTCAAACATTATTATCGTTTACATGTACGAATGACACAAAATTAAACTAAAAATTATGTTATGTCAACTCACAACAAACATGTTATAGCTATAAATCTCATGTGTCAGGAACGCAAACTCTTGACGGCCGATGTCTAGTAGAGTATGTATCTATGTATTTTAAAGGAAGGTGTAAAGTAAACATTTTATTTACAGATGGTGGCAGCATCGTCGACGTATTTCATTATATTCGTTCAATTTGACAAAAAATAAAATTATATTAATGTGTATAATTTGGCATAAATATATCCGCAAGCAAGTGGAAATTCTCGATTTTATTTAAGTGAATATTTTGTTTCGATTAGTAAGACATTCAAGTATGGCTACCAAGAAACAGCGTGTGCGTCAGTCTTCAAGGAAATGAATATAAATTAAAACAAAAATATAAATTTTATTTCGTAAATTTATATACACAGTTAAATACAAGACAGGTACATAATCGTTATCTACTAGACAATTCATCTTCAGTTAGACGAATATATATGTGAACAAAAATCTACACAAATCGACTTACAAACATGTCGATGTTTCTGTATCGATGTATTCGCAAAGTAATATCAAGATTTCGCGTAGGTATCTTGGTATGATTAGATTCTGGGTTGTGGTTTATCCATATAGTATATAATAACTACGTAAAGGGGACATTGACAGGACATAATCCTAACTACTGATTGTGTTTTGTTTTTGGCTTACAAAGAAAGCGTTCATGGTTGTCACTTTTACTCGGTTATGTTTAATGAACTGGTGGCGTCCAGTCATGGCGCCCTCTCTGGTTGCGTGCACAACTGACCAAAAGCGATGACCAAGAATGTTATGTTGGTTGCGAAGTGCCAAGTTATGTAACGTCAGTGTAACCTCTTCGTAGTTATGGCTTATCATTAGCAGCATAAGACGATTGATCCACATATTGGTAATAGATATTAATGATTAGATAGGTATGAAGAGAGCGAGTTATGATTGAGGAACGATGAAAGGATAGCGTTATATGCCACTACTGCAGTCGCGTTTCATCGATATTTCGTCTTCAGAGGGTGTTTCAAAGTGGGCGCCACAACAAAAAAGCTGGCGTACGACTCGTGTCATTCTTGAGGAACGCGACTCGCTGCGTGATAGAGTGCCCGCTCCGTCGTCATCCGTCTAAAATGGAGAAAATTTATCAACATTCGTAGAATTGCAGAATATTTTTACAGCTATAATATTAATCGCGAGGTATGTTTTAGGCATAGACTAAATTGATTTGACAGCAACGATTGGTTTTTATTGAGTCATAAATGTCAGTTCACAGTATCGAGGTGACGTTTCGCAATTTTGGGGGTTGAAACTGCCGCATGGAGATTTTTCGGGGATGAAGAGCGGCGCGCGGGTACCTTGCGCACTGAAAGTTGGAGTAAACCTCACCATCTTACACCGGCTAGCTATAGTTGAGATTTGGATTAGATACACAATAACAAGCAAATCCATATCAAAGTAACGTTCAACGTAAAACTGTCAGCCCATGTTAGTCATGCAGGTCTAGTCGTAGCCCACCACCATCACAGAAAACAGCATCTGAAGAAGTTCCTATACCCACAAAGGAAAAAGAGTTAGTAACGACTCATGAAATTAAAAAATGGCTTTCTTCCATTGAACAAAGCCTGAACAACATATGTAGATTAACAAGTGAAGGAAAAACGAATTCCGAGCAGAAGCTAAAAATAAACAACATAAGCAGAAACGTGATGGGAGGTATATCGCAAATGGCTGTGAAATATCGGTCACTCAAAAAAAAAAATATATATATTTCAGTCCAAACAACAATTACAACTTTAACAGAACAAAAGGAAACCCATATTCACTTAGAAGAACAAATCGAAGATCTGAAAGAATAAACCATTGAGTGTAGGTATCTTTTGCAGACGTAGTGAGGAAAATTAATAGGCCTATAATACTACCATCAAACACCAGTAATTTTGATATTTACCCAACATACAAAGATAAGTCGAGTGAAGCAACTAAGAAGCCTGATGAATTAAAACACCAAATCCGTGTAATGCCAAATAACAAAGGTTGAGGCGTTATAATTAACGTAGAGGAGAAAGATTACATTGTGAAGCTAAAGCAGTCAGAGCAGCTTAAAACATCAGGGCTAATAGTTGAAGAGAATACAAACGTAGGCTTAAAGTGATTTTATTAGGTGTGCCCACCAATACATCTGAAAGTTTTTGAATGCCTGCATGAACAAAATATTTCGCGCAAGAACCAGCACATAGAACGCGAAAAGTTCTTGAATTCTATAAAACTGAGCCATAAATCAGGTAAAACAGACGCGCCTTACTGTAATTTTACACTTGAACTACCAGCCGAGGTTAGGAAAATACTTATTAAGCAAGAAAGGAGATGAGCAATGCCCTGCTAGGCAAATCGCTGAAGTCAGATATTAGGTCTTAATCTACGAAGTTGCCGTTTTGTATGAAATAAGTTAAAGTATTTTTTTTCAAACATTTTTATTTCTGTTATTCAAAGTAGTCACCCCTGCAATCCATGCATCTTTGCTAACGCAGTGGCAGTTTATTGATGCCCTTCTTGTAAAAATCAACTGGACGGGGGGCAACAAACTCTTCAAAGGCATTTTGTAATGTCTCTCGGGAATTGAATTTTTTTCCCGTTAAAAAGTTGTCCAAATTTTGAAAAAAGTAATAGTCGGTAGGTGTAAAGTCTGGTGAGTATGGCGGATGAGGCAAAACTTCTAACCCCAACTCTAGCAGCTTGGAGACTGTTTGTTGTGCAGTATGGGGTCGCGCGTTGTCGTAAAGGAGCAACGAGGACGACCGATTGACCAAAGCTGGTCGCAGACTGCGAGCTTCTCCATAAGTGGCTTCAGTTCTTCACAGTACACATCTGCAGTATTGCTCAGGTCATTTTGTAAAAAGCTGTGATGCATCACACCGGCACTAGACCAACAAACAGTGACCATCACCTTTTTAGGGGTTATTTTTCGTTTAACACATTGCTTTGGTGCTAAACCAGGATCTAAGCAACTTGTTGAGCACTTTCGATTGTCGAACAAAATCCATTTTTCATTGCAGGTAACAATCCGGTTCAAAATTTCTTCATTTTTGTGCTTTTTGAGCAACGCAAGGCAGGTCTTGTCTTGACACGTACGGTGATCATTAAGTTCGTGGTGTACCCATTTATCAAGCTTTTTTACTTTGCCAATTTGTCGCAGATGGTCCAATATTGTTCTGATGCTAACATCAAAAGCTGCTGCTAGTTCAGCTGTAGTTTGAGTATATCAGCTTCCACAATCGCATTTAATTCATCATTGTTGACCAAAGTGTCTGGACGGCCACGAGGTTCATTATTCAAGTCATAATTTCCAGAACGGAAGCGGGCAAACCAATAACAGTTTATGCGTTCGTTTGTTAAGTTATTTCCGTAAACGTTGTTAATGTTACGTGCTGTTTGTGCCGCATTAGTGCCACGACGGAACTCATATAGCATAATTACACGAATTTTTAAAGTGTCCAATATGACGAAAAATGTTCAAATGTAATGAAAACACAACGCTAATCAATAAACAAAAGACTGACTTTGTAAAAATAATGTTTGGCTTTTAAAACAAAATTAATTTGAATTTAGAATACACAGCCAATCAAAAATTCTTTTTGTTTGAATTGGCCAGTACTGAAGAACGGCAACTTCATAGGTTCATAGGAAGGCGCCTAGAGCGCCGCAGCACAAGTATGGGTAATGTAACACATGATCTTCTTAAAGATAATATAAGCTCTTCCTTTGAATACGAATCGTTGTTAAGTGGCCCATATACATGTTCTTCGTTTATTAGCAATGTTAAACATAATTATATTTTCGTACGGAACATTCGTAGCTTTAACTGTAAACTTATGATGACACAGAAATTTTATTATTAGTAATCTTATAATTAAGCCCAAGGTAGAAAAAATGCTAAGTAGTTCAATAATGTATTTATAATTTTAAATTCTTAATGGTGAGTATTAATTAAGTTGGTCATTGTCATTGTGTAAACATTTTTATTTGAATAATCGCTAGTCTACTTTATATGAATTGGTACCTAAGATACAGGCAAACTATTTCGCTTAGTTTAGGTATTTCATAATAAATACATAACACTAACCCTTATTATATAAGTTTTATGTAAAATAGGCAAATTTTTATGCAGAAATAAATTTATCTTATCTTAGTATGAGTGGTTTGACGGTAAACGCAGAAGGGGGCTTCTAGTCAATTCGTACCTACTTTTATGGTTTTAGGTGAATATTGCCGTATTTACAATACTTACTCTGTAGGAAGAGAAATAACTTACTACCTTTATTACTATACAAAGATATATTTTGTTACGTGCAAATGACATCGGTTGACGGTACTTCCTTGTCTCTAGTATTGTCTCAGAAAGTACGTTCAAAAATAAGAGATAATAAAATTCTATTTGAGTTTCTAGAAAGCGTTAGGATATTTCGACGATCTACTACCCGTCCGTGGTCTCAACACTTTCACATAAAATTACGAATTGACTAGAAGCCTTCTTCTGCGTTCATCGTCTAACCACTCATACTCTAGCTAGTGGAAGATTACACTTTTCATAATTCGTTCGCGTACTTTTCATAATTTTTCAATTTTTCAATTCTACGTAGGTAACCCAAATATTTTCGAAATTAATGTAACGTTATTATAATTTCTAAAACGTCCTCTCTCTGTCTGCCAGTGAAAGTCTCATCAAAATCTATTCAGCCGTTTTGTAGAAAATATTAAAAACTTGTTTGTGTTTTAATCAAAAAGTCTTTATTTCAAAATCACAAGCAGACATTTCAATTTTCTTTATTTGTATGGAATAAAGAAGTTTTTGTTAAAACTTGTCCGGGGGCACCACGAGCTCAAAATTTTACTTGTTAAAACCAAGATCGTTGGTTGCACTTAGTGGAGACATCAGTACTTGAAAATCCAATTGAACTCACTAGAGAAATTAAGCAATGGAATTAAGTTCGCAACGAAACTTTAGCGTGTGCAAATCGTTCGCAGTGATCATCTAGTCACTAAATACCAGATGTTCCTCTTAAACGTCCGTGTACTTACCCATTCCGATTCTTTTTTGGTAACTTCAGGACTGCTCGACTGGGTGATCGCATTGACGTCGCGTTTATTCATTCCTGTGGCGGCGCTGAACGCTGGAGGTTTCACCGTTTCTGGTATTGGCTGTGCGGACGTCACCGCTGAAGCTACCTGAGATGTGATGATAGGTGTATCATACCTACAGGTTCTTATTATACAGGGAGGGCAAAAAGTCTCACCGCAGAGTAGAGGGGGACCAAAGTAGAGACTACATCTTTTTAAACTCCGCTTCACATCACTTGAAAATGGATAGTTATCAAGTTACATTACACCTGCGTTTAATTTATATACTTATCTACAATAATCTGGCAATTATAGGCGTTTTTATGGAACAAACAACTTTGTAGTTTAAGTTTGTGTATGTGATTTCAAAACTGCTCTATTTGATTATGATTCTTTTTGACGACCGCTTAGCCTAATCGGTAGCGATTCTGCCTACAAAGTTAGAGGTCCCGGGTTCGAATTCCAGGTCGAATCAGTATTTATATGATGAATATTAATACTGGTACCGTGTCTTGGTTGTTATATGTATATGGTGTCTTCGCTTGGTACCCAAAATACAAGCTAATGCTTAGTTTGAGGCCTAAAAGTTGTTGTGATGTATATGTTATTATTATTATTATCATTCTAAAATGGTTACATAATTGAGAATTGAGAAGAATACAATAATTGTTTATTAAACATCGAACGATCCTTAGATTGAATTTGTATCCTATTACAGATATAAAGTCCTATTTATTATTTGTATACGTATACATATTATAAGTAGGTAATTACCTAAATAACATTACGTTTTATTGCTGTCAATAATTTTACAGGATTTTGATTGTAATGAACTACTTTAGCTTAGTTCAACAAAGGTTCAAAAGACGGTCTTATTTGTTTTGTGGTTGCTTTATTTTTTTTATTTAATTAATTATTTATTTAATTAATTTAGCAATCAAATAGTTACTGTTGTTTGAATCTTCATGGGTGCCAGTGTGATTTCTTCAGATGACTCTCGTCTTTTGTTACTGGAAATCATCTTCGATACTCGATGTTTGACTTCTCGGTGCTTAGGTTCTGGCGAAGTCTTTTCTAAAAAAATAATGGTGTAGTATAAAATAAGCCAAAAAAAAATTAATAATTTTGAGGCAACCATGTTTGAACTAAAATTACACTGTAAGCCTCTTACAATTTGATTTATTTAATATAATATATATAATACAATTACAAATATACAGGGAAAATTAATAAATAATATAAAATAAATAAATAAAGTAAGAGACATAGGCAAATGAAATTTTACTACATTAATAAAACAAAGATTCTACTACTACTTTTTATTTAAGATCTTATTTCTTCCCCCCCCCCCCCCCCCCGCTTCTAAAGTGCTTCTAATGAGTTTTTTTATAATATTGAAATTCCTGGTTCATAAAGAAAATAATATACAATACTGGTCATTTCTCCCATTGCAGTAGTCATTAAGGACGCCAAATCGGAAAATTAAAAACGAATTCTAAAATGTATTATCTATGGTATCGTGTTACATCTACACTAATATTATAAACAGGATTTGTATTTTTGTATGTTTGTAACGAATAAATTCAAAAACTACTGAACCGATTTCAAAAATTCTTTTACCATTACAATTCTACATTATCTCTGAGTAACATAGGTCATATTTTATTTACATACTAGCTTTTTGCCCGCGGCTCCGTTCGTATGGACTACACAGTTGTACCGGGAAGGCTATAATTTTTTTCATAGATGGAGTTTATAAACTGAAGAGTAAGACAAACTACTTTTTATCCCGAAAAAAGCGGTCCCAGTACAACTCTGTAGCCCACGCGAGCGGAGCTGCGGCAGAAAGCTAATACCAAATAAAAATGCTCGTTTTGATTGATATATGTATAAGTTTTATAGACCATAAAACAATTAGAATTTTAAGGAATAAATAGAGCCTCACTCATAAGAAAAGCGAAAATCGAAAAATATTTGTGAAGAGAAAAAACTTATAAAATTGGTTCCTTTCACTTCGAGCTAATAAGTTCAATTGATCAACTGAGTGGTAGTAAGCCCGCTTCTTGTTTAGAAGGCCGTGGTTCGAATCCCAGGGACCATTGAGTTTTTCTAACTTATCTACGTAACTGTCTCTGATTCTGTGCCCCGGAGAGAACGTTTAGCCGTCAATCCCGGTTAAAATCCACCAACCCTCACTGGAGCAACGTGGTGAATTAAGCTCCAAGCTCCCTCATCCGGGAAGGAGGCCTAAGCCCATGCACTAGGGCATTAATGGACTGATGGTACGGTATCGTGTAGTCTAATGGTGACTATGGTAGTCTACTTGAACGAAAGTTCTACTTTTGATCTAAATTTAGTTGAAATTAAAAAAAAAACATAGTTCCTGCAGATAATGTGATGATTCAGAATATCGCATGTTGGGAGGATTCTCTCCATTGAGGGACTCTCTCCATGCGAGTCCGAATCGCACTTGCCCGGTTTTTTATTTAAAGATAAAAGAAAGGGTTTCTTGCGTAAGCACTAATCTTTTTAACTTAAATAAAAACAGGACTCTAATTCTATATTGGTTTTAAGACATTATTATGCATTGGAAAACATTTGGAAGATTGTCTTTCACCGAGATTGGTTGATTGGGCATTTCTAGGGTACCGCATAGATACAAGATCATATTTATGCAGATAGCTTGGTGAGTCCTGTTTTAGTTTTTTTCTGGTTGGCTACAAAGGGACTACTTATACACTGTGTTCGTCCAAACATAATCCAAAAAATAAAGCCCGTAGAACATACCGAACTATACAAAAAGTCTCAGGTAAACAAGTGACACAAACTAATGGTTACCAAGAAAAAATTGCCATAATTCCGACAAGGTAAATACTTGGGCACACTACTGTTGAAATTGAACTTTTCTGAGACAGGTATGACTCGTCAGTTCAACGTTTTCAATTGTCTTTTGTAGAGTTTGCAAAGAAACCAGCTTTAATAAAAATGCATTTCCTTTATTTTGTAACATTGTGCATAAGTGTTCTAACTTGTTACCATACAAAATATAGGCGATAAAAATATGAAACTTTGAACTTTTTCTCGGTAACCGTTAGTTTGCGCTACCTGCTTACTTAAAATTTCTTGTTAAGTTCGTTAAGTTATTTGCCTTATATTTTTTTGTACTATGTCCACCCGCATACGGTGTTTATGAGAATTAATAAGTAGGTACATAAAGCAAAAAAGTTAATTATTTCCATTTTTGTTTTTCGTTTCTAGCTATAAGGTAGCTATAACTCTGTCTGAGTTAGCAAAAGGATTTGCCGAACTGGGCACCTTGTGAATTAACAAAGTAAAATAATTATATAGAATTCAATCTAACCATGTTCTTTTTCCTTTACTTCAGCGCCTTCAGCCTCTGGAATAGACTCATCTAGTGCGTGCTTCAAATCTGCAGCCACGGCTGAAAATGTTAACATTTTGATAAATAAAGATAACTTTGTAATTTTCCTTACACTATAGTTAAATACTTTTTAGGATTTAAGCCTTATAAATTTAACTATTTTGAAATGCGTCAAACCACTGCCATCAAACTGATTGTTACCTAACGTTCAGAAAGTGAGTCTATCAATGTACAACCCATGCTACAGCCACATTAGCTTAGAATCAGTGGCTTTTCAATCAGCCTAGGAAATCACATTATACCACAGTCAATCAGACCGGCTTCAACGTGACACGTTATTAGATGTGGCTGTTGGTACAAAGCCAATGACTTCGGGCTAATGTACCAGCCACTTTAAAGGAACTCTATTAGGGCAAGTTCTTTGTCCACTAGACAGACAAAAGACGTTCAACATTGATAAATAACTCAAATTCTTTGATAGTATGATATCTGGATTCGACCTAAAGTTGACGTCAGAAAACGTAGATATCACCTAACAGTTCGGTTATAATTCACGCACGCGGAGACGGTTTGAACATGATTACTATGGCGTAGCGAAAATATGTTGTCTGTTGAGTCGTCACATATCTCACTATCAATCTATTTTGGCCGAATTTCAAATCAATCATTGTTATGAAAATGATTTTCGTATGGCAGCATTGAGAAGCCAATCAAAATTTTAAGCTTTAAAATACGCAACGAACGCATTATAACGCGGCAAAGCGATATTACACAAGGTACAATTATTTTAGACTTCGACTAAGCACGAATCTAATTCTGTTTACAAATTTTAATACTCAACTCTTCAACTGGTTGCCCGTAATGGTCTGTGTCAACCAAAAACTGAATTACTTGAAGTATCTACTACTTAAAATAGTCTGTACGTATTTAAAATAGTTTAAAATATTTACAATGCGTTAGTGGAACTTTCGAACGTTTGTAGTACAATTCGGGCGACGAGGTCGTGTCGTCTCGCAGATTTGGCGAACGGTGCACTTTGTGACGGCTCGCAGAATTGGGCTCGATAACCATCGACGCTGTTTTCGCTCCCGTACCCGTACCTCTGCCGGTTGAATCATCTGCGCCCCCACCACCATGCTTTTCTTGTTCAGACATTATATAACACTCTTCAAGAATCCATCGAAGTACCGAATTCACAATTTTATAACTTTAAAGTTGACATCCATTATTTTTCAAATTCACGATACGTCATACTGTTGAATTTGACAGGTGACTTTCTTGTTTTACCGTTTGATTCGATTTTTAAAACTTTCCAGTTGTCGTTCTTGTTGTTTTATTGATATGTTATATTCTTTCAGGGACAACGCCGAAACAGAACTATGTATCATAAACGTATGCCTGAAAATTATTTGCGTCAAAAGATTATATTGCAATATACAATGTAATTAAAGAAAATTTTGATGATAAAAAGAAATTAAAATCACAAGTGTTTATGCAATCACGTGTCGTACAAGCAAAATATTTATGGTACTTTTGGTTATAAATATTCGTGCCCCTGTCACGTAAAAATAAAATATTGACGTTAACAAAATTTTCGTTTCATTTCAACCAAGACTCTATTAGAAATACAGTTTAGGCCGACTAATATATAAGAATGTCTGGAAAGAAGAAAATGAAATGTAATGGAACATAAAAGACATTCGGCAAAAAGGAAATTGTCGACACACGAAGAAGAACTCATACGTCAAGTCAATTACGATTCTTCACTTGGTAAGTAGTTTACATTTTAACAACTATTCTAATGATCTTATTGACCTTTCTGCTGCGACTCGTTGAGCATTCTGTTATGCATTATATAATTTGAAGCTCGGGCATTTATTCAGCTTGTGTAAATCATGTGAATAATAATTTACTTCCGTTGGTATAATTTATTTTATTTGCCATATTTAATTCAAATCTTAGAACTTTACTTTTATTTAGTTGTTTGTATTTTGAATTGTTTTAACGAGTAATAATTTAATTTATTCGTGTGTAAACTTTAAAATTTTAAAGTTTCGAATATTCGAAATACGTAAATAGACAAATTAAACAAATTTAAGATGTAAATAAAGAGGATATTCCGGACGTAAGCTTATATGAGAATAAAAAGACCTTCAAACAACTCAAGAATAACGAAGCGCCAGGTGAAGGCGTAATTACGACAAAGCTTCTGAAAGCGGGTGGAAAATCTGTACTCAAAATCCTTCTGAAACATTCATTTGAGTTATACATGAAGGTACGATTTTGCTTGAAGCGTAGAACAGGGTGTGGCAATATTGTTTTCCTAAAAGGGAGGCGATTATTTTTTGATCAGGAACCTTCTCGCGGGCAGTCTGGAATGAGGTCTGGACGACTTCCAACTATGCGTAAAAGCTGGTTTCCGAATAGACTTTAGTACTATTGATTACATCTATGTGTTATGTGAACTATGAGTAAGCCTTTGTTTCATCGACACCTGGGCAGTGTTACAATCCTTACAAAGATGTCAAATTGACTGTAAGGTATCTCGAAGTGTTGAGATACTACGATATAGCCATCATGTCAGTTCGGATACAAAACGAAAACACGATACCGATTCAACTGCAAATAAATTGCACGAAGATGTGAATTGTCTGAAACTATTCAGCACAGCATTAGAAGATGTCTTCGAGCTCTTGAGTCGGAAAGGACAATCAATGGCAGAACCGCTGACAGATCACGCCGTGGTCCCCACAAGGGGGAAAAGGGCTCTAGCTTAGGGGCCAGGAAGTAGGTGAGGTCCGACGTTGTAGGTGCAGTTAAAAATGTTATTGTGAAAATTGTTCGAGCAAGTTCGACACGCAAGGGCCGAGTGAATGAAATAGTGCGTACTCTCGTTCACTCTTCGTGTTGTCTTTGAATCGATTTCTTTTAGAAAGCCATACAGAAGCCTGCCAGTAATTTTAGCCTGGAGCCCATTTCAGATGTGGGGGCCATGGTAGAGTGCACCAAAGTTTGTCAAATGAGTTTAAAAATGTACATAAACAAAACGAAAATCATGTTAAATATCCATGCAGGTTTCACACGTTACGCTGGTTGTTAGGGACTCCATAATCGAAGTTCTTGTTTATCACATGTCTAAGACAGTGTCGTATTTGGTAAATCCAACTTTAACATAAATTTAAACGAAGAATCCTCAATTTTAATTATCAGCATGTTTAGATAAGCCATAAATACCAATACTATAAAAAAAATTTACAGGGTAAATTATGTATTTCAGATTTTACAGATCTACAGAAATCTCAAAAATATCAATCTCCACGCATTTTAGTATGCAATAAAAACAGTGCTTCGCCTGACGACTTCGACGTGAAGACTTTGTACATCACCGAAAAGAAACTATTACCTACCAGTAAGGTGAATGATTAATTGTTAAGTGTGCACACCACTAATTTGGAAATGCCGCTTTTATTTCGATACATGTTAAGAGAATCGATAAGTGGTTGGCACACCAATTATTTAATTTAATACTGATTTAATTACCTTACGCGTTTATAGGAATATACGATTTTTCGATATTTTAGTATTGAAGCACACCGCGTGGTTTATACGGTTAGCCCCACCAATACCACTCGCTACTCAGAATCGCCCTTCTTTGGAGTTTCTAGAAGGTTTGGGACAAGATTCTTAGTGTTCTATATATAGCCGCATCGAGTATTGCTGGAGAGATTTTTGAAACTGCCATGAGGGTTTTTAAGTGATTTTTTTGTTTGGAATGATGAGCTTCATAGCTCATTAACATTGTATGCCCTCCTCTAACTTTTAAATTGTGTGATTAAACAATCCTTTTTGAGATATCCACAGTTTTCAGTTACAAACAATCTTAATTATGTGTAAACGATGATTGCGTGGTGATTGCTTGTAGGAGATACATGCAACGAAATCCTAATTTGATGTGTGCCCGATACGCACCGACCTAGTATTTTATTACATGAAAATGTTTCAGCTTTGAGCTTCGTGACCTATCAGAGATGCGAGAGTTGTTTAATATCGAATAGTCATTAAATTTTTAAAAACCACCCTGGTGTCAGGTTTGTATATCAGGGGCGGTTACTATTTTGGTCTATTATTATAGACATGAAAGTCTTCTTAGTGTCATAATATTTGTAGGTATTGATAGTCGGCCTTTATTTAGTACAATATAATAGATATATTGACATATTAATTAACTTTATGACGTCACCAACTACACATTACGAATGCGAGACGCCTCGAAACTGTTTTTGAATTAGCATTAGATACTTTGTAAATACTTCACTTATCTAATTATTACTTAATATGAAAATTTTCTATTTTTAATTAATATACAATAAATCGACCTAAATGTTGTAGCAATAGTCCCTGATCAGTTATTTTATTTTCAGGTTCCATTGATAATGAATCTACGAATTCTATGGATTATGGAAATCAACTAAATGCACCTGAGGAACTTTCGGAATACGTGTCTAGCGATAGTGAATTTAAATCGAGTATAACTGTTCTTTCAAAACATTCATACGCTAATAAAGCATTTAAGTTATATGAATATAATGGCACTAAATCAGCGGAGATATGTCAATTGCAAAATCGATCACAATTAAAAATGAATTCTCCTAAACAGAATCTTAGGAGTGGATCGAAACCTGCTAAAATCGATAAAGCCACATTGATTATAACTAACACTTCTTCCGAGGAATCGATTCAACATTATAACAGTGTAATTGAGCAACTTCAAACACGAATAGATCAGCTAGAGCGTAGGGTCATGAAACAAGAAATAGTATTTCGTGCAATGGATCCTAATTTTTTTATGACGTCTTCGGAAGAAGGGTGCAGTGAGAATAATTCTTTCGAGTTTCCTAAGATCAACCGACCTGGTTGTAGTTATATAGAGCAATACAATCACGTTCCAGAAACATCGGCATTTCAACGAAGCACCCAACGAACTGCGTCTCTACCTCCGAATAAAGCCAGTACGGCAGTGAAAGAGCCCAAATCGGAAAAGTACGGCAGAGACTTTACAACGTACGATGGAATCACTGCTAGAGGGCGCCGTTGTGCTTCAGTGCCCTTAAAAAGGAATAATATTCCTAATTTAGCTGCAGAAAGGGTACAAAAGATCCGTCATAAACTAAATCCAATGCGAGACTACAAATTATTGGATACTGTTCACTATTTAGCTCAAGGAGAATTCGCTCCTAGAGACGATGGGATCAAACTGACACCATCGAGAGAAGCGGTGCTCAGTGACATAATATGGGAAGACGTCTGTCGCACTCACTGGCCCAACACCCGACTGGCGACGCGACGCACAACTAGACAGGAACGCATCGCCGCCAGGTCAGAACTGCAACGCCTCATTGATAATCTGCTTCGAGACCGAGTGGTTCATGCCGAGCGTCGCAGACGAAAACATTACAGAATAATTAAACTCAACCAAAGCAGAATCGGGGGTCTTGGAAAAACTGGTGATATCATCGTCGCTAGTAACAAAAACAAGCGTTCGAAAGAGAACAGACCGTCCGTCGGCAGCGATCACGGAGCAACTACAGCTACTTTTGACATGAATCGAGTAGATCGACCAAAGAAAATCTATAAAAGTCAAGACCAATTGGTTTCATCAGATGTGCGTTCACCTCGTCCATTCCTTTCCAACGACTGTCCACCGGGTCCGAGTGGTTTCTCTCGTTGCCTGAACAGCAGCCATTCCACGGAAACTGGCCATTGCTCCACATCTCAATCGGGGAGGTCTGTGAGATCAATACTTCCCCAAATGCTTGAAGGTAATATACCTCAAGGATCACCAGGCATAAATAACACTTCACATGCAAGGAATCCTCGGTTGGTAATAAAAAAGGACACTTCTGGAATACGACATCCGCCCAAGGAAAATCAAAACTTCGAGCACTACATTCTTTTGCCTACATTGGTAGTCCGATCGCCATCGAATGTGAGACGTCAGAAAAAATTTAATGAGCTATACCATAGGATTCTCAATTTTCACGTAAATGATAATAAACGTAAGTGTTTGATTTAATAGATGTTGAATTAAAGATATGTAGCATACGCTGCACAAACAAATTTGATTTTATGAAATTCTGTTATTTAAAGTAAATTTCTTAAAAATATGCCCTTATTTAAAAAAAGAGTAATTTCACGAATACCGACTAGGTAATAATAGGTCACTAAATAAATTTTTATTTTATAATTTTTTTCAGCTTCTCCAAATAAAGTACCTAATAGTAAAGCTACATCAGAAACACACGAGAAGCCGAACTTCCTACTGAAGAAAGACATCGGCGTAAATTTTAACATCACTCTATCCGATAGCGAAGAAAGACTACAGAAATGATATGTAAATTAATACTGTAAACGAATTATGCTTTTGTATAATATACTGTTTATTTATCTTTTAGAAATATATTAAATCTCAGCATAAAAAGTTATTGTCATTTTGTATCTAATAAATACTAGTCAAATAGTAGCCAACGATACTTGGTGTTTTATAGAAATTAACGCAAGGGAAATGTTTAGACGTGTGGCAATGCGCGTGTCAATTTTTCGCAAGCACCAACTTATCGTCTATTTTCCATTGTCTAAAAATTGTAACTGGGACAGTAAGTATACCGTCATTATCATCGTCAGTATCCACTATCCAATACCCACTGCAGTCGAACATAGGCATCTCCAATGCGTCAGAAATATTTTCTGATACTATCGATCGGTGACTACTAGGTCATCTCTGATACTCTGTCTATACAGGGTGAGGTTTTGATGACCAGCCAAATTTTAATAAAATTATCTTTGGTAGAAAATTGATAGCCGTCTTGTTTCCTTTTAGTATCATTTTATAGAGTAATATTGAGATATGACTACACAAACCTTTCCTGAAAAAACCAATAACTCTAGTCACCATCCATTCCCGCCGCCCCGTTCCGTTTCAAGGCCTCGGGCGCGTACGTTTACTACAGCGTTATGAAGACAACCAAATGTTTTTAAATAACACTGGATAAAATAATTTATTACGAAAATGTAACCCATATTTTTTATTTACGCAATGAGATCTATTGGTGATAACTAATATCTAGAAAAATTTTGATCGGCTACTAAAATCTCACCTTGTATACACGGCACCACAGAACTTGCTCTCTGCATACAAAACATTTTTTTCTCTACCACTTTCAAGGTTTGCATTATTTATTTTATAATGTATATATCGTATATATAATAAATAAATAATCCATATTTTTTCCAAACTATCTTATGCACATCTAAGTAAGATTTTAATCGGTTCAAAGCTAGTCCTCTGACTCCATAGTAATGTAATTTCTTGACCAATGGTTCAGAGTGTTGAGGGACCCCAACTTTATTGAATGTAGGTAATACATATATTGTTCTAAAGTTAGTGGGGTCAGAAGTACTATCTGATTTAAACAATGGATATATTTTAAACAGCATTACCGCTGATTCAGGTGTAACAATTTCAATTAGAAATTTGATAAGATGAAAAAAAACCCCCAAGGGTATTTAATTTTTTTAATAGGAGTCATTTTAAACACTTCAATTATGTCTGTAGTATAGTTAAAATTTAAAATCTAAACTATACACAGGTACGTTAAATTCTGACAATACAATTACAGAAGAGGTTGATGAATATAATACCCAAAGATGGCATTATTATTAACCTTTATTTCAACGGTAGCATAGATTACGATGATTTTGCTGGCGTCTAAAATATAGAACACATTAAAATATGTTTATTAAAATAAAAGCTTTTCGTCAGTGAACTTACCGTGATAAGCGCCGATGAAAGGGCGCCGCGAACGTTCGCAACAAAGCCGCAGTGGAGCATCATTAATTAGATTGTCAGCTAAATGTACCGCGACCACGTTTACTTTTTATTTAAATTGTTGCTGAATCAGGCACAACGGAGCCATTTACTCCTTGGACAACGCTGCAAAGTGGAAACGCTAGGTTTCAATAGAAATAAGTTTTAAATGGCATCAACATTATGTTCTAGCTGCAAGAAAATGAGGCTCTGGTTAACATTACCGGTTGCTATGAACTACGTCCCCCTACCATTACCTACTGATTACTGGCTGGCTTTTGTTTTGAATCGGATCAACCAAGATATCCGTGCCGTGTTAACAGAGTAACATATCTAAGTTCATAGACTGAGGCACTTGCAAACATATTAATTTTAGATAATAGTAAGTGTCAATTATCAAGGAATTAGATGTCATTATAACATACTACCGACCGCCCGCAGCTTCGTCCGCGTGGACTATAGGTACTTATATTGAAAGGCAGTTTAGGAGTGTAAGGAAAGGATTTCGCTTCCGTTTTCATCTAATTTATCACTATCTTTCCCGTTCTTCTTTTGCGGAGAAGTGGACATCTCGCAATAAATACAGCGCCCCTGGTGACTTATGGTCGCAAATCTAAAAACTTAGCATCGTGTGCCTATGAAATGCAAATAAACTTAATCTAAATCATCCCAGCCATTTAAAAGAAACATAGCGACCGTAGTGTCTCCTGGTGGAAGTGGCCTACAACCGAGAAAATTCTCTATGAATTTTACTGAGGTAATGAGAAAATCCTATGCAATAAAAAAACGCATTTAAATCGGCTTAGCCACATTTTAGAGAAACTTCTACTTACTGTAGCATTCCTCAGTGGCCGATATTGGTAAAACATAGCCTATATTACTCAGAGATAGTGTAGCTTTCGATTAGTGTATCTGTAAAACGAATGCAATAGCTTTCCATTCCTCCAATAAGGTCTAAAATTGTACTTGCAAAATTATAGGTCATTGGTGTCAGAAACAGGGATAGGCAATAGGCCAAACACTTCATAATAATCATACACTTTATGATTGAAACAATTACTAAAATTAACGGAATGAGTAAAACGAATAAAATAATTAACAAAGTACGAAAACTATTTAAAAAATGATCGAAATTACGTTATTATGTATTACTGAAAAAAAAAACTGTATTGCATTAAATTTTAATCATAACAAAGCCTATTGCAAAGGCAAACTTATTATCGCAGGTACACCTATTGTTGTATCATGAAGAGGAAAGCTCGTCTCATTCTCATGTGAACGAAGTGTCAGTACTGCAAACAGCTTGCGTCGGCGTGTCGTTTAAACATTAAGAAGAGCTTAAATTACGCTTAAAGTTTCGCATTCAAATCTCGAAAGTGGCAGTATTCGTGAACAGTGATAAGTATCTTCGTCTGCGTGTTGAATTATGTAAATTTTGAAGTAAACTAGCAGTGTAGCTCTCTATTTTTATACAACATGATGAAAAGGTCGGTAAGGGGCACCATTTCTTAATGGACCATTATTTGATTTAGACCAAAGGGCGACAACGAATATCTACGAGCCTGAATGCAGATGAAGCGAAAGGAGTTAAATTGTCTTAACTACCTTTCATCAATAAGCTTAATTTATACTGAATAATATGGCATTTAATTTTTTAGACAATTACACACTTTTTGAATTTTTGGTAATGGAGGTGCTGGGGCTGTGCTGGAGAGTGTCCATTTTTTAGGGTTCCGTAGTTACATGACAAAAAAGGAGCCCTCATAGTTACGCCATGTCCGTCCGTTCGTCTGTCTGTCTGTCTGTGGTTTTTCTCGGAAACTATTGGCAATAAATAGATGAAATTTGGAAGGTAGGTGTAATCTATGAACCGCTACACAATGACGTAGTGAAATTAAGAAAAAGGGAGGGGAGGGACATGACTCTAACAAAAATTAGGACTTTAGGAGTGCATATCTCAACAACTGTTGACTTAAATAAAAAAACATGTTTGAAACCTTGATATCATTTTTTTGAGACCTATCGTTTGGTACCTCTCGCGTTATTTACGATGAATTTTTTTCGTACATGTATGGCGTCCTATCCAAAAAAAAAAAATTCTCAATTGCACTACTTCGTTATGTAGCGGTTCTTCTTCCAAATTTCATCTATATATTGCCAATAGTTTCCGAGAAAACCCACAGACAGATAGACAGACAAACAGACAGCCGTACGGACGAACGAACGGACATGGCGAAACTATAAGGGTTCCTTTTTTGCCATTGGGCTACGGAACTATAAAAAACGCCCTCGGTCTACAGTCAATAAGCGGAACCAGGAAAAAACTACATCCTGTTATTTAGGCATATATTTATTCTTTCTTTTTTACATAAAACTAGTGAACGCTCGCCGCTTCGTTCACGTGGTTTTAACAATTTATGCAATATTTCAAGTTAACATAGGAACCCTAAATATTTCGAGAAGAAAATATAATTTATAGGTAATATTCTATAAAAAACTTCTATCTACCAGAGAAAGTCCTGTTTTGATTACGTGCAAATAAGAACATAAGAAAAACTGATTTTATTTGGAAATTACAGACAGTTCAACGTTTTTCACGGTTACTTAAGAACACTAAACGTTTTGGGAATAAAAAATTGCCTATGATATTCTCAAAGATTTTGAACAACGGTTTTTCTACTTCAAATTCTCATCAAAATCGGTTCAGCTGTTTTGAAAATTAGTACAAATAAACAGACAGACAAACAATTAAAAAACGCGTGTTTGGTGGGTTTTGGTAAGGTGCAAATAACCAAATGTGGAAAAAAAAGCTTTTATTTTGAAATTGCAGAGAGACACTTCTGTTTTATTTAAAACTACGAGAATAATATCCATGAGTTACTATCATTTAAATAATCATAAATCCAGAAAATAAGCTTTTTTATGAGAAGTTTTCCCTCATAAAAATTAGCTTTATTTGATGATAATAGATAAAATAAAAATTGATTTTCTTATTCTATTGCGATTAAGTAATTATGCCCGCAGCTTTGACTATTTGATTAAAAATTTCTATTATGTTCCCCGAGGGATGTTTCCAGAGTAAAAAAATATTAAGGAGCCATGTTGCTCTTACATTTTTACATTAGTTTTACTATTTCAAAATTCCGTCATTTGTGATGCCAACAAATAAAACAATATTCCTCGAAAGATACCTTTAATAAACACATAAGAGAATTGGGAACGTACGTGTTTATTGCAAGGCTTTCTTTGAATACCTGAAATATAATTTAAGTTCCTATATAAGTTCCTAGACCCAAATGATTGGGCTGTGCATAGATATATGTCAGTTGTGTCAGTTAGTCCATCAGTACCTAAGTTTCTTATTATATACACCCAAACATACATAGATATGTCATTAAGAATATTATTGAATTAATAAAATTCATTTTAAACACACATATATATATCCAAATAGAAGTAGTAATACGGTATATATTCTTTCAGAAGTCACACGATCACTATCAGACGCACCATCGATTATATAGATAAAATTGATACTATTATAGTAGTTTTTTTTTAAGTCGTATGTATAATAAAAGGATAAATAGGTTCATGTCAGTCGGTCAGTCATGAATAATTTGTTCACGTGTAGTTTCATCGATTTCCCTCTTTTCTATACCTAGTGGAAAAAAGCCTGCCTTGAAGACAACAGAGTTTAGAATTACAGAAATTAGGAATTGTTATAGATTTTTATCTTTAATTTTATTTTCACCATACAAATATTTATGTTTTTTTTATAGTCATTTTAAATAATAATTTACCTGAGATTGTATGGATGAGAAAAAAATACCGGTATTCTTTATTAAAATATTATTAATTTAATTCAACGTTTTTTTATATCAACTGTAATTAAATACAAAGGATTATATTTTTTAAACATTATATTGGTTAGACCTATTGTATCATAAAATGTCATGTCTGAAAGCTAGTTTACTTCATAATCTATTCATATACAGTATGATGAATATACACAAGAGTCGGAAATCTTCGGTATGCAAAGTGTAAAGAAATGGCTCTCAGAACGTTCTGTCAAGAAAAACGGCGTTTACGTTCACTACAGTCCGCCAAAACGTGAGTAAATTTTGGATTTTAAATCTATTCCACACAAAACTATCGATTATATTTTTATAAGAAATATTTTTGTCTTATATCGTCAAGAGTACCTACCTATTCCTTTTTTCCTATGTTGATTTTTGAAGTGAAAACAAAAGTTTTCTGAACAGTGGACCATTACGCGTTCGGGTCGGTGACACCTCGGGTACACTCGGCTCCAGTCGGTCGGGGATCGGTCGTATATTTGTACTCTGCTCGTACTCTTTCGTGTTTAAAACTTTTCGGGAATATATACAACAATGTAGGAACTTCAAGACTTTACTTCAATACCCACTGTTGTTCTTCATGGAAAGTAATCTCACGCTTCCCGTATTGTTAACAAATACGAACAGGTAAATCTCCATACGCTTATTAGGATTCCGTAGTCAAATGACCAAAAACAGAACTCTTATAATTTCATTGTGGCAATCATCAAGCAAAGAAAATCAAATCATTAGATATTTAAAATAAATTTTAAAATACAACAATAACTTACAAAGCCGCTAATCAGTAAAAAGAACATTATAATAACAAGATAACACTATCACAGAAAAAAAATATATTGAAAACACTATGTTTAAATACCGTAATTCAAATTAAAAGAAAGTACGAATTTCCTAACCTAGCTTTAGAAACGGGTGACAATTCGATTTACACATGGTGCTTGGCGGCCGCTGCCGCGGCAGGGTCGCTTCGCTAGATCGCCTTGCGCGATTTTCATGTTCCTAGTGGTTTGAAACCATGTGTTGGAACACTAGTCGGAGTGCCAATATATTCAGTTTTTAATGTATTTTTTATTTTATTTTACTCGCGTTTTAGGGATCATCATAAGTGATTTTTTTTCAAATTTGTTTTTTTTAATAACTGTGTTGACTGTACAATAAAACACCAATTTTCACTGGTTTTAATTTATTTCAAGGTAGCTGGTTCACTATACATTTGCTTGTTTCACTTGTTGAGTTTGGAATACGAATGCCCGAAAATAATCATATAACATAACAATGGTTCCTATCTATATACAAAATTAGAGACTTAAGCTAGTGCGTTGACAACGTGCCGAATTCTCGGCCAATCAGAGCGCTCCGTGGTGGGCTCCGGTCGCGACCCAGGCGAGAGGCACCGGCCGCTCGGTGTAAGGTGCGCAAGCGTTTCTCCCGGGGCGGGGCTCGTTCTTGCGGCCGATCCGCTGTCCGTAACATCCTCCCCCCGGCTTAGACTCGTCGTAGCCAATAGACCTATCGGGAGGACAGCCAGTCTTGTGACAGGTCGCAGGAAAAATCCAGCGCTTGTATCCACCTGTGCGACGCGGATCTTGCCATCTCGTCCGGGGAAGGTCTTCTGCGAAAGACTCTTCTTGGGCTCGACGTTTCCATAAGTCGTGGGCTTTTTCCATTTCATGTACTACCAGCCCTCCAGTTCTTTTGTTCTTAATTTTCTCTATAAATAGTAGAACACGGGCTGTAGCTCGTAGGAGTACTCTGTACTTAGAGAACCGCTCTATGTTCGGTAGCCAGTTCTCGGAAACCGTCGTGACGTAGACTTGTTCAGTTTCTGGTTCTTCTTCTGCTTGTAAGTTTGGTTCTTGCGGCCATGTGTCTGGGTGTTGATATAAGAACCCAGGACCACGGAACCATCTGTCGTTTCGACTTAGTTTGCGGTCGTACGAGGATCGAGTTGCTTCATCAGCCACATTGTCTGCCGTCGGTAACCACTTCCAGTTCTCGACGTTGGTAGTCTCATCGATTTCGCCTAGTCGATGCGCTACAAAAGGTTGATAGCGATGAGCGTCCGATCCGATCCACTGGATTACTGTTCGCGAGTCGGTCCAGTAGGTGACTGCATCTGCGCGTAACCGATGATTCTTCTGTACTGAATTGGCGAGGCGAGCTCCGATGACTGCTGCTTGTAGCTCTAATCGTGGCACGCTCATCGTTTTTAAAGGTGCCACTTTGGCTCGGGCTGCCGCTAAGATAACTTCCGTGTCTTTCTCTTTATGAGTGAATCGCCAATATGCCACTGCTGCGTACGCCTCAGTACTGGCGTCGCAGAACACATGGAGTTCTAGGCGTGTTCTTTTATTTTGACGCAGTGAGTAGCAGCGTGGTAATCTTAATTCTGTGACGTCATGAAGGTTCTCGCACCACGTGTCGAAGTTCTGTGCTTCTTCGAGAGGTAACGGCTCGTCCCAGTCAACCTTCTTCTTCCATAGGTTTTGGAGAATGATCTTGGCTGAGATTGTAAAGTGACTTATGAGTCCCAGCGGGTCATATATGGACATGACCGTCGCTAAGGCTTCCCTTTTCGTCGGCGTTCGGGTTCTATTTCTCACCTCGGAAGGGACGCGGTTCATGGCGGTGTTGAACCCGAGTTCGTCACTTGACGTGTCCCATATCAGCCCCAGAGTTCTGTCGTGGTGATCTTCACGAGCTCCCAGCTTGACAGTTCCGCTGGCTCTCTTTTCAGGTGGGATTGCTGACAGGACTCGCTTGCTGTTGCTTCGCCAGTCGCGTATATTAAAATGTGCTTGATCGTGCACATGTATGACGTCCAGCGCTACTTTTATAGCTTCCTTTTCTGTTGGGACGCTTTCTATATAGTCATCCATGTAGTGACTGTTCTTTATCGCTTCCGCTGCTTGCGGGTAATCTATTTCGTGCGTCTCTGCGTTCTTGTTCCGGACGCTATGAGCTAGAAATGGAGAGCTCTTAGCGCCGAAAAACATTGACGTCATTTTGTATTGTTTCGGTGGTGAAGAGCGGTCATCTCCCCTCCATAAAAACAATTGGGCTGCTTGATCGTCTTTTTGGATCTTGACTTGCATAAACATTTCTTGTATGTCGGCTGTCATTGCAATGGGATGTTCTCTGAACCGAAATAATATGCCGGTGAGTGATTTTAGAAGATCGGGTCCTTCCAAAAGTTCGTCGTTTAGACATAAGCCATTCGATTTTGCGGCGGCGTCGAAAACCAGACGTAGCTTTCCTGGTTTGTTAATATTTCTCACCGCGAAATGAGGTAGGTACCATGATTTTTCGCTAAGTGCTTCGGTTTGGTCGCACGGCTCCGCGTAACCTTTGCTCATCAGGTTCTTTATTTGTTCCGTGTATTGTTCTCGGAACTCATCGCTTCGGTCCATTTTGTGTTCTATGGAATGGAGGCGTTTCAGCGCGTTGATGTAGCTAGGGGGTAGAGCCACACGATCGCTTTTCCATGGTAAGCCAACTATATATTTTCGGTTGATGCACGTAACAGTGTTTTCAAAAATTTCGACGGCCCGCTTATCTTCTGGCTTTACTTTCGTAGCCGTTGTTATGCCCAATGCATCGACCGCGAAGTGGTGCTTGATCAGCCGTTCCAGTTCTTGGTTCTGGGGGTGTACTGTTCGGACGTGCATGACGTCATCATACTTTTCCCGGCGTAGGCGTGGCGCTTTTCCGTGTATCACCCATCTAAGTTCGGTTCGCGAGGCGGCGGGCTCATTTTTCTTGCCCGTTCGGAGTTCTCGGGTAACTATTAAGTGCCAGTTGTCGGCTCCTATTAGTAGGCTCGGTTTGGTTCCTCTTTCTGAGATGCTTTCATATTTCACATCCCGAAGATGTTCATAATTTTTGAAGTTCTTGGGTATGCTCTGACCTCTTAAGTCCAGGTTTTTTATTGTTTTAGCGGTAATGTGGTGGGGTTCTCCGCTTGTGCCGATCACTTGAAACTTGACGACCTTGCTTCCGTGATCTGCGCACTCTGTGTTGACTCCTTTGATGTGGAGCGGTTGAATCGGTCCGTCCGCACCGATTGACTGCGCTAGTTCTTCACTAATGAGTGAAACCGTTGATCCCTCATCGAGTAACGCATAGGCGTATGTTTCATTCTTCGGCCCGTTCAATTTCACTCGACATACTTTTAACAGCACTTCTGGGCTCGTGTCGTTGTCTACTGACATGACTACTTCACTAGAGATCGATGAAGTAGACGGTGCAGTAATGGGTTCTGACGACACGTCCTTTGTTCGCTCATTATGTAGTAGTGGGTGATGCGAATGTCTGCAGTCGTTTATTCCGCATATCTTTGCTCCACAGGTACTGCGTTGATGTCTTTTACGTAGGCACTTGAAGCAAACTTTGTTTTCTTTCGCCCACTGCCATCTAGCGTCGACGTTCATCAACTTTAGTTTGTCGCACTTGATCACGTGGTGTTTGTTCCCACAGCAAAGGCATTGCGGTTCTTGGTCTGTGGTGTAGACACTTTCCCTTTTCTTATAATTCGTTCGTTCGTTTATTCGATTCTTAATCGGTGCTTTTAGTTCCTTCTTTGTTGCGGCAGGTGGCGCGGCCGAGCTCGTGGTTCGCATGTATCGAATCGCTCGATCTGCTTCACTCATTAAGAAGCGCGACATCAATACAAGTTCTGGTTCTCTCAGTTCTTCGTGTTCATATGCGTAGTCGCACCATCTGCTTCTTAAATTTGGGTTCAGTTTGTCAACTATTTCTCGTACTAACAAAGGGTTATGAATATATCCTTTGTTATCGAGAGATGTGATGACACATACGGCGTTTTGCAGTTTTACTGCAAACGCGTTCAGTTCGTTAGCGCTGTAGCCCGACTTAGGTAAGTTCTTGATATCGAGCAGTACTCGGTCGATAATCAGTTCGGGGCGACCAAAGCTCTGTTCTAATGTGCGCATAATGTCATTAGGATCGGTCGCCGAAAATAGTAGTGAAGATACTGCTTCTTTAGCTTCACCCTTCAAACACGTTCGAAGTCTGGCTAGGTTCTCTGCGGGCGTGAATTTGAATAGCTTCGTGGTGTCCCTCATGGCCGCTTTAAACGGTAGCCATTCGGTAGCGGCGCCACTGAATGTAGGTAGCTCGGCGGCTTGGCGCGGCGGCGGACGAACACGTGCCATTTTTTCTATAGCTTCGGCCAATTGTTCAATGCCTCGTCCATAACCTTTGGATCTCCGCTCCGGTGTCGGTGACGGTGAGCGCGCGGCGGTTCGTTCGATGCGGCGGCGCGTCTGTGCTCCCCCCGTATACTCGTTACGAGGCGTCGGTTCTGCGATATAGTTCGTAGGTCGTTCTTGTATCGTCGCACTAGGACGGTCACGGTTCTCTGGTGCGGCGGTAGGTGGCGGTGAGATCGCTCGCTCGCGTGATTCGTTCGTAGTATGAAGCCACTCCGAAATTCGTTTGGATGTTTGTTGTGGCACTTCATGACGTAATGACGTCATTTCGTCATCCTCCGAGTCGGCGGCGGCTTCAATCGTTGCTCTGTCCAAAGCTAACTTTCGTTTAATAACTTCTTCTTGATGTTTCAACTGTTCTTGGCGTAGTCGCGACAGTTGGAGTTCCGCCTCATATTCTGCCTTTTTGATGGCGGCGTCACGGCTAGCCCTCGAGGTGCGTGAGGCGCGTGAAGTCGCTACCACGCTCCGTACCGTTGGTGCGGGTGACGGAGAGGGTAGGTCTACCGATTTCTGGTTTGATAGGTCTACCGGGTTCTGTGGCAAAATTTTCGACTCGCCCACCCGCAGTAGGTATTTGGACGGGCGATAGCGGCGGCCGTACTGGCGTTCTGAATTGTTCTGACGGCGATGCCGGGCCAGCGGGCCGCGCCGAGGTGATGCCAGAGTCTTGGCTGGACAGGGCGGCGGCCGCCGCGGCAGCGGCGTCTGCCCTTCTCCTTGCTCTCGTTGAGTATTGTGACGAAGTATCCATTTTCAGATATGTTCTTGAAAGTGTACACGGATTTTGAAAATTCTCGTTTTAGAGTTCACGAATTTTTATTTTGAAAAGTCTCGTTTACGGTTCTCGAATTTCACTGTACACGCGGGTTTTGAAAATTATCGGTTTATGGTTCTCGAATTTTCTCTGCACACGCGGATTTTGAAAATTCTCGGTTTATGGTTCTCGAATTTTCTCTGCACACGCGGATTTTGAAAATTCTCGGTTTATGGTTCTCGAATTTTCACTGCACACGCGGATTTTGAAAATTCTCGGTTTATGGTTCTCGAATTTTCTCTGCACACGCGTATTTTGAAAATTCTCGGTTTATGGTTCTCGAATTTTCACTGCACACGCGGATTTTGAAAATTCTCGGTTTATGGTTCTCGAATTTTCACTGCACACGCGGATTTTGAAAATTCTCGGTTTATGGTTCTCGAACTTTCACTGTGTGTATGGGTCTTGAAATATTTCGCTGGTATACACAGATCTTGAAAATCTTGATTCACTGTTCACGAATTTTCACTGTGTATATGGATCTAGAAATATTTCGCTGGTGTGCACAGATCTTGAAAATTCTTGATTCACTATTCTTGAATTTTCATTAGTTCTTGATCTTGTAGTTCTTGATTCACTATTCTTGAATTTTCATTAGTTCTTGATCTTGTAGTTCTTGATTCACTATTTATCCGATGCTCGATGGACCAAATGTTGACTGTACAATAAAACACCAATTTTCACTGGTTTTAATTTATTTCAAGGTAGCTGGTTCACTATACATTTGCTTGTTTCACTTGTTGAGTTTGGAATACGAATGCCCGAAAATAATCATATAACATATTTTTTTTTTTTTTTTTTGTTTTGTGAGGGCCGAATCTGCTTACAGACATCTGCGCGCCCGACCTACCGCGCAGATAGTGCCGGGTTGGGATTTCTACACAGAAGGTGCAGCCCGACCGGCTAAACGACTCCTCAACCTATACTCCGGAGAGCGTATAGGATTTGACATGACGGCGACCGGACGCATTGAGGATGCTTCGGTGCGTTTCTGCCATTGATGGGCGGTGCCTTAAGGGCGCCGCCTCATCGGCGTATGATTAATCTAGAGATGAGGGCCGACGCGTGTCGATCCCTCGGCTGGGGAGGGCAGTTCGAGCTGGACGGCCCGACTGTGAACAAGCAAGGCTCAGATGCCATTCGAGCAGATTTGTTACGTTAACTAGGTGATATCGGGTGGTAGGTACTGCTCTCCTACGTCAGACTGAAGGTCCGATCTGCCTAGGGCCCTTAGAATCTCTACCTCGGTGGTGATATCGTCAGGTGGATCTGTAAGTGCATTCCGTGGGCGTCTGAGAAAGTGGTGGGCGGGCGGGGGCTCGTAAGAGGCCGCTGCCGAAAGTAACGGGTTGGGATGTGCGATCGCGGCGGTGAAGAAACGCTCTGACGCGTCCTTCATGTATTTGGAGATGGTTGGTAAGTCGAAATCGCTGTGAAGCAGACTGTTTCGAACGTACCAAGGAGAACCTACTGCTCTTCTACAGAATTTGTTCTGTATGATTTGTAGCGGCTTAAGTATCGTTTGATTGGCGTATGCAAAGACCGGGCATGCATAAGTCATGACAGGTCTGATGGCCATTACGTAAAGAGTGCGCATGTTGCGCATCGATAGCTTACTGCGGCTACCAATCATACTGGATAAACGAGCCAAGTAGAATTTGGCTGTTTTGCAAACACGCTTGACATGATCGCGAAAGTGCAGATGCTTGTCAAGCGTAATACCTAGGTATTTATAACTATGTTGCCACGGAATGTTGACGTCGGCCATTCGAAGTGTAGCAATATTGGGGGAGACTAACTCTGGGCTTTTCGCTTTGGAATAGCGAAAGCAAACGGCCGCGGATTTCTCGGGGTTGATTTCGATCCTCCATAGGCGAAACCACCGCGTAAGTTCGTCTATGGAGGATTGTAAACGTGAGGCGATTAGCCCGTTTGTTCGCGCGCGCAGATAAAGCACTGTGTCGTCGGCGAACAGTGCTAGTTGGACTCCGTTGCGCGGCAGCGGGATGTCATTCGTGTACGCTGAGTACAATAGTGGGCTGAGCGTGGAGCCTTGCGGAACTCCTGCTCTTAACGTTTTGCGCGTTGAAATGGATTTTTCGTGACGGAATACGAAATGTCGGTCGGTGAGGTAGTCTTGAATAATGAATACTAATCTGTCGGGAACTTCCAGTTTATGCAGCTTATATATTAAGCCTGCATGCCAAACTTTGTCAAAAGCTTTGGCAACATCGAAAAATACTGCTACGGTTTTATCTTTCCGTTTGAAACCGGAAGAAATGTATTCAACTAGGCGGAGAGCCTGTTGAGGGCAGGAGTGCCGGGGGCGGAATCCAAATTGCTCGTCGATTATTAGTCCTTTTCCAATTAAATGGTCGCTGAGACGAGTCTTTAAAACTTTTTCGTATAATTTGCCCATCACCTTGAGGAGGCTAATGGGTCTGTAGCTGGTGGGAAGGTCTCGGGGTTTGCCTGGTTTAGGGATGCCGATTACAACAGCTTCTTTCCAGGTCGGTGGGAAGTAGCAGTTTTTAAAACAAGTGTTGAAAATGGCTGCCAGAAGGGCGACTAAGGGGAAGGAAAAGCGTTTGAATGCTTTGTTATTGATACCATCGAGACCTGGAGCTTTTCTGTTTTTAAGCTCCTTGATATGTTGGCTAATTTCGTCACATGTGACGGGTGGTAGGTCTGCTGAGGGCGGACGGGTCGCGCGGTTGCGCACGTCGTTTTCGACGTGGGCTACGTGAATGGGATCGCACTCAAGTGTGCTGGGTGAACATTGAGAATCAAGACTATCTGCCAAACAGTCAGCTTTCTCGTTGTCGTCGAACGCGAGGGTGCTATCAGGCTTCCTAAGCGGGGGAGACGCGGCGTATCCGTCTAAACGGAGCGCTTTAGCGACACTCCAGTAGGCCTTATGGGTTGGCTTAATGCCTTCCATAAGTTGGTCCCACTGTTCGTTACGTAATTCACTGATGCGCTCCCTCACTCGGCGTTGGAGGGCGCGCGCTTGTGACCTATATTCGGGCGTGGGGTATGCGCTCGCGCGGCGCAGGGCAACGTTTTTGACTCTTATGAGTTCGCGTACTTCGGGCGGCAGGTTCAGACGGGGTTTAGCCGCCGGAGCCTTCCGCGAGCAGTCCGCGATCACTTTTTGAACGTGCTCCGTAAGAGCCCCTATTGCTAAATCTACATCGTTGTTAGAATTTAAATCAGATGGGATTCGGTTTAGAGCGGGAGTATCGATTTTTTGGAACTCGGATGACACTTTGTCCCAATCGGTGATAAAAATAGGGTCCCCCGGCGGGCTTTCCGGCGAGCCCAGTTTCATAAGGACGGGGCGGTGATCTGAGCTCAGAGCGTGAAGCGTCTCTATAGAGCTCAGTTTCAGCGCCACGTTCTTAAGTAACGCTATGTCCAGTATGTCTGGTCGGTGGGAGTCATTGTCTGGAAACCGCGTCGGTGAGAGGGGCGCGATCAAGTCTAAATCTAAGGCCTCAGCTAGGACCGAAAGCCTGCGGCCGTTAATATTGGAGGTGACACAGTTCCAATCTGTGTGTTTGCAATTAAGGTCGCCAAATAGGATCACTGAGTCTCCTAGGGCGAGGAGGGCTTCTAT
This sequence comes from Luffia ferchaultella, assembly GCA_949709985.1. Classification (NCBI taxonomy): domain Eukaryota; kingdom Metazoa; phylum Arthropoda; class Insecta; order Lepidoptera; family Psychidae; genus Luffia; species Luffia ferchaultella. The sequence goes on along the minus strand of OX453253.1, from coordinate 14,657,720 downwards.
GTCACTCCGGAGCAACTCACTAGTGGGAGGCAGGTACACAGAGACTATGATGACGGTCCCGTGACCGGTCATAGACAATCTGCACGCTGTAGCTTCTATATTTATGAGAGTAGGCGTGTCGATAGGGCAGCAGTACAGCGAGCGTTTAAAATACACTGCGGTGCCACCGCCCCTTCCGCGTTCACGGTCCGTTCTTAGTAAATTATAATTATTAATTTTACAGGCCCTGGGCCTTTTGTTTGATAAAAAGGTTTCTTGAACTAAAATGATATCTACGCTGTACTCAGACGCACATTCACCTAACTCGATATGGTTATTTGTAAGGCCGCGCGCGTTGAACGACAGAAGCGAGATCGATCTCGGCTTATGTCGTCCAGCGCGTGTGCCTAATGTGCACGCGGGTGCAGCCATTGAAAGTGAAAATTTAATTTAAAAGAAAAATTAAGTTAAATTGAAGTTAATTTAAAATAAAGAATTAACTACTTTAGGATACCGGGTAAGGGCAGTGATTTTACCCTTGGTGTTGTTGCAATTCGAAATTTCGGAAGCTAAAGCGGCGACTTCCTCTTCCGAAACTTCGGCTATAGCTGCTTTAATTATGTTTAAGTTCGCGAGGAACGAGTTCGCGTCTTTTAATTGTTTGTTGGGCATGGGCCCGTGAGTAAAAACGGCCGGTGCGGCCGCCACTGATGGTGTACGGCCCCAAGCCATCGCCGGTGCGACGGGGCGGGAAGTGGTAGGAGGGGAGGCGGCGTTAGTGGGCGGGCTATTATAGTGCGGGCGCCTTTGGATCAGCGCCGGGAAGTGGGTTGAATTATGTAGGGGCGGGGCCCACTGTTTATGTGGAGGTTGATGACGCACTGGGGGCGTAAATTTAGGTGCCTTAGGGCAACCTCTGTAATTGGCCGTGTGGCCGGTTTGATTACACAGGACACACGCGGGTGGCCCGTCTTTTGCCTTGTCACGTGGGCATTCCGATGTAAAATGCGGAACGAGGCATTTAACGCAACGCGGATTTGCGTTGCAATTAAGTGAAGCATGACCGTATAGCTGGCAACGATGACATTGCCCAGGGCCGCCTCTCCTTAGAGGAGGTTCAGCCCGAATGCCGGAAAGACCAGCGACGCGGATGTTATTTTGGAAAATAAGCCTGCTGGTCTCATTTTTTTCCAAAATGACGAGTACTAGGCCCAGAGAAGAGCCATCGCACCTATGTAGGCGGTGGACTGCCACAACAGGGAAGTTTTGGGACTTGAGGTCCTCGAGGATTATGTTGTCGTCAACTTCGTCGGGAATACCGCGAAGCACGACCTTAAGTTTGCGCTCTTCAGCGAGCGCGAATGTATGGAACTGAATTTTCGCTTCAATGAGGAAGCGAGACAAGGCTCTGTAGGATTCGCTATCACTGAGGGTGATACGAATCCCTTCCGTGGTGTTCACGGCTTTATTGTAGCTGATGTGGCGAGCGCCACAGACGGAGGACACGTGGGTCCATTTGCTTTTGTCCCTCAAGATGATCGGGGGAGGTGATTTGCCCGCGGGAGGGGGTATGGGCTTGTGAGCCGTAGGCGCGGAAGGCGCGGGGGCCGGCAACGAGGGGCGTGCGGTGGCCGCTTGAGATGCGGCGGGCGCGGAGGCGGGGGTGGTCGCGCTCGCGGGCGCGGGGGTGGAAGAAGGCGGAGGCGCGGCGTTCTTAGCGAGGCGACGTGCCTTCTTACGTTCGCGGCGGACTGCGGCTGGGTCTTTTTTAAACTCGTCCGCTTCCGAGTCGGACGAGTTTTCGTCTGTATTATTGAGTGGGCGCTTGTTGGTGGCCTGAAGGGCTTCAATTACCTCCATCGAGTCGGAATCGGGGTCCTGAGCGTCAGTATTGTCAGTATTGGGTTCATATGGCTCGATTGGCGACTCTGGCGACGCGGGCGAGTCGGGTAGTGGAGCGGCGCGGCGCTTAAGGAAGGAGTTAAATTTCTCCTTCATACCGGTTTCGTTTAAGAACGCAAAAAGGCAGCTCTCCAGGTCACGGAAGCGAGCCTCCATCACCTGGAGGCGGCCCTCCATTATATTAATTAGAAGGTAGTATGACTACATATAATACGAAAATAATATTAAAAATTTAATATTTAAAATGAAATTTAAATTATTTGAAGGTAAAATGAAAACAAAACAATTAATTAATTATAATTATAATTAAATGAAATTAAACGAAATAGGACTTACTGATAAACAGGTGTCGGTCCGTACCTGGTACCAACAATAGGGCACAAAGGTCGCGAGAACAATGGGCGAGGCGAGGCGGCGCACGGTGAGTGATTCTAAGAATACCTGACGTCACACGGGCGACGTAGGTAAGTGAAAGCGGCCACAGATCGTGTGTAACGTAACACACGACCTGTGCGCGGTCGGTGATGTCGCGGCCCGGCCTGTTTCCACGACTTCACCGGAACTATAAGCGGTAAAACGAATTACTCACTAATAGAAACGGTGACGGTAGCGTCGCCGCGGGGCGGGGGGCTAGTTGCGGTGACGATATCGGCCCTAAAAGCTGGTGGTTTACGCGGCGGCGGAATAAACACTAGCTTTTCACTATAACTTGAAAATGCTATCGGCACAAGTGCCGTAGCGATGACCACGACACGAATATCAAGAAGTCGGGAAGCCAAAAGGCGGCCTAACTAGTCGACAAACCGAGTGGGCAGCGGGCGCACAGTGAAACGTCCGCGCGGGGCGAACGCTCAGAGCAGACTCCATATAACATAACAATGGTTCCTATCTATATACAAAATTAGAGACTTAAGCTAGTGCGTTGACAACGTGCCGAATTCTCGGCCAATCAGAGCGCTCCGTGGTGGGCTCCGGTCGCGACCCAGGCGAGAGGCACCGGCCGCTCGGTGTAAGGTGCGCAAGCGTTTCTCCCGGGGCGGGGCTCGTTCTTGCGGCCGATCCGCTGTCCGTAACAAACTGTTTCCTTTCGAAAAAATATTATTAAATGGTTATAAATCCACGCAAGACATACAATAAGTCGTCATTTAAACATAAATGTTATTGCTTCTTTATAAAGCTGAGTAACTGAGCTAACTCGGCGGCCGCTTAGCTTAGTGGGTAGCGACCCTGCCTATGAAGCTGGAGGTACCGGATTCGAATCCCAGGTCGGGTCAGTATTTATATGATGAATATTGATACTGGTACCAGGTCTTGGTTGTTATATGTATGTGATATCTTCGCTTGGTACCCAAAACACAAGCTGATACCTTGAGGCCTAGACGTTGTTGTGATGTATACGTATACGTCATACTAATTCAGCTCAATCAATTAAGTCAGCAACTAAGAAAAATTTCGTTTTGCTATTTTGGATATTTGATAGAAAGTTAGTAAATTCTGCGAACGAAGTGCGTAGGTTTACTTACGTAGAGTTAGCAACGCTGTGACATTACAAATTTCCGTTTCTTGCCATATAACTACAGAATCCTTAAAATTACGAATCTCTATTCACCATTAAAACACAATATCTTCGTAAAATTAACGTATAATAAAAACTAAAATACCTAGAACAGTCAAAGGTGAACATCAGTGAACACGCGAAAGTCATTTATTGCGCAAACAATTTCCGGAAACGACGACGCTGCTTGTCTGTTCCGCCGGAAATCGCGTGCTACACTCCGTTTTGGCTAACTTTCAAGTAGCCATTACCCACCATAAGTCTGTTTTTTGGCATTCGGTTAAAAATAAAAACTACATTGATAATATTGAGCTCGTAGATTTTTTTATCGTCACTCATTTCTTAAGTAGAACACTTGATAGTGGAATCATCTAGATGGAACGCCTCATACTTCAAAACAATCAAAAACTCGTATAAAGAATAGAAAAAACCAAGCGTATTGTACAGTTCCATGATTCTGGATGAAAAGCTCCATTTTGACCGTCATATAACTCATATTACTTCTAAGGCTCTGCAAATGTTAGGTTTTTTACTTAGATCCTCAAAGCCTTTTAAGAATCCTGCATCATATCTTCTTTTGTACAAGGCTCTAGTGAGGCCACACCATCAATATGCCTCTGTTATCTGGAACCCTATTTACTCAATTTATTCATATGAGATAGAAAAAGTCCAGAAAAAATTTCTTCGAGCCCTGAATTACAGATTGTGAGACAAAAAACTGTCGTACGATAACCTTCTCAAAAAACATAATTTAAATTCACTTACCGAAAGAAGGAAGGTTGCTGGTACAATGTTTCTGTACGATTTGTGTTGTGGGCGATTGAATGGTCCAGAACTGTTGGAACAGATAAATTTTCGTGTCCCTCAGGCGAGAACACGAGATAAGACCCTTTTCATGCCTTCAGTAACACACGTCATAAGTTTAAGAGAATGGTGTCACAAGTCATGTCAGCACAGAAGTATTGAGATTGGAGAACCATATTAAAACCCAAATTTATAAATGTATGTATAACAGATATTTTTGATTGCTTAAATGTTCTACTTATTGTCATGTAACGGTATTCGGATAACTATACCTACTGCTGTACCTACTTGTAAGAGTGTTTTATTTTTTATTACTCAAAGGTTCATACTGTTTGTGTTAGATGCCTTTTATGGTTTTTTTTTTCGTATGTTCTTCGTGAAATCGTTAGGAAATAGGTAGCTATCTAATTTTATTAGTTTAAATTATCTGTATAATGTATTTTGTTTATTTCTGTCTGTTTTCCAAAATAATAAAATAAAATAAAATTCCCATCAACATTTATGGCGGATGTAAACAAAGGCACAAGTCGCGTCGCAGTAATTAGTTTTAGGTGTAGCGGGACGCAGTGGAGCGAGGGGCATATGACTGAACCTGCGCAAGCATGCATAAAGCTTTGTATTCCGATCCGACATAAAGTTTGATTGAAACTATCTTTATAATTATCAGATGCAATAATAAGTTTTCTTTGTTATTTTAGTTTGCGCTGAGGTTCATTGCGTGTCGTGATAGTCCGAACGCAGCAAACCTATTTCAAATCTATAAGGCCACGTGGCCGTGGTTAGAATCCAGGCGTGTACCAATGAGTTTTTCTGACTTAGGTACTTTATCTATAACTGACTCCGTGCCTCGGAGAGCACGTTAAGCAGTCGGTCCCGGTTGCTGTCAATAGATGGCGGTGTTTGCAATCCGCCAAGTGAGGTAGATTTAAGCTCCAAGCCCCATCATCTTGAGGGGAATCCTAAGCCCCTGCAGTGGGGTATAAAAAAGGGCTGATGGAATGGAATGGAATAATGTTTATTACTTACGCAGATGTGTTAATAATCCAAAATTCAAGAGAAAAAAAATCACATAGGATCTAAGGACTATTTCAGTGTGTCATTTTCTTTGTTACTCTCTTCTATTAAAAAACCGTTTTTTATAATTAAAAATATATAGTAATATCTGCAAAACTTCATACGACTATACAGGCCGAATCAAAACGATTGGGCTCTGGAGGAAAGTTACCGTTTATATTAAGGATAGCTTTTACTTAAAGAAACTGTAATATCTTTTTAAAGATAAGAAGCTCAGCATTTATGTAATTTTTAAGTCACTTGTGTGAATTCATGGATGCGAAGTTTCTTTTCTTTAAAAGTAAATAAAAGTGTCCTTTACGTAGGTATTTAATGGCTTTAATATTTATGATACTTTCCTTTCAGAGCCCTTTCAATCGTCTTGTATAGAAACTTCTTGTATGTAAACCTTTTGAATCATGCAGAATTTTATAAATAGAGAAAATATATGTAAAGTTTTACGTTTCTAGTTTTCAATCGATGTCCCAAGTGAAGGATTTGGGCTCGAGAACAAATTTTACTACAATCTAAAATGTATTTATCATTATCAATTTTTAAAAGAACACTCCTAATTTTCTACTTTTCACGTCCAACCGTGACGGAAAGGGAAACATGTTTTACGTTTTGCTAGTTTCGTTACGTAATAGACGTACTCGATCGAAAAATTAACTGGAGGTATGCCAGAGGTCAACTTTGCTTCACACTTAATCGTAACGTGTATAATATTGTGAAATAAAAAAAGTCATGTGCGTGCCGGTTCGTTCGTAAGGTAGAGTTCCTAGCCAAGAAAAAAAAAACAAAAACTTACCATAAACCAAATTCATAGTAAGTTTGTACTATGTACTATGAGTTTCTTCAAATTTATGGAGCAGCGCAGTGGTTCAAGAAAGATTGGATGGGAAATATTATGCAAATTAAAGGCAATTTTTAGCCTAATATTTCATAATTGGAACCTATTGCAAAAAAACTTGAGAAAAAAATTGAGAAAGTGTCGTGATAGCCCAGAACGCAATGAACCTGTCTCAAATTTATAAGGCCATAGGGCCATGGTTCGAACCCGGGCGTCTACCAATGAGTTTTCTGACTTAAGTACATTAACTATCACTAACTCTGTGCCTCGGAGAGCACGTTAAGCAGTCGGTCCCGGACGCTGTCAATAGATGGCGGTTGTTACAATCCCCGAACCGCAGTGGAGTAGCGTGGTGGATTTAAGCTCCAAACCCCCTCCTCACCCTGAGGGAGGCCTAAGCCCCTGCAGTGGGTTAAAATGGGCTGATGATGATGAGAAAAACTGACAAAAAACCTCTTTACGATATCAAAATTGTTATACAACGATACCCTGCTCAAGGTAATATGTAAACACCCTGAAATAAATTAAGTTTTTACTACACAACTATGTAGTGGTTACAAATATTATGCATTCATCTTACAAAAATAGTTAAATGTATTTTTTCGTTTTTTTTTTGTCGTTTTTTGTGTTTTGGTTTGTGTGTTTGCTTTATTGTTATGTGTAGGTGCTACATAGTCTCAATTTGAGGAAACTTGTTTTGGCTTGTTGCAACATCCATCGTCTTTTTATTTCTTAATGTTTATATTTAAGTTGTAATTAGCTGTAAGTTTTCCTTAAAAATATTAAAATAAAATAAAATAAATAAAATAAAATAATTGTGGACTACGGACAGACAGAAAGGCAGATGGATATAAAGAAACTCTAAGGCTTTCTATTCGGAGTATGGAGCCCTACAAAATTGCCTTGAGAACGCCCTTAGACCCCATTTACATATTAATTAGGTAGTTTTCTTTATGTGAACCGTAAACAACAGTTATATACCTAGTAATTATTTGGATATTTATATTCTGAACCCGTAAAATTATTTAAGCATGTTTTATAAGTCATTACCTACTTCATTATATAAAAATACTTCACACAATACAATTTTCCTTTTCTTTTTATACAGAAACTAGCGACCGCCCGCAGCTTCGCTTGCGTAGACTACACATTCCTGTTTTAGGTAGTATTAACTTTCGAAATGGTTTATACATACTTTTGCTGAAACTAATATTGGGTACACCCATTCAAACTCTCAATCTTCATTCTCCCCACTCCTTTAGGAAAACCGATACTCCCATACTTTTCACCTCCCGTTTCCCACTCTTAAAATGTGGAAATCTAAAAACTCTAAAAGACATCATTATTTATTTATGTCAAAATTTTTATGTTTCTAACTTTAAAGAACAAAGACTCATACAAAGCCCTTCCATCCCTCCCTCCTTAAATTTGAAATTTCCAAATATTCCTTTCATAAAAAATTGATACGTTATAAAATAAACCACTGTTCCAAATTTCGGCTACCTAGACTTAGTAGTTTCGGCTTTATCTACGTTGATAGATCAGTGAAGACAAACGACAGACAGACACAAAAGTAGCTGGTGTCACTCTTGACAACCTTCTTTCACGTCTGCAAAGTTTCATTAAAATCTGTTGAGCCGTTTTGAAGATTAGCTTGAATAGTTGAATAGACACATAGACGTACAGACAAACAGACGGACAAAAGTAGCGTATGTCACTTTTGACCACCTCCTTTTCATACCCGTGAAATTTCATTAAAGTCGGTTTAACCGTTTTGGAGATTAGCTCGAATAGACAGATGGACGTTCATACAGACATACAAAAAGTAGTGTATGTCACTTTTGACCACTTCCTTTCCATATCTGTGAAGTTTCATCAAAATGAGTTTAGCCGTTTTAAAGATTTGCTTGAATAGACAGACAGACAGATAGTATTATTTTATACATATAGCCTATAGCCTTCCTCAATAAACAGACTATCCAACACAAAAATAATTTTTCGATTCGAACTAGTAGTTCCTGAGATTTGCGCGTTCAAACAAACAAACTCTTCAGCTTTATAATATTATAATATTAGTATAGATAAAAAATGCGTGTGTGAAGTTAGCCATTATTAACGCGAAGAGTAGTGCAATGGGATAAATCAAGAGTTGCCAATTACTTAAAATATACTTAAATAGCCCAGAGTAATAGTGTCGTGATAGCCCGGAGCGCAACGAATCTGTCTCAAATTTATAAGGCCCCATAGGGCATAGCATAGGGTTCGAATCCGGGCGTGTACCAATGAGTTTTTCTGACTTAAATACACAATATCACTGACACCGTGCTTCGGAGGGCACGTTAAGCAGACGGTCCCGGACGCTGTCAATAGATGGCGGTCGTTAGAGTTCCCAACCCGCAGTGGAGCAGCGTGGTGGACTTAAGCTTCAAGCCCCCCTCCTCACCCTGGGGGAGGCCTAAGTCCCTGCAGAAGGGTAAAAATGGGCTGATGATGATATTTAAATAATATTATTGTTATCATATAAAATATTTTTGAAACGGTATCACCACCTTTGCATTTCCTCAGTACGGATGTCAGGCGCTTGATACACATAGCATATAGAAAATAGTAAGATTCAACTGAACTAATAGAACATCGTAAGCCATAAATGCGGAGGAAAATGTACGGCGAAGTGTTTGTTGGAGGGTCAACATAAACAACAGCAGTAAGTCACGAAAATAGTGTAATAGGTAATAGTGCGTTAGAGTTATCGAAATCGTTTTCGAGTACTTTTCCTTATTAAAATTAATATTCTACCGGACCTCTAACAAGCGCTGTTGCCGAATGTACACTGCCAGCTGCCGCGTCTAGGTCACATGAGTAGATATCCATACAGAATCCAAGCTCTCTAACAACGTGCATTTATACCTATTCTCGTAAGGTTGACACCTCCTACACATTAAAAAATTAGGAAGAAAATTAAAATAAGTTAAGTACATATTAAAATGTGTATTTGATATTAAATTGTATGGTGTAAAGGGCAATTTAATAAGGTCTATATATACAATAATATAAGCTAAAAATATTTGATTGTATCATTTGCGTAACAATATTTTTTTATACATAAGGAGTGTCCGGATGTTTCTCATAAGAAGAGGTGTGGGACCTTTGAAGTACTAGGATCCTCTTGATTTTGAAAATGGTGAGCCCCAGGTGTCTCCCCTCACAAATGAAACCACGTATTTCAAACAACAAACTTTATTATAATAATAAATAGCAAGTCTTGGTACATGGGCACGCGTTGGTCGGTGGTCTGTCCATCGGTCTGCGCGCAGCGTGAATGATGTCGTGCACAGACGACTGTTATCTGATATTTGAAGCATGAAGCGCTAAATATAATTTTCCTGGTTTTCGTTACCGAAATGTTATTATAGTTATATACAAACATTCTAAGTGTTACTTAAGTAGCTTCGAAATTTTTGCTTAGGAAACGAGTCTGTCTGTTGTCTCGATACGGTTTACTTTACTGCCAATAATCGTTATCTGACAATGTATATTCAAGTTTACAGATTAAATCTTTGATATTAATGACGTATTCTATCGTCGCTGTCATTTCAAAAAGTCGTATGTAAAATTTTTGTTTTTTTTTTATTAGCTGTATGCGTAGTTTGGAACGCTATCTTCATTGTGTCAAAATGCCATTAGTTTGTATATATGACGATTTTTGACTTTAAGCTAATAGTCAAAAAGTCCTAATTAACAAGTTTTTGTCAAATTGCCTTATGTCCAACATACGACATTTTGAGTTACTTTTGACAATTTCACGCCATTTTGTTTGACATAATTTGCCGTTTACCAAAATTGTCACAGGATGTTTCTAGACATTGAAAAAGTTTTTTGTGTTCAAGGAATAATTGTTGTTTTACAAAAACAAGGTAAGTTAATATTTCAAACTGTACCTATCTAACTCCTAGTAGTTAATACTTAAGAAAAATGATGTTTGTTTGTTTTATATTTGTTTTTTCGCGGAAGATGAAGCCGGTGTAGGTAGATTGCCACTGGAACTCGCTCATGGCAACTGCTAAGATGAGATGAAATAACTGTTCTAAGCAACAAAGATGTATAAAATATTATGTTGATCATAAGTTTAAGTAGGTAAATAGTATTATTAAATTTAAAAACAAAAATTCATTTCAATAAAGTCTTCGCTTTGCGAAAATTATGGGGAGATCCGACTTCGTTGAAGTCGGTTTTATGTTTTAAGCAACTTCAAAAAAGGAGGTTATTAGTTTGACATGTATGTAAGTACCTATGTGATATTGTTGGAATTGGATAATATTTGAGTAGGATGATCTATTTTAAGTTAGGCTAGAGCGTCGGTGGCCTAGTGGTTAGCGAGTTTGCCTCTTAAGCAAGAGGTCCCGGCCTGAAATAGATCATCATACTCAAATATTATGTAATTCCAACAATATCACATACATACAGGTTAAACTGATACCTAAGTACTTCCTTTTTTAGAAGACGGATAATAAAAATACCCTCAGACTTGGCTCTACCTTTAGGCTCATATATTTTTACAGGATAGTTAGGAGACTTCGTGAATTTTTACATAAAAATGTTTTTGATGCGATTAACTTACCCACATTTTAAAATTACAGGTCGGCACTATAACTGAAATGAAAAGGTACAGCAGAGGAGCAGATCTTCTCCAAAGAGCTCTTCAGCTGTCAGGTGTTAGTTCCAACGACAAAATGAACCCAGATAGGTATTCTGATGAGTCAGGGACGCAAATTACACGAAGAGGAATTAAAAGAAAAATCAAAGATGCTACGGTAATGAATTATAAACAAAACCTTAAACATGATAAACCTCGCTCTAATGTGAATTTGAATGAAAACACAGTAGAAGTTGTTGGAGGTGTTAATAGAATTTTAAGTGACACGACAGTAGAGTTTACTATGTGTGAGAATAGAATTTTGGATGAAATTACTGGGGATTTTATTGAACTAAAAACAGTCACTTCTTCCTCACTGCCACAATCATCACCGCCGCCATTGTCGTTAATTTCTAGTTCTATTTTTCTAGACGAAACTACAGGTGAAATCCGAAGCAATGATATAGTTTTGCCTGACATAACTAATACACGCACTAATACTCATTTGCCAGCAGAACCAGTGTTACAAGATGTAGAATTGAATTGCAATGATGACGATTGTGTCTTGTTAGCAGAGACTGCTCAATTAAAAGATTTGAATGATCAAGATGAAAACATGGGTAAAGATTTTGTACAGGAAATAGCAACTCTCATTCAAAAATCACCTTGTGTCAGTCCTTCTTTGTTAAACCGTACTTCTATTTCAAATGCAGATAAAGATCAAAGTGAAAGTCCTTGTTCAGTTTTAGGTAATAAAATAGCCTTATCTACCCCTATAACACAGACAGTTTCACTAGAATCAACCCTGGAAAGTAATAAAGCTAAGGACGCATTTAGATTACATGACGACATTGAAAATGCATGTTGTTCGAATTCATCTCCATTAATTTCTAATTCTATTTTCCTAGACGAAAGGACAGGTGAAGTCCGAAGCCATGATTTGATTTTGCCTGACACAACTAATGCACACACCATGACAGCAGAAACAATGCAACAAGGCTTAGATTTTTATTGTAGTGATGATGATCAAGATATGAACTACGAACCAGATCAGGAAGAGACTACGGATTGTGATTCCGAATCTGAAAATACACCTATAGGGAAAAAAAGACGTGGTATCAAGAGGCAGCCACAATGGGACAGAAACCAACAAAAATTACGACGAATGCAAGGTAAAAATTATAAGGGATTAAAAAAACATGAAGGTAAATGGACTCAAAGTAATTCAAGACCAGCTAGAAAAATTAGGAATGCTTGTGACTGTAAATCTGCTAAATTTGAGTGTGGAAAGTTGACAGAAGCTGCAAGACGAGAGATTCATAACAACTTTTGGCAAAATTTAAATTGGGAACAACGAAAAGTTTATGTAGCAGGTTTGGTCACCAAAGTACAGCCAACATCTAGAAGGCAGAATATTGAAATTTCTCGTAGAAACAATACTCTGAATTATCACTTGCGATTTAATGAAACGAGATTTCGTGTCTGTAAAAAAATGTTTCTGAGCACTTTTGATGTGGGTGAAAAAAGTGTGAGAATGTGGTCTATGAGAAACCAGAGTGGAATCCCTAATTCTATGTCACCACGTCCATCACAAACGCATACTGAACGTGATAGTCATCTTCAATTGTTCCTAAATGTCTTGCCAAAAATGGAATCTCACTATTGTCGTGCCAACTCTACAATGATTTATCTGGAACCTAATTGGGCATCATTAAAAGAACTCCACAGTTTTTACCAAAAAAAAGCTGTTGAAGACAATATTAAGCCTTATTCATGGACCCATTTTGTACAAGAATTAAAAAAACAGAATATAACTTTGTTTCAAAACCGTAAAGATCAATGCGACACCTGTTTTGCATTTACTGAGTCTAGAGTGGATCAGAGTACATATGATTTACACATTTTGAGAAAAACCATGGGTAGAAATGAAAAATCAAGTGACAAAAGACTTGCGGAAATGGACAATACTATGAAAGTATTTTGTGTGGATGTGCAAGCAGTGTTGTTGGCACCGAAACTAAACGTGTCTCTAGCTTATTACAAGATAAAACTAAAACTTCATAATTTTACTTCATATGATCTTGTGACACGAAAAGGTAGATGTTATTTGTGGGATGAAGTAAATGGAGGGTTAGAAGCAGAGGTTTTTGCGTCTCTATATGTTGATTTAATAAATACCGAATTTGAGAGATCGACAACCAATTTGACTAAAATTGTGTTATGGTCTGATGGTTGTTGTTACCAAAACCGAAACCAAGTTGTAGCAAATGCTATTTTGAACTGTGCTGTCAAACTTGGCATAACTATTGAACAAAAATACCTAGAACATGGACATACTTTTATGGAAGTAGACTCGGAGCACAGCGTGATTGAGAGAAAACTTCAAAAGAAAAATATTTACATTCCTGCTGAATACGTAGGCATAATAGAATCAGCTAGAACAAACCCAAGTCCATACGAAGTTCATAGCCTCAAATACTCATTTTTCAAGGATTATTCTAAAGTACAATATTACTCGAGTATACGACCAGGTAATAGAGCAGGTGATAACGTTGTAAATGATATTCGCAGTTTGAAGTATAATTCTAATGGCACCATTGAGTATAAAATTATGTATGATGATGATTGGACTCTATTACCCCGAAGAACGAGATTGCCAAATACGAACATTGAATTACCTGCACTCTACACTTCAAAGATAAATATTAATTTACGAAAGTTTCAAGATCTACAAGACCTGAAGAATTTACTTCACGAAAATTACCATTCCTATTACGATTCCCTACCCCATGAATGCCAAAATCAGGCATCTTGCCCTCATATAAAAAGAACCTAATTAAGTTAAAACGGTATTATATGTTAGCCAAAGATCTCGTTGATTTCAAATTTACATAGGTACCTAAATTGTAAGAATTACTATATTGTACTAAAATTAAGTAGCAGTGCCTACATAGACAAACAATATTTGTATTAAATTGTGGTTGTGTTTCTGAAATAATTTTATGTTACTAAATAGGTAAGTACTGGGGATAGTAATATTTTATAGATTTATGGTCTTCCCACACTAAAGAAATTAATTATAATTGAAGTAGGTAAGCTTTACTCCTTCATCTCATACTGATCTCTTTTATTACAATATAAATTTAAGTAAGCTCAATTGATTTGTAAGAGATAAAACATTTTGTTAAGTGATCGTCAATTTTTTATAGTATTAGCTTTTTTATTTTATGTTTTGTTGCGTAATTTTGACTTTGAATGCGACAAGCATTTTAAACGTTTTGTCAAGTTCTCAATTATTCTCAATTTAGTGATTATTTTTGATTTGATTTAAAGTTTTAAACAATGAATACAGACTTTTATTTCAATAGTATATAGATGTCAAAATATCTTATGTCCGAAAGTTTTTAGTCAATATGTCGTAAGAGCAATCAAAATGTCGTATGTTTAGTTTTGTTCTAAAAAAAAAATTACAAAAGGGCGTATTGTTACAAATACCTGGGATCTAGCTTGAATCTCTTTATAGGTTTAATACGTGTGGATAAAGATACTAAAAGGAGGCCTTTTCCTATATATAAAAATAAACTTGGTGTACTGTTATAGAAAAAAAAAAGTTTTTTGTGTTTCCTGAAACAGCCTGTTTATACTTACGACTTTTTGAAATGACAGCGACGCTATGACTGTCGGCCCTCTAATTTGTCTGGTTGAACGCAATTATTTTTCTGTAATGAAGTCATAGTTATGGGTTCGAAACAAGACTTAAAAGTTTTAGCGAAAGCTTAGGTTTAAGCCAGAGCTTAACCCTGAACAATTTTTCTGATTATGAATCTAGTTCAATTGGTGAAAATTAAAAGTAATCTACGGTGGCTCGTAAAAACTTTCAAAATTTTTCTTTATTTTAACCCATAGATATATTCATATTGGTTATGTTAGGCATTTATTATTTTATTAGTGTAAGTCTTTCAATAGACGTGTTAAGTTAGCAACAAGCACTAGTAGAACAGTGTCAACACACTCGATACTTTAGGTTCATCGGCCAATCGAATGTTCACCCGTATATACGACCTACTAATGCCTGTACTGTCCATTATATATGTATGAATACCTGCCAGCATTCGTTTAGTACTTTAGGAACACGAATACAAATAGTGAGCGTTCTATACCAGCTAACTTCAACAGTTACTTAAATTATTATCGACACAAAATTGATATTCCTTGCACCTTGTACGCGGAAGGTCTCGTATATGCCTCACATTCATTCAACTATCGATATAATGGTTGTATGTAGGTCATAGATATAAGATTATGCAGATGTATTTTATGAAACGGTGATTGATTTGAATTCATTTTCGGTAGCAAGAAGTGTTAGAACATCAATGTTAAGAAAAACCATTTCTTTCTTGTTATATCAGCCCACCATAGAGAAATAGTATTTAACTAATTTACATTATTATTTTGCCGCTGTGTGCTCTTTGTAGCTGTCTCCAGGAATTTACTTCAACCTCTTCATAATTGATTAATTCGGTTTTTAAATATGGAGAATGTTATTGTATATTAATTATTATATTATCGTCAATAATTAATTTTCTTCAAATTAATTTCTTTATTACAAGTTATCTTCGGAGCCACTTTCAATCCTTATAACTGGTTATGTTAGCTACGTTACGTAAACGTAGTATCATTTGCAAAGCAGTAAAGTTGGTGAAGTGATTTTTAGGTTGTATATCATAAGATTTTGGTTAGTATGATTGTTAAAATTATTTTATGGTTATTTAATAAATATTTAATGTGACCTCGTTAACGCACTGTTAAAAGATTTGTGATAAGGAATTATTGAAGAATGTTTGTGAGTGCTGTATTTTATACAGTTTTTACGGTTCTGTGTATGCGAGATGAAAAAAACAGAACCTTTATAGGAACACTTTGGTGTCTGTTTGCCCTTCTATCACAGGAATATATTTGTGTTGGTGACCCAATCATGGATTAAAGAAATAATCATATTTTTTGGATTTAATTTTGAGAGCAAATCTGAAAAGTAAAAAAATCATCTCCAGGACTTCTTGTGACATAATATCGATCATTATGACAGATGCCATTTTTTCATAGTCTAAAAAATATTAAGAAAATACACGGAAATTGACCATCCCTCTTCTCTAATCATCGAAATCACTGTACCTAATGTTTAGAAAAAAAAAAACTAATATGGGGAACTTACATTTTACAAGTATACCTATATGATAACAAATTATTACTAAGTTAATTTTGATGCAAATTAGAAAATAAAAAAAAACTTTTCTGAAGTGCTTTATGTGACATAGGTATTAAATGCTTAGTATGAGAAGCACAAATACATTTGTTTGTAATTTTATAGTGCACAGTTCAAAAAATATATAAAAATATTTACGGAATTTCCCCTGCCCCTTCTCTGCCCTGCTGAGTCTAAAATTATGGAAAAAATAGGAAATTACTTAAGTCACTTAAGTTTTGCAGAAAAATCTAAGCGATAAACGGGGATTAATTTAGAAGAAATTTAAAAAGAAAACTTTTGTCAAGTGTACCTATCATGTAGGTACTAACGTATGAAAGGCTCGTTATGAGAAATACAATTATTTTTAAATAAAGAATTACGTAAATACTCCCGAGCCTAAAATTTAAAAGAAATACCGGAATATAGTGCCTCACTTTTAGTTTATAAGAAAAACTGAACAAAAATCTTCAGTTTTTTAATTCCCGCTGGAAACACAAAATATCCGTAAAGAGAAAATACGTAAAAACTGTATGGATTCATTTCGAATATGACTAATAAGTGGAAGACCATGGTAGCCTACTTTAACGAAGAAGTCGGGTTGAAATTGTGGACTAAATCTGAGTCAGATTAATAAACGCGTGCCCGACTAAAAACTTCAGCGATTTTTTGAGATTTTTTTATTATTTATACAATTTAAAGTTATTTCTTAATCATGTTCACTCACTCACTCACTTGCTCACTCACTCACTCATTCATTAACTCATTCATTCACTCACTCACTCACTCACTCACTCACTCATTCATTCACTCACTTATTCATTCATTCACTCACTTACTCATTCATTCACTCACTCAGAAAATGAACATTGTAAAATCGAACACATGAATCATGAAGTGCTCAATTCTAAGATATGGTCACGACATATGTATGTTTCATTCCATTCCATTACCCCTTTCTATACCCCACTGCAGGAGCTTAGACCTACCCTCAAGATGAGGGAGCTTTGAGTTTAAATCCACCACACCGCTCCAATGCGTGTTGGCGGATTGTATCTACCGTTATGTATTGACAGCAACCGGGACCGACTGTTTAACGTGCTCTCCAAGACAATTTAATTTCTTAACAGTTATTTCAAGGGACAATATGCTACCTGAAAAATTATGTAAAATTTATTATCTATGTTACAGTTTGTAACGAAATAAATATCTTCGGATCAATATTGTGTAAATGTGGTACAAGTTAACAAAATTGTCGTATGTTTATTTTAACATAGATCAATATACTTAATTCACCATAATATGTCATCGGAACAAATTTGACGACAATAAATATGTGTAATACTTAGGTATATTTTGATGTCACTACATGCCTACACGGTATTGGTGGTTATAAAAACTATTGAACAAAATTTAAGAAATGAATCGATGAAACCTAAACTAAACTAATACTTAATTAAGCCTTAATAGGCGCGAGATAACATCATGGGAGTCCGATTAACAGATCTAAAAGTGCCGATAAGAATAGTAGAAAATAATAATAATAACGGATATCACAACAACGCCTAGGCCCCAAACTAAGCATTAGCTTGTGTTTTGGGTACTAAGCGAAGACACCATACGTATAACAACCAAGACCCGGATACCAGTATCAATATTCATCATATAAATACTGACCCGACCTGGGATTCGAACCCGGGACCTCTAGCTCCGTAGGCAGGGTCGCCACCCTCTAGGCTAAGCGGTCGTCATTGATAAATCAAATCAACTCAATCGATCAATCAGATCAAATGATAACTAAAGGGGTCCTAAGAGTGAAACATATAATATGGAAAACATATGTATATCCAAGTAAGAAGAACTACGAGAAAAAGCAGTATTAAGACGCTGACAATAGCCAATGACCTTGAGCGAATGACTTGAATGAATGAGCGAATGAAAAAGATACAAATATTTACATGTACAGGTGCCGTTGAAGTAAATTGAAAATATACGAAAAAAGTTAATAGGGTGAAATCTAACTATTTAAATAAAAATATAAATTAAGAAACTTTTTTGTGTATGTATATATGTATATAAAATGTAATTTTTCTTTATGTATCCGAGATATTATAAAATTTAATATTGTATTTTTCATCGGAAAAATCTTAATAAAACATGTTTTTTTCATGTCTGTAAGTTATATATGTAGGAATTTTATTTCATTTATTAAAAGGTGCTCCATTTACAGTTGTCGGTGCCTTTAATATACATACGTATACATGTGATCACACCTGTCTCCCAGTATACTCCTTATACCATTACCTAATACCATTTGCTAATTACATTTTTTAATTATTATTACTTACCTAATTTACCTTACTTTCCTAATACTTAATGCCTGCCACATAGGCCTGCCATTATCAAAACATTACATCGCCTAGCGTGATTAAAAATATTTCAACCCGCCATTGAATTTCAAGGGCATTACCACAGCACTTAATCTAATTAAATAAAAATACCTACAGTGTTTTCATAGCAAAAAAATCACAACTGATGTTCGTGATTACTGCAATTTCAAGAACTCGCGCTTTTCGCGTGAAATTCATACATTAAGTACCTAAACTAACATTAAATCTACACGTGTGAGCTAACCCAAAATAGTAGCTCGTCATGGAATCATACAGAATAAAATATTATTAAAGAATATATATTTATATACGTCTTTATCTTATATAGTATATATATAATTACTTAAGTCATTCATTACCGCAAATCACATTTCAATTCAATCATGTTTTCCACCGAGGTTAAAATTTGTCCAATAGAGGAGTAATGCTAGCCGTTTAGTTCAAGAACAAAAATTATCACATTTGGAGTCAACGAGCTTGCTTACTTAAACGTGGTGTTTGTGTCTAGGATTTGTGTATTACCCGTCACAATTAGTTACACACTATTGAATGAAAGGGGGATCCCGATAAAAAATTTTTAAAGTAAATTAAATTGATAAAATTGTCTAGTCTAGCCGGCTACATAACGAAAATATTTATAACCTAAAAAGTAAAGCTAAAAGAACAACAGCGGAGCAAAAAACATGCAAATATTACTCGTATAGCAGCGTTAGGTATTATATTATAATATAGGGCATACTCGCGGTTTTTTTTTTATTGTAAAAAATAAACGTAATCGCGTATTAGAAATAGCCTACGGACAAAGGAAGGTCAAAACTTTAGTTTCCTAAACGTATATAATTAAAGAGACAATATTTTAAGAAATATCTTTTGGCGAAAACAATCATGTCAAACCTTACAGACGAATAGAAATAAAATATTTATATTGTGATGTAGGGCGCATCACTGGCTACAATGTTTCCAGACTCAAAACTCATAGGCTATCTTATGTTTACATATTTGTCACTTTGAGATCATTTGGTCCTCGTTCTGTATACGCGCTTCACGTAGAGATCACTAAGCGGCGAGTGTGCGCGATTTTTTTATACATGGTACCATCTTTGAAGCCATGATTTTGGTGACGATAATAAATTGTGAAATATGAATATGCGTTTTTTTCTTTTACTAAAAATTGAGATATGGTGCCACAAAGTTATCGTGTTAATGTGAGAGTGCGCAAGAGACTGACGATTGTATCACTCGGCGACCGCTGCCGGAATACTCCTCTCTGATTGACCCACGGTTCCCTTCTTTTCGTATTTCCGTACTAATATTTTTTTCGGGAAAATTATTTTATTATAATTAGCTTCTTTTATTGTGACTGAAATTTTTTAATAATAATTACTAGTGCTTAAAAGGCCATTCTGTTTTCAGAAGAAAAATATTCCAAATTTCGTAAGTCGAATTTTCTCCGATTTCCAACAATTATTTAGGTGTTTTCCCAGGAGTGATAATAAATAATAATTATCAATATGTGTAAATAATACTGGCGTGGATACTTAATCGAACAACAAACTACCAAGTTATTGACAAAAAAACTTCAAAACTTTCAGGGTTTAAGTTAAGTTGAATTTTATTATCGATTTTTATTTTCATATAAAGTACGTGAAAACGAATGGGCCCTGGAGAAAAAGTAGCATCATATCGAATACATATTTGCGAAGAAATTTTATTTAAGGATGTAAAAACATAACCTTGAAAAGACTTCTTTGTACCGCGATTTTCAGAAACTTTCATTTCAATAGTAAGAAAGTGTATGTTTATATAAAAGTTAAATTATTCGAAATGACATCGTCAAGTACGTACCTAGTATTTACATTTGATCGGGCAACCATCAATTTAACTATAGGATGATTTGGGGCTTCAGTTAATTTATGAATTTGTAATGCACACGCACACCAGCGCAGCCGCGCGCGTCTTTCTTTAATCTTCCTTAGATATTCTTATTTAATAACATTCTCACACTTTTCGATTCTTATTTCGTTACTGCCTCCACTACCGTATTAACATATAACGTGTGTTTCATGAACTGATGTAGGGACTAATAATATTATAATTTTGTAAATTTTTAGTTTTTTTCTGATATCTTATAAATATATAATAAACTAGCGACCGCCCGCAGCTTCGCTTGCGTAGACAACACATTCCTGTTTTAGGTAGTACTAACTTTCGAAATGGTTTATACATACTTTTTGCTGAAACTAATATTGGGTACACTCATTCAAACTTTCAATCTTCATTCTCCCTACTCCTTTAGGAAAACCGACACTCCCATACTTTTCACCTCCTGTTTCCCACCCTTAAAATGTGGAAATCCAAAAACCCTGAAAGACATCATTATTTATTTATGTCAAAATTTTTATGTTTCTAACTTTAAAGAACAATGACTCATACAAAGCCCTTCCGTCGCTCCCTCCTTAAATTTGAAATTTCCAAATATTCCTTTCATAAAAAATTGATACGTTATAATATAAACCACTGTTCCAAATTTCGGCTTCCTAGACTTAGTAGTTTCGGCTTTATCTACGTTGATAGATCAGTGAAGACAAACGACAGACAGACACAAAATGTAGCTGATGTCACTCTTGACAACCTTCTTTCACGTCTGCAAAGTTTCATTAAAATCTGTTGAGCCGTTTTGAAGATTGAATAGACACATAGACGTACAGACAAACAGACGGACAAAAAGTAGCGTTGTCACTTTTGACGACCTCCTTTTCATACCCGTGACATTTCATTAAAGTCGGTTTAACTGTTTTGGAGATTAGCTCGATTTGACCACTTCCTTTCCATATCTGTGAAGTTTCATCAAAATCAGTTTAGCCGTTTTAGAGATTTGCTCAAATGGACAGACAGACACATAGTATTATTTTATACATATAGCCTATAGCCTTCCTCAATAAATAGACTATCCAACACAAAAAGAATTTTTTAATTCGAACCAGTAGTTCCTGAGATTTGCGCGTTCAAACAAACAAACTCTTCAGCTTTATAATATTAGTATAGATTAAGAAGTGTAGGTAGGTAGGTACATTGTAGGTTATATCATTAGACTACATGACTTAGTTAATTTTAACAATTTGGTGTTGATTTGTCATTTATGGTTTGTTTTAATTTTGACTGTTATGTTACGTTACTAACATTTAGGTTGTAATGTAGGTGTTTTACTAACAAATTACTCTTTGTTACTTGATATGAAATAATACTGCACTGAAAATAACTTTTAAGTACAAAATCTTTAAGCTTAAAGGATCTACATGAATGAGACATAAAACATTAACAAACAAACGAAAAACTTTCCCTATCCATATTATATTATACTCTACGAAGTTAGATGTGCAGTAAAATATTTCAATGCGTTTCTTAAAAATTGCAGATATAATCGCTCAAAATCAGTTAGTTTCTCTTGAATATAATACTTTTGCAGACACGAAGATGCTTTTCTTACATGAAGGCATATTATTGATTAGCGACACTTCCCGTCACTAGTTTTGTTCCCGAAAATGCGTTCAGAAATATACGCAACCAGTGACGATTACCAGACTTGTTTCTGCCACTAAGCGGCGCCGTTCAATCTAGGTATACAGATTTGTTAAATATGTCTTGAGGTTTTTGGCATTTTCAGGTGTAAGTTTTTAGAGAAAATGGATATGAAATATTCCAACAAAAGCGCGTAAGCAATTTAAAGAAGGAATTTGTTTGCTTCATTATTATTATAATTTTTTTTGACGAGCATAAACGAATAAAACAACATTGAGACATTGTTATTTCTCATGTAAATGACAAAATAATTCTATAAAAACACTTTAAAATATGAAACGCGAATTAGTAAATCAGAATTAAATTTGTATAATTTCGACCGATTACTAGTCCATCAAAGGCTGATTGGTGGGCTTTTTCTGGAGCACACTAGAACGATTGCGGTCTCGAATATATTTATAAAGCGCACATACGTCAAAGGTCTAGGAGTGAAGACAATGAAGAGAAAATTAAGTTTACGGCAGTGAGAAGAAACACAAAAAAAACCAAGAAAAAAATTTATATCTGTGTCACTAGTAAAGTAACATGCAGAACTTTTAAGTGGACATTGTTAGATTAGTGGATTGATTTTGTTGTAATCTGGTAGTGAACTAAAGTAAGAAAGAACTCACTAAGCGTTTCATTGCCCCCCTCCCCCCTCCTACAGAGCCCGTTGCAATAAATTGTCTGTAAACCGCATATTCATAAAGTACAATGCAAGCACACATAAACATAGCATGAGAAGGTCAAGAGATGTCGCGATACGTCGAGCCCTAGTCAAACCTAATAAATCCACAGACCATAAACGAGGTAGCTAGCATGCAAATTTAAAAACAGGCTGCTCATTTTCGTTAAAACGGATTACGCCAAAAAGTTTTTATAATTTGTGGCTAAAAAATTCTAAATAGTGCTTGCGTTATCCGCTATAATAATATTGTGTGACTCTGAGTTTGTTAATGAGGCCAAAATTATTAAAACACGTCTCATTTCCCTATGTCGTCACCGGTAACAGGCGCTGTTCAAATACTTTGGTCATCAGGCACTGAGGTATATCGTAATCAAAGACGCTGCGTATCTTCCAAAACGCTGCTTAACCGTGTTGTATTCTTTGTTTAACCTCTCTGTCAAAGTTGGACTTACTAAAGCTTAGAGCTGTTTATAAAAAGTTTAAATGTATACAGTTTTAATGGGACATAAAAAATGGTTTCCGACAGTCTTCTTGGCAGAATCTGTACATTTTGGGTACAATACAAATATTATTGACGCAAACAATTTTAATTCATAAAATTATTATTACTGCATATATTTTTCAACGTAAGTGGTTTTCAAAACTACATAAAGAAATCGAAATATTATATCATGAAAATTGATAAATAAAATTAAAGCATGAACTGCCATACAAATGCATGACCCAATTTAGCATACGTCAAAAGAGATCATCCATCTGAGCAGAGGTGATCATCGGCGCGAACAACTGGCGATTTTAATTTGTAAAAACGATCTTTTACGCATCCTTTTGAAAATCAAAGGTTGTAATATTGAAATATTTTGTCTGAATATACAAAACCATCTTTGACTACGTACAAATAATTAATTAAAAAAATAATGCATTGCAAATTAATCACCTCGTTTAATTTGGTTAACAACGTCAAATAGTATTAAAACAGTGAAACGCCTGTTTGAACAAATTTTTTTTAAATATATTATATAGTTAAAAGCCGCTGAGTCCGCGGCCCGTCTGAAACACAATAAATAGTCAAACTTAGAAATATCCTATATCTTTGTTCCTTTTGCTGTGGAGACCACGGGCTGTTGGAGCCTCGAGGCCATAAATTTAATTAAGAGCATCGGTCGCCGACTTCAGGAGAGGGGGTGTGACCCTCGCTCGGGGTCGTTTCTGATGCAGAGGCTCGCCATAGCGATCCAGCGCGGTAATGCCGCGAGCGTTATGGGTACCTTTGCATCAGGTTCGGCAGGAACTGGTTATTTTTAGCTTTTTACATTGTAAATACAAATATAATATACTTTTTACACCCAGGTTAAAAGCCAAAAAAAAAATACAAAATGTCCACCAATATATTAAAATATTCCTACAAATGTTCTTTTAGCAAACATTACTGGAAAAC
Organism: Luffia ferchaultella; assembly: GCA_949709985.1. Taxonomy (NCBI): domain Eukaryota; kingdom Metazoa; phylum Arthropoda; class Insecta; order Lepidoptera; family Psychidae; genus Luffia; species Luffia ferchaultella. Next base: position 14,633,628 of record OX453253.1, on the reverse strand, counting down.
ACTACAAGTTAGTATTTTTTGGTAATCATTTAAGATTATTTTATTACTAGCATTATAATCTTTCTGTTGTGTTTGAAAAATATATCTATTTATTTACAAAGTAGGTACTTAGAACGAAAACACCCTGTATAAAGAGATAACATCAAAGCTGCAAATAATTTTAGAGACAAAAGAAACTGTCCACTGCTTTCACAAAATTCAGTTAGTCTTTCTTCAGCTCTTGGGTGAATCACAGTTTTTGTAGTTTTAAGCAAAAAAATCATATTTTTATTCCTACAACCATTATAAGTGATTGTGAGTATATTTTGTTTTTCGTTTGGAATCGATTTATTAAAAAAATATTAATTATCATTCTTCGAAATGTTAAGATCTCCAAAACATCCTTTTGTCTTTTTCACAAGACGATCGGCTGAATCTTCTGAAAAACTAGACTGTATCGTATCGGTAGATCGTGGACTTTGTTTCGAAACTTCGATTTGACTTCCAGATGGTGTGTCTGCGTGAGAACTATTTTGATCGTATCGCGAAAATGAAAATCCTTGCGATAGAAAAGTGTTGTCAGTTAAATTACTGTGACTGTGTCCTTTTCTGTGACTGTACTTTATCTCTTTTATCAATTTCAGAACTCCTATTTGAAACTCTAATACATCGTCTTCGTTCAACGTTTCCAACGAAGGTATTATGCCTTTGAAGAATGAATAGTGTCGATCGATTTGTTGTTGTTTCGACACCGGAGATTGAGTGAAATGATTCATTTTCGAATCTAGAAAAACAGTTTTGTCAGGTACGAACGGTTGCTCATTGAAGAAAATGCTTTCGAAATTATCGCCTGAAATATTTTCTTCAGATTCTACCGTTTCGTTAGTATCGTTTTGCGTGCCTTCTTCATCACTCTCCATCTCACCATCGTTCAAATCGTTGATTTGCGTTTTCGATTCGTTTACATTTTCATTGGGTACGTAGTTTTTTAATAAGAATCGCAATTTTTTGTTGTAAACATATGGTTTGGATACTTTACCAAGTTCACCTAGCTTCTTTTGGTAGCTTCTTTTTTTGAGGGACTTCAAGTAACTGTCTCTTACCTGAGTCCATTTTTTAAGGACTCCTTTAGCTGTAACAATAATAATACCTAATATTAATATCTGAAAGTCTAACTACATATCCATACAAACGAGTACAAAAAAATAATGAAGACAAATGTCAATAAAATAAAATAATAATTAAATACATGAACATGCTGAAAATAATGAAAACGAAAATAAAATACTTAATAAAAGAAATATCAGTAAAATAAATTAGAATAACAATATAATTAAAACGAATTAAAATTAAATTGGAAGAACAAAATAATAAAAATCAAAACAAAAACAAAAAACCTTAAAAAAAAATAAGGAACAGATAACAGATTGTTGCAATTTATTGTTAATGAATATTCATTAGTACAGTTAATTAAAAGTTTCATAGACCTGACTTTACGTTACGTAGAGCTATAAATTATTTTTTAAGTTTATTAGTACCTACGAATTAATTACGAAATCAATTAAGTTGTGTATTGCTAATCAAAACCATCACTCTTGTCATACTTAGAAATTCTAAAAGACTTACCAAACTGTTGTCTCCCCTTCCTCGGAATAGTTTCATAGTCAGGTTTCAAACGTGAAATTATCTCTTTCCACGCTTGCTGCGTTGCGGTCCTGTTTTTGTACAACTCTGTCGTTTTATCCCATAAAACCGGCCTCACTTCAACAAGTGATATGAGTTGCTCTACGTCTAATATTATTCGGTTTGAATCGAAATCTTGTTCGGTCATTTTTGAACACAACAAAAAAATACTGTTTCCTCTCGCAATCAATGTCGAACTGCACGCACTGAGTGGACGGCTGGACTGCCTGCCTACTAACTTCTTGAGCGAGCTAAATCTGGAGCTAACTTCACTCGTTCAATAGTACGGTTGTCATGCGGTAAAAATGACGTCGGGCCGTGAGAGCGAGATCGTATAAACATGAACGGCCCACGGCCGACAGCAAAGCCAAACCTAAAACGTCTTAAATCAGGTTTAATCACTATTCAAATACGAACCGCTTATATATCAGCAATACGGTTTAAATTTCAATTGTAATCGTTACGCAGCCGTCGTCTGATAGGTATCCGTTTGGAAAAGGGCAAAGCTGTCGACTACTTGTCGGATGAACTGCAGGATAAAAGCGAATAAATTACTGTTTAAAATAGACAAATAACAATATTATTTTTTAGAGAAAATATAGGTATTTTAATTATACAAAAAAAGGGTTCGATAGTAATTCCACAAACTAATATTTATTAAATAGTATTTATAGACATGTTAAATACCGCAGTCATTTCCGTACGACAAAAGAAAAAAACGTAACCCGTGTGATCGCTCGTGTAGGTACCACACAACGTAGAAATTTGAAATTCAAGGTAAAGTTGAGGCGGTGTCGCTCATATAATTCAACAATAATGAAATATTTCTGAATGAAGGGTAAGTTAGGTGTAGTTAAAAAGTTTTGTTTTTTTTTTGTGTCGTGTGAATACCATGTGAAGGCGAAAAAGTCGAAAAAACGTAGACAAAATGAAAACAATGTCAAATGTCCATGTTGCACCAGCTCCAGTGGGCGTTGGGGACTTTCGAAGTTATTAAGGAATACCTGAGGAATGGGACATTATTAGAATTTACCTGGGACAGACTGTCCTCTTCGGTAAGACCAACTTTGAAAGAGAGGTCACACGAAGAATCGCACTCGGCTGGACAATGTTCGGGAAGCTACGCGATTTCCTTGTGTCCACCAACACTAATATAACTCAAAGTTTAATTAATAAGCAGGTAAGCAGGTGAAGTCGTACATAAAAGTTAACAATAAATAGGTATGCCACATATGACAAAACAGCAACGTTTATTGTGCCGCAGTACAAGGTCCAAGTGAAAAGCGGTAGGTCGAATAAAAGATAATATATTTTAATGAAGCGGCCAGTAAATTATGTTTGCGTGTAGAATAATCGCAGAGGGGATCGCTTAACGCAAAAGAAAGTGGCAAAGGGTTCGTGACGTAATTTTAAGACGTCAGCACGATCGTGACGTATTTTATAGGTAACACAGTTGTTTTGAAACCAATGGAGCGAGCAGTTACCGAAGCCACCTAAATTCTGTTGTTGATATTTTTCCTATTTTTAGAGGAAATATATTTATAATTTTACGTAACATAGATTTATTTAGAGACTGAACGTTAACGATTTGCTGATTGGGCGTATTATTAATTAATAGTTACTTAAGAAATGTCATTGAGCAAATGGATCGATAATACTTAACGCTCTTTGATAAAATATTGGTTTTATCACACTTATTAAAAAGAGCTAGTTTGTTCCCAGTTAACAGGGACTAAAATAGCGTTTTAATCCCTAGGGACTAAAAGTTATTTGAATTGGGAATGTGGATATTGTTGATAAATTCAGCATTAACAAATGAAAGCGTGGTTCGTTACTGCATGAATTACGTAATAATTATCTGGCTCTCTCCTCTGAAACTATGATCTACTTACGATCAAATCAAACCAAAATTCTTTATTACATTGTCACATGTCAATTTTCCAACTGGTCAAACAGAATTATCTTGAACACAATGCGGACGCCTCGTGAGAGCACAGTAATTTAAAAGGCTATTTGTTTAACTTAATTTTCAAAATTAATTTTAAATGTAAACTTTCTAAATCGTAATATTTTATACATAGGATCAGAGACGGCGCGTATACCTACTATACATAAAATTTCTACGAGTGTCACGCGATATTTACTGCAAAGTTTTAGTATGATTTATATTAATTAAATAATAAGAAATTACCGTAAAACATAAATAGATAGGCTTGTATAAATAGAAAAATATTTATTATCAGATTATTTACGTATAAGTAAGGCTAAGCCTCTCTTGGTCCAACCGCAAAGCCGCCACTGTCCCGTTTCCGCAACGTACAACTTTTTCTAACTTCACTTGTTAGTTTTATTCCCACTGCTATTCCATCTTGCTCAAAGCTTTGCTCGTCAGTCGTTTCGAATTGATCGTGATTGATTTTGTAACCTACAGAAACTCACGGCCAGGAAAACAGCAGGCTGTAGGAATGTTACTCTACTGGCTTTGGCCCTTTAATTACCTCCGTGCGAAAATTCACGTCGTTTTATTCCTGCGTCACGACAATGGACATCAGCGGCGTAGGTTGGACTAACCTAGACGTGGGCAAATTAGCATCAGCGAGGCCCTTTTCTTTCAGTACCTACTCCCAAGATCAATTCAGTGATCCTACCATATTTTTATGAATACAAAAGCAAACCCAGGACATATTGAAAGTCATATTTAAAAAAAGAGTATTTTATTTCTTTTATAAAAATAATTCCCTTCAGGTCTTTGCTTTACTGAAGTCTTGTGTACAGACTTTAGTCGATTTTTAAAGCTAAGTCTGCTTCAATTGATAGTATTCCTGAAGCAGACTCGGTTCTGCTTCATACAATGCCTCAAGTAATTTTTAATTTGGAAAAACTTCTTTGTTCGGAAGCTGTACCTACTCATTAGCCTAGTCAGCATAATTTTATTGGCGATATAAATAAACATTAGGATAAATGCCTTGCAATTTATATTTAATTATATATTCAATCAGATGATTGGGTTTTTTAATAGTCTGTTGTATAAGTCGCCAAGATAATAATAATAACGTATACATCACAACAACGTCTAGGCCCCAAATTAAGCATTAGCTTGTATTTTGGGTATCAGGCGAAGACACCACATACATATAACAACCAAGACTCGGTACCAGTATCAATATTCATCATGTAAATACTGACCCGACCTGGAATTCGAACTCGGGACCTCCAGCTTCGTAGGCAGGGTCGCTACCCACTAGGCTAAGCGATAGTCAAAAGTTGTAGTTCTTCGTATAGTTCATAGGATTCTGTATCTTTGCTTTCTTCATGTACTGTCGCATTGCAGTGCTTCAAAAGTTCGCTATTTGTCTAGAGTTTTAAATCATTCTATTTCGTACAAGAATCCAAAATTATTGATGTATTGATTGAGTGCAGTAAATCTCGTGTCACTGTCTCGAATTACTGCATAAACTATTTTATTAAAAAAATAAATTCTGATTTAACTTTTAGCTGAATCAATAGACTCATCTACAGCTTCATAACCGAGAATTCTTTATTTTTTCTGCGAACCTTTTTCCCTTTTAAAGTCGTTGGAAACACATAATTGGTCTTTTCTATGTTGTCGTAGGCTTTTGCAGTACAATAACTGAAGCCTGTTTCCCGAAATTTTTTGATCCAGTCACGAAACTTGCGCAAAGTAGACACTTTAACTAATAGCGACCTTTAACTTTATATAGACTTTTTGCCAGATTTTACTTAACATGAGCAGGAAATTAACCCTCGTACTTAAAGGGGCCTCGCATGAGGTCCCTTCGGGTGAGAGGCCGTGGGCGAGGGGCCGCTCCGCCCACGCCTAGTTACGCCACTGATGGACATGATGAAAGAACAAACAAACAAAGAAAAACACATTTGTGTTCACCATTTTTAGCTAATTACATATATAATTATCTACTTGTTTATCGTAGTCTATAACATACCATACCATTAGCCTATCAATGCCCCACTGCAGGGGCTTAGGCCTCCCCTCGTGATGCCTCGGGAGCTTGGACCTACATAAATCCTACACGGTGCTCCAGTACGGGTTGGTCGATCGTAGTCCATAGCTCGGTCTGTATTTCCATCTTTAGTTTACTTCCTTCAACTTGTAAAACTTTTAATTTCATATTGGATTTCAACTTCATCCACTTTGCGTAACTATTTCATAGCTCATAATATTATCTAAAAATTTAAGATTTCAAAACCTCACACCTCATTCGGTTATATTATAAAAGAAAAAATAAATTAGAAGGACTCGTAATTTAAAAAGTAGATTAAAAAATTGTTCGAATTTCGGGTCAGCTCAACCTAAGGATGAATAGAAAGTCATTCAAGAAGATTTATATTAGTCCATTGCCAGTATTTTTTTGAATCGTGATCGTAATATAATTATTTAATCACAATTTTCGTTTTATATACTAAAATAAATTAATTGAAAAATGCAATAATTTTATAATTTCATATTTTTAGTGGTTAAAACGTCCATATTATTATAGATTTAAAGTTCAATTTGTAATATATAAACGATTTTAGATTGCAAAGTTGTCCTATAGCGACATATTGTTAGTGGAGCACTTCAACATGCTCAGGAGACATTGGAAACGTACTAATTCAAAATTTAATTAAAATGTGTATGATAGAGCATTCAAATTATTAAATTAATTAATAATTGGTAATTCAAGTAGCATCTGATAATATGTCAGCAACGCCAATACAACGTCAACACATTTTTATCCGCCATTTTACTGAAGTCATGTCCTATTGAAAATTTAATATGCTACGCGACGCCGTTTGATTGACGCCATTCGTGTGACGTATTGCTTGCCGTGCAACCTCTTCAACAGTTTTTTTTTTTTAAGTTCTAGATGGTTCGTCCAACGCTGAATTGAGGCAGTGGGCTCGAGGAGGAGTAGCGTCACGACTGGAGCGTGCAGTACTAGCGGGGCAGGGCCGGAAACTATTGGCGGCAGCCGAGGCCCTACCACTGTCTCGCCGCTTGCCTGCCCTGGTGGCCAAATGCGACGCTCTCCACGCTGCCGTTGAAAAGGGATCGCTTCTAGAACTGCAGGTAGTGATGGTAAAGAGACTATGATGTCATCTTAATATAGTATCGCTATAAGAATATAATAACTACAACATACAGATAATACAATACAAAAAATAGAATAATAATAATAATCTTTATTGCCAATCAAAGTTACAGTTATATTTAAAAACTAATTAAAGGAACATACAATAAACCTAATGCTACAGTGAAAGGCTACTGGCACCTAAATTAGGACAGCCTGTATTATAGGTACCAGCACCCCTCTCCCGATCTCCGGTTTAAACATGGTTACAGTTTTTAGGACAATCATAAATTTAAAAATGTAAATTGATACGAATATCAATATATGTATATATGAGGGGTAGGGAATATATATGTAAGGGATTGAAGTGTAAGGAAAGTGTATAAGTCTGTGTGAACGAGTTTGAGCATGTGTGTTTATGTACCTATAAGGTACGGAAGTGTTGGAGCGTACAATATGAGTTCATAAATGCACCATTCGTCGACTATTAAATGATTTTTTTTTATATTCATTTTAGAGACAAAATAAGTCGAACAATTACATTCATAAAGGCTTTAGGAGACACTCAGTAGTTTCATAGTTATTTGTAATAAGCCACTCCGTTAGATTGTGTTTACAGGCATGTGATGGCAGAGTGCATTTTCAGTACCGTTTGTAGTATGAATAGCTGGCGGGCTGTCAACACTTTGCATTAGACATACAGTTCGTGTGAGGGAAATAAAGTGTGTCTCGAAAAACCGACCTTCAAAATAACTCTTTGTACTCTTTCTAATTTTAAGATTGAGCTTTTCGCTATACCGCCCCATGATGTTATACAATACTGAATGATTGACTGACATATGAAAAATAAACTGTTTTAATAATACACATGAAATGGACATAACAATGACATGGAACCGACACTAATATCTCATATCCGAAAACCTCTTCATATTTTGGTTTGTACTTTGTTTTAGGTAAACCAATTATCACTGAAACTATTGATACATTTATGATTGTAGATTTTTCTTGGTTGCGCATGCTATCTTGTTTAATACCACCGAGCAAAATTGACAGCTATAAATTCTTTGTAGATTTATTCAAAAACAAAATACTATCGGGCGCAGTGATATCAGCGTTGCCTCAGCGTAGTTGTTAATCACTCAGGAACAGTTGGTCCACTCCATATGAAAGCGAATGCACAGTGCGCTCGACATTGTATTCTCACATAGAAAATAAACTAAAACAGTCAACTTATTTACCGAATTATTCTGATGTGAAATTAAAGTTTATTGGAATATGGCTTTGACGCTAAGGACTGTCGTGAAATGAGGTATGCGCACACCGTGACAAATGTTTTTCGGCCAGGAAAAAAACGTAGTGACATTACACGTGTATGGGGGTAAGAAAGTAGTGGGGATGACTTCCTATGAAAGTTGACATCTGTCTGAGTCTATTACTAGTATAAAGAAGGGAAGGTTGTAGTGTCCTCAGCCGCGCCTCGCCGACTAGTACCTAGATCTTGAAGTAAAACAATAATGAATTTACTAATAAAATAAATTTAATAAACTTTATACAAAAATTATCTATAATATTATAGAACACAAGTCTAGACAAGGACTTGCGTACTTGAGTGCAGTGGTTTTTCTACTGGTCACAATTCATATTGTTGTTAGGTATTTTATACGTTTTAACAACTTGCGTTTCGTTCTTAAATTGACACAACGTGTTTTGACAATTTTCCATTTTGTCCAATCAGAAAACGTTTGGTGTCATTCGAGGGGCCAAAGTATTTGGGCCGTACGATGTCACGTGTATTGAGCTAGCAGAAGTATTGTTCTTCAATGAAAACAAATGACGGTGAAAAATTATCGGAAAATGTTGCGACATTGGGGTCACTGGTTTGGACTTTAGTACAAGCGGTCAATACCCTTATACATTCTTTACATTAATTCGAGCTGAAACGAGATAGCTCTGTAGTCACATATAGAGATATTTTATTCCGGCACGAGCATTTATGGAAACAATTTCGTCGCCATGTGCATGTTAGCCCAGCTGATTTCACCTCCCATTTCATAAAATTTTCAAACATCAGCAAGATTGGCTTGTTGTGTTGATCCGATACAAAATAAAACCCTGCAATGAGACAGTGTTTTTTATCAAAATTAAATAAAACTATTGGAAGAGACGTTATATGTATATATATATTATAAATTATAAATCAAACTATATTTTATAAATTTACGTCATCATCATCAGGTTTTTGTCGATCCACTACTGAAGTACAACCCTTCCTAAATATTGAGTTTAAGAATTTGGAAAAAGCCCACCATGTTGCTGGTCCGGTACAGGTTGAGAGCTGTTAACTTCCCTCACGAAATAGACCGTCAGCCGAGGCCGTTTTTCTAATGTAGCGCATCACACCTAATAACATAAGGCAGTTCGTAAAATTGGGAGATTCAGGGAGTTACACTATAGAAACAATGCCGTCAGCATAAAAAAAATAAAACCTTGTACAACGATTATATATCAGCTTTCTGAATTTACTTCAACAAATCCAAACTCGAAATCGAAAACGAATTGGACCATTTCCTTCCCTTAAAAATTTTGACTTTCATATCGTGTGTTCTAGCCGTAACATCCTCCAAACCGTTTTTGGGGTCTCATAGTAACCACCGACAACCACAAATGAAAACCCCACGTGATTCTCACAATTTCTTGTTGACGATGTCGTGCGTATTTTGCTTTTCCACCATTTTATGTGATGCACTCGTTTTTAAATTTATTTTAAATTGTAGTGTACTTTCCACTTTCTAATGTTGAAACTTAAGCTAATTGTTTAATTTAATTAGGCAAAAATGAAATCCCCAGATTAATTCTGATCCCATAGGTTATTCCTGAAATATCATCTGAAAATTTTGTTTTAATTTTAGCTCTGCTGCTAAGTAATTTATAATTTCAACAAAATTTACAACAGTTCGCCCAGTTCCAGTTTGCGTGGTAATAGAAATTCAAATATAATTATAAAAATACGATTATACTATAGGAGTCTGTTGCGTTCGAATATAAAGGCCTTGAACATCATTCTTAATATTTATTTATCGTCAGGAGCTCCTGGAGTCAGACTACAACAAGAACAAGTATGTGCTGTGCTTAGACGACGCGGGCGTGGGGCTTCTGCACAAGGCAATATTCTATGACTACATGGATATCGCAAAATGGGTCATTCAGAATTTCCCGCAAACGGTGAACCAACGAGATTCTGTAAGTTTATTTTCAGTTATTAAATAGCATAAAAGTAAGAATTGACTAGAAGCCCTCTTCTGTTTACCGTTTAACCACTAATGCTCTAGCTAGCTGGTGCAAGACGGCGAGTTACAGTCCGAGTTTCAGTCCGCGAGATCCCCGCGCGTTTGTCTTCACCTCCGCGAAATTGCGTTTGACAGTTTCGACATTATGAAGCGACATTTCTGACTCTATTGAAACCAAACAAGGCTGAAGATACCGCGCTTTAGTAATTAAAAATAGAAAACTTTCTATTGTAGTAAATTCAAAATATTATAAAGTGTCACTACAGATACAAATATATCGTAGCCCATCTTACATATAAAATATTATTTGAATCAATTCAGCTTTTAAGTTAATACACTAGATAACTATGATTGTATGAAAATTCAGATCTTTGGACCTTTCTTAACAATTTGCTATTCGAACATATTTTGGAAATATATTTTCATCCACACCGCACCACCGATAATAATATAGGTATCGTAGGTACATGACAACTCTTAATTCCAACCTGGAATTTTTCACATCGTTTTCATTATGCAACTTTAAAAAAATTATATTACATTTCAAGTAATCAAAAAATACAGCAGGGAGACTATACTCGGTTTCTTAGCGAGCTGGATTTTTATGCGTTATTATCCGTCGAAATAACATGTTATATACGGAACCGAAGTGCGCGACTATAAACTCGTACTCGACTTTACCTCTTCATATCCCTTGGTATTAAAATTATTGTTTTAAATTAACATTTTTGACTACGGCCAAACTATAAATAAGCTGCTGTTAAATTTACAGACTAACGATTTATAACAAAAATAATGTATAAAAATACATAAAGCCTATGATGACAATGTTTTTCATATCCTAGGACTCACGCCACGCCTCTCGTTCTAAATATTCAACCACGAATCGATTATAATGATTCACAAGTTTGTACATAAACCGTTTGTAGATAATGTATAAGTAATGAAGTAATGGAAAACTAACGCAAATCAACAATTACCTAATGATTGTACTGTCAGTACAAAGATTTTGTTGTTTTGTTGATATTTATTGTAATTGGTTATAAATATAACAGTAGATGGATTGCGATACGCAGTGTCTGCTGTGAAATGACAAATATATAATGTACAACAGCTATGTCGTTTGCGTACACTTGGCCACGTCAAAATATAAGCTGACAGTCAGCCAAATTATTTCATACCATTTAACTGTCATGATAACTCGAACGCAGCGAACCTGTTTCAAATCTATAAGGCCATGTCGCCACGGTTCCAATCCGGGCGTATACCAATGAGTTTTCTTCTAACTCAAGTACCTACATTAACTCCCACTGACTCCGTGCCTCGGAGAGCACGTTAAGCAGCCGGTCCGGTTTTACAATCCGCCAACCCGCATTGGAGCAGTGTGGTAGCTCCAAGCCCCCTCATCTTGAGGGGAGGCCTAAGCTCCATGCAATAGGGTATAAAAAAAGGGCTGATGAAACGGAATGGGACTATTGTTTCGAGCAAAAAACAGTTCAGTTTTGTTATTTAGGTATGTATAAAATAAAATTTCACTAATTTAAAATCTTATTCTAAAATAGTGCTTAATAGAATACTTATTTGAGTAGAGCCTGTAGCAGAATTGCGAACGAATAAGAATCATTTAAATTACCCTCTTTAGACTTGCATATTTTTGCGTTCCCCTTCAGTCCATACCGTTAAATCTCTTGAAAGATGTTTATTCAAATGATAAGTCTGAGATTGCAAAACAAAAATATACCTACCTACCATAAAAGAAGAGTTACAATTTCATTACTAACACAAGCCCAGTAGTTTTAGTACTGCTGATGTTATTTTTCATATTTTAAAGATGTTTTTTTTTTCATTTATTCAATCAGTGACATTATACCATAGACTAAGCAAACTACATATAAGTATTATAGATTTTTAAAGAAAGTGCAGAAACCGGGCCATACTAATACGAGTCAACTGACTTGTCATCGATTAGTATCATGGTCTCACATAAAACCTCAAATGAGTTGAGTGAGGCGATTAAGAAATAACTCATATTATGTGCACATGCGACCAATTTATTCATTAGTGAAAAACTCATGTACATAAACATATTTACGTACTTAATGAAGTTTTACTTCATGAAAATGTTAAACTAAAATTAAATGCAATGAATTAATATTAAAATAAAAACGATTTAAAAACTAAAATTAACTACTTAAAAACTATACATTATAATCTACAAAAAATATAAAATATCTAATATAAAATTAATTTAATTAAAAACTCGTTGCAGTTGGGTCGCACCCCCCTCCACTATGTGTCGGTTTGCCGCGACGAGGCTGCCGCGGCGGCGTTGCTGTTCAGCGCAGGGGCGCGGGGTGCAAGGGACGCGTCAGGCCGCACGCCCGCACACTACCGCGGCCACGGACGGCCATTGCTCACGCTGCCCACACTCAAAGAGGCAGACATGCCGCGGGACGCTAATGGTGAGTTAATATATTTAGTATAAATTTAAAAAAATTGTAATTAAATATTTCGGCTTTTTATTTCGAAGTTTTTTTTTTCAGGAAAATTACAGTATTTTTTGTTACTAAATAAGTAATTCATGATTTTCTGAGAAAAATAATTTTATGCTTATCTTGTCTTTAGTTTTTGTAAACGTATTTATGTTACAGGGTTAATTTTTAAATTATTATTTATAAATATATAGGGGAGCGACGAAAGTTCACGACTCATACAAAAAATGAAAATGAACATTTATCGGACAAATTTGAGCAATCAGTTCTAGAAAATGAGAACCTTTTCTTTTCGGTACATTTGAATAGATGATTCAATACAAAACCTAACTTCCAGATAACTTTGAAAAAACCGGTCAAGTGCGAGTCGGGCTCGCTTTAAAAAGGTTCCGTATTTGATAATATCACATTACGTAATATATATTTTTTAATCTGAATCAAAAGGTTGGAAGTTGAATTCGACTTTTTCGTTTCTGTTGGCTACCAGGCTGTAGGAAATTAAGCTACACACATTTTATACGCATTTTATCTTCACAAATTTTGTTACTTTACGGGTCAATTTAAAGATTTCGGGAAGTGTAAGAGAAACCCGTTTATATGTTCCGTTTTCCCAAAATATTACACTCAGCAGCTTCGGAAATAAGGTAATAAAGGGAATAGTAAATTTTCGTGTATGTTTTTTATATTCGAAGCCATTAATTTTAAAATCATATATAAGATATATTTGTATTTGTTATAAGCATTTTCATTTGATATGTCATACGATTCCCTTAAAAACGTTAAGTATTAAATTTTTTACTTTGCCTTTCAACATTCCCTTCAAAATGGAAATTCTTCATTTACGCTAAACGGACGTGCTTGGATCACCAAACTCTGTATGTGTATGAAACCTCAACTTTTTTCATCTAATAAATCGGAGAAATGACTGTGACACAGACAGACAAACACCATAGTGATCTTTCCTATAAGAATTCTTTTTTCACATCTTTGCTGTACGGAACCCTAAAAATAAACAGTAAAAAAGTTTTGTTACTCTTAACATTTCTTATCTTTTTATTTTTTTATTTCATTTATTGCTATCGTTCAAGTGACATAAAATTAAAATCGATTATTGCACTATAATTATAGTGACATAATTTTTTTTAAATGCAACATTTTAATTTAATTTAATACAAAATATATAAACGTACATAATCGTATGTAAATTTGTTTTAGCAATTTGTCGCTTTTTTTTATATCAATAAAATCTTTTAATCAGTTTTATTTACCTAACTACCCCCAACTTGAATATTGTTCATAATATGCATGCATAATGATATGAGTTTACATGATAGGTATTAGGTACATGGTCAAATGACGTTTTCTTGTATTAGACGTTAAATTCTCATATTTCTAGTCGGTAGTCATGAGCCTAGGAATACCCGCCTTATTAAGTCAGCTGACTTATATCATAGTAAATCTACGGTACGCCAGTACGCTGCGAAGTTCCACTCAGATGTTCTTACGCGGCCGCCATTGCAATGCTTCATTAGTTGTTCAGTGACAGAAGTCTAGAGATTTTATTATGTCTGTGTTGGTAGTAAACTCTTTAATATGAATTAATACACGAAATATACAAATTGAAACGGGACTGCGGGACGGGTCATGTGCTGCAGGTCTACCGCTACATATACGGAGTCAGTTTATCAAGTACACCGTTATTTCAAAGCCAGTTTTGTTAAATCTGCTGTTTCCCGTTCCAAATAAATATTTATGGGCATCTAATACGTATCTCTTCTATGGTGACATGTAGCCAACTTTCCGAACAGTACAACGAGGCAGGGTCGGCATAACGATAAAACAAAAAAAAACCTTTTTATTTTTTATAATTTTCTATACAGAGAGCGCAAAGTGACGCTCTCTCTGAACAGTAAACGAAACTGAATCCTTACGCCTCAGCGTCAGGTTTGGGTCGGTGAGGCTGTAGTATACTCGGCTCCAGTTGGTCAGTGACACTGTATCACGTATACTAGGTTACATCGGAATACCTGGTGTTCGGCTCAACGTAGTCCAAACTTATAGCATTGAGCGTAATAGAGTTAACCGAACTAAGCAAACAGTTTAAAAAGACACAAATGATTAAAAAAAAATAAAACAAATGAAACTTTAAACATGTTTTTCTTGGTAACCGTTAGTTTGCACCATCCACTCATTTGAAACTTTTTATTTAGTTCGGTAAGCTCTACAGACTATAAATTTGGAATACGTTCAGGCGAACACGCGGTATATTATACGGGGTGTCGGCTGAACGTATTTCAACTTTAAATATTTTTTTAATTATTTTTCTCGGTAAACGTTAGTTTACGCTATCTGCTCACTTGAAACTTTTTGTTTAGTTCGATAAGCTTTACGTGCTCTGTAAGTTTGGATTACGTTCAGAGTAAAAATAGTAATATGTTAAAAGAACAATATCCTTTTGGATCGTTAAAACCTTTTTGTAATCCTATATATATTTGAAAATGAGAAAATATAAGTTTTCATTTCTTTCATGTGGTCATGGTCATTCACACACGCCCTCTTTTTTTTTGTTATCTATTTTCCCTTAATTTCTTTCACACTATTCATGTAATCATTCGAATAATTTGTTTGGAATAACAATGTAATTGATAAACCGATTCCGTTTGTAGTGGTACGGTCTGCAGTTCCGTTCCAACCTGTATAAGTTAAGAACAAAATGGTCTGAATAAATATTGATTAAAAAAATCAATTGTCTGTAAATTCGGTTTACTGACGATAGTTGAACATGACAACGTCATTAGAAAATACTGATGGAACGGTTGCATTTTTCAAAAGAAAATTTTAATTTTATTTGTTTGATAGATATTTTGTTTGGATATAAAGAAGGAGGTAAATGGAAATCACAATTGAATTGATTAAGTTACATTTATTTGTACGCATAAATACAATTGTCAATTTTTTTTTACAATGTACATAGGTAGTTTTTACAAGTATGAATGTGCGTTGAGCAATTGTTATATAAGGAACGTCTTAAAGCGAGGTAACGCCGCATGCGTCATGTTTTTTCGTGCGTGCAGCCGGCTTCATCAAATTATAAGACGTTGTCACATCAAAAATTATTAGAATATCAAATTAAAGAGAGTAAATAGCTTAAAGAAAACAAATAATCATCTATTATTTTCTCTGAAGTCACTTTGTTTAATTACAAATTAAAAACTATATCTCCTGAAGTTATGAACCGTTAGGAATGAGATGAAACTATTGTATAGTTCCAATCAAGGTTAATGGCTGATCCGAACATAGGCACAAATCGCATCGCAGTAACCAGATTTAGGTGTAGCGGGACGCAGTGGAGTGAGGGGTATATGACTGTACCTGCACAAGAACGCTTAAAGCGTTGTATTCCGATCCGCCATAAAGTTTGACGCGAACTATACTCGTATGGTAATGTGAAGTTAAATATTTTTTTTACTATTTTAAATGTAAAATATTTACAGGAGAAGTCAAAAGCTTATTCTAAATTCTTTTTAGGTAATATTATATTTGAACACTTATTTTACTATCTTACTTCCTTTTCCAGGTGTGTACTCTCTACTTTTAGCCTTGAGTTCTCTCTTTATATCATAACTTAATTCATACATAAGCTTCTTTCATAACTGGTGTGTGTAGCTAAGCATATACCCTTGGGTCTCTCTAAAGGATCTCTTTCTATATATAAGCACGCGTTACTTATATTCTACACTGAGAAAAGTACTATAGTGAATTCAGATTTTATTATGATGGTTTCACTATCAGTAGAGCAATTGATGATCGAGATCATCATAAATACGAGGAAATCGAGGAAGAAAAACTATGCGTCATCATAATTACATTACAGGAACCATAATTAGCGCACTAAGACTTTTGGCAATATGTGAAAGGTATGCTGCGATCCATGGGTTCAGATACAACACGAAGAAGATTGAGTTGATGTTATTCAAGTTGCGTACTAAATAAAAATAATAATAATAACGTATACGTGACAACAACGTCTAGACCCCAAACTAAGCATTAGCTTGTGTTTTGGGTACCAAGCGAAGACACCACATACATATAACAACCATGACCCGGTACCAGTATCGATATTCATCATATAAATACTGACCCGACCTGGGTTTCGAACCCGGGACCTCCAGCTTCGCAGGCAGGGCCGCTACCCACTAGACTAAGCGGTCGTCATTCCATTTCTATTCTATTGTGCCTCCGGTCTTTATTATGCGGTTCTCCTCTTAATAAAGTCAGCGAGTTTAAGTATCTGGGCCATTGGGTCACCGATGATCTGAGTGATGATATAGAGCGGTAGAATAGGCGTTGTCTGCCTGTAATATGCTCGTTCGCAGATTTGTAAAGTAAACTAATCAGGTCAAGACCACGTTCTTCAGAGCCTTCTGTCAATCCTTTTACACGTGCAGTTTATGGGTGAGTTATACACATAGGGCATACAGCGCTCTGCGTGTCCAATACAATAATGCGTTTAGGGTGCTGATGCGGCTGCCGCTCTGGAATGTTCGCGAAGGCGCGCGTGGAACGGCTTTCATGCCATCATGCGCAAACGTTGTGCCTCCATTATGGCGCGGGTGCACGGCGGCCGCAACACCATTCTGGAGACTATCGCTTTAGTTTTAACTATCATTTATATTTATTTATTGTTATAATTTGTTAATATTTTATTTTTATTTATTGTACTGTTTAGTATTAATATTTAATATGTAAATACCGTGTAAACATGTAAAAATTACTATGGGGCTAGCACCCGAAAATAAATTATTATTTTCGCTGACGCATATTTTTTTCCTCTTCATATTTCTCGTTTTTTATTATGGGGCTCATCCATTGCTCGACTGATTTGACACATGACACTTTCCTCAGGGTAACTCATAAAGGCGTGACTTGAAACGTACCTTGTCTTCATGCATGCTTTCCCTAAGTTGTATGGGGATATCCCCTTACGGGCTATCTAAGAATAATAGATTCTTACCTCGTTTCTTTTTTTAAAGAACTCTTGGCTAACATGGAAAGAACAGTACGACAATATGAAACGGAGGTTGCGAATAACAAACTTTAAAATTATCCTTCCGTCTGAGCGGTTGATAACTCGTTATATAAACCTTTTATCTTAATCTAATATGTTTTCGGCCTTAGAAATTTTGCCTTCGAAGAGCTTTTGCCACAGTTTTTTTCACACAGATTCCTTCGGAAATTCGTGGGTTCTTCTATTTTTATAACTAATAGCTGCACAAGAAATTATTTAAAAAACTATCTTCAATAAAACGTTTTATTTCGAATCTTTGGGTCTTTGCAAGGTATTTGTCAAAGTATACAATCCACTCGACAGTAGTGTCTCCTAAAGGTAGCAATTGGTCATTTTTATCCCCGTTTTAATATTATTTACCAAATATTTTAGCCAAATAGGTGGACAGATGACTTGAAGCGCCATACCGGGGGTAGTTGGATGCGAAAGGCGGAGGACCGTGTGTGGTGGCGAGCCTTGGGAGAGGCCTATATTCTGCAGTGGAGAGACACGGGCTGATGATGATGATGATGATGAAATATTTTAGCTGACAAATGTTCGATGTTAACACAGAGTTAAAAATCGCTTTGTTGAACAGTGGCAGCTCTAGTATATATTTTAACCTCTTGTAAATAACTCTCCTAGAAACTACAGGTAATAAAAAAAACAATTGTTCTACGTAATAATATTGGCACAGAACGGTTGTCTCTTGAACTTCCATTTGTATTTGTTTTTTTTTCACATAAATTACAAATAAGTAGTACAATCGCAAATATTTTCCAATTAAGCCTTAAAAGGGTCAAAGTCGACACTTCGTTCCGTAACCTTGTTCCCGCTTTTATATTTAGCTAGCCTTGTAACGCAAGAAACCCTGAGAAATGTACAAATACCTAAAATATTTTGCCGTTGATATAGGTCCATTAATGTTAATTACGTACAAAGAAAGGTTCGGTTAAAATCGAGGCTCGGCCGCCGTCGCGTGGTCATGAATATTTATTTTTTAGTGAGCTATTTAGAAATACTCCCCCTTCGCGAGTAATTACCCCTTATCTACAGAAAAAATATTCATCATTGACACGAATTACTAAAAATACAGTCAGCCGCTGATAGAAAGGAGGCTTTCGTGTTTACGTAAAATACACGATCCGTGAAAATGATTTTTCGTTTTTACCTATAACCATCAGCCCAGATTGCATTGATCATAATCTTCTTAATGTATTTGTTGTACTTTTAATGTCGCTAGAAAATTATATGTCATATTGTCAATTAATGAATTATCAAACACAGATGCAAAAATATCCCGCAAAGACAAGCGTGAAATAATGAAGTCGCTTCGTAATATTTGCCGTATAATTTCTTTTGTTGTGGATGAAATACAAAACTAAAACTTTTTAACATTGGAAATGTTTTTTCGATCGTGTTGTAGGGGGGCATTTTCCGCGATAGTGAAATTCTACTCTAGTGTCGTCAATTCTAAAGCTATGTAAACGGATAGGGCATCAAAAGATGCATATTGACGAGATCTACAATAAGGAGAAAAAAAATTTGAAAATTTTTGAAAATTTTTAAAAAAATCGCAAAAAATGATAAAAATATTGCGATTTTCGGTCGACTTGCCGTCTTGTTTTGTCGATTTCTCGGAAACTAATAAAGCTAGAGTCTTAATTCAAAATACGTTCCAAGGGGATTAATTAGGGTACAATTTGCAAAAAACAGAATTAAATTATCTTTTATAGTTCAGGTTTTAGGAGCGCCTTTTCGGTGGCGATCTTGTTTAGCGCACAGACCGATGGGTAATGATGGGCACTCCTTCAAGATGTTTCTCGTACAATTTTTTTTTTTTATAAATATATTCTGAAAATATTGGTTTGGCTAAATTCATTTCCAATGTACCCCGATGGTCGTGTAAGGCACGAGATCTGTGAATTTTTTACATCGTCCTCGTCAGCCATAATACTTACATTCACAGTCGTGTTCAGATTACGTGCTAGAAGTACAAATTTTATTTAAACGCTATGTAAAAATCTAAGAATTATAAATGTTATAACGCCATAAATATTAGGTATGACCTTGTCCAGGGCCGTAAGTTTTGAGCACTGTGCCACATAAGTACTGTGCTTACAATTTCTTTCTTCAGTCGACACTATTGTAATATTTAATACATTTTAATCAAACGTGTCGAGGTAGCCCAGAGCGCAACGAACCTGTCTCAAATTTATAAGGCCATAGGGCCATGGTTCGAATCCGGGCGTGTGCCAATGAGATTTTCTGACTTAAGTACATTAACTATCACTGACTCCGTGCCTCGGAGAGCACGTTAAGCAGTCGGTCCCGGACGCTGTCAATAGATGGCGGTCGTTACAATCCCCAACCCGCAGTGGAGTAGCGTGGTGGGTTTATGCTCCAAACCCCCTCCTCACCCTGGCGGAGGCCTAAGCCCCTGCAGTAGGGTAAAATGGGCTGATGATGATGATGATGAAACGTGTCCATTAATTTTATTGTTTTTTGGGGTAAATTTCAATTCGTATATTAAGAAACGTACATAGCACGGTTCATAGGTGCTGTTAGGTATACTGTTTCTTAATATACGGAATTAACTTTACCGTACGACAAAAAGTAAAAAAACGGAACCCTTATAGGGTCACATTGTTGTCTGTCAGTCTGTAAAACGCCTAAGCATCTAAGTAAAACGCTGGAAGTGTCAAGTTAAGTTAATGTCAAATATGAAACTCTAGTCTTATATAGTTCGGTGAAAATTTCCAGTTTCTAAGTCAATGTCATAAAAAGATATAATACAACTTACAAAAACAAAAGTACGAATTGACTAGAAGCCCTCTTCTGCGTTTACCGCCTAACTACTCATACTATAGCTAACCGGTGTATGATGGGAAGTTTTAGTCCGAGTTTCAGTGCGCAAGGTCCCCGCGCGGCGCTCTTCACCCCCGAGAAATTCCCGCACACCGGTTTCAACCACCCGAAAATGCGAAATGTCACTTCGATACTGTGAACTGACATTTATGACTCTATTTCTTTCCTTCCTTCCTTTACTTTCTTTCCTCCAATTCCTTGCCATCAGATATGTTGAAACGCATTGAGTAATCATATATGGTAAATATTGTCAAAATGACTCTATTAAAACTAAACGCTGCTGTCAAATTAATTTACTTTATACTTAAAACCCATATTTTCTCACGTTATCAAAACGTATAAGGTATTCCAGTAGACCTAGAATCTTTAAGTTTTAACACAAGTAAAGGAAAAGATCTAAACATTACCAATTTCTAATTTCTAGTGGATATTTTAATGTTTTTAAACTGATACGTGTTTCGTTTTGATTCATTTTCGTGTCATTTGGCGGTGAGTCGATGTAGATATAATGAAATACTTTATAACTGTACTAACAACACGGAACCATATTGCATTACGTGTTTCGCCTGACTTTAAAGACGTGCTTAATCACTTTATTAACTTTTAAATGGCGGTTGTACAACATTTAATAAAAAATAAATCAATTCCTGTTAAATATTAATCCATTAGGTTTTTTATTTCTATTATTCTTACGCAACCACATACAATTACGGTCGCTTATAAAGCGATTTCAAGCTTTTACTTCATATCCAGCTAAAAATCTATAAGTAGCCAAAACTCATAAGCTGCAGTGAGCTTTTAGTTCTGATATCAAGGAGCTCGTTACATTAATCTAGAACGAGCCAACTATAGACACGCAAACTTGTTGCTTCCCCTCAAACTTACATATTTTCCATCTTAATAACACGAAATATTCGAGGTAAGTATTTTAATTTGTGAAACGAAGGAAGCAATAGAGTGGAATCAAATGAGTTTAGAAATACATGACCAGTATCTGTATCTTCATTTTACTAAACCATGGGACAAGCCATACGACGACCGCTTAGCCTAGTGAGTAGCAACCCTGCCTACGAAGCTGGAGGTCCCGGGTTCGAATCCCAGGTCGGGTCAGTATTTATATGATGAATATTGTTACTGGTACCGGGTCTTGGTTGTTATATGTATGTGGTGTCTTCGCTTGATACCCAAAACACAAGCTAATGCTTAGTTTGGGGCTTAGACGTTGTTGTGATGTATACGTTATTATTATTATTATTAATATTATTTTACATACTTTTTTCCATTGTTGTTATTAACATCTTTCTAACCAAACTATTAAATAACCAGAAGCGAAATTAATTTCGAATATCCTCTGACGTTATGTTTTATTAGCAAATGGCTAATTTAAAAAGCGTTAATTAACCAATAATCCCACCTTGTTCCCCGTAATGATGTAGGAGCCGCCACGCGCCAGCTTGAGTTGTCGGTCTATCGTATTATCCCTTTAACTGGCAGAGAAAAACGCTGAAGTAATAAAATATAACATTATTTTATGTAGGTAATCTGTATATTTACTGAACTTTATAACCTCAAAAAAAATTCAACCCCTTGTAAGGAAAACTTCTTCCACCAGCCCGTTATACCCCACTGCAGTGACTTAGCCCTCCCCTCGAGGTGAGGGAGCTTGGAGCTTAATCCACCACGCTGCTTCAGTGCGGATTGATGGATTTTAACGACTACCATATGTTCATGGCACCCGAGACAGACAGCTTAATGTGCTCTCCGAAGCACGCAGTCAATGACAGTTATATACTTAAGTCAGAAAGACTCATTGGTACCCGCCCGAATTTTAATAACGGCCGCACGGCCTTCTAAACCTGAAATAGGTTCACTGCGCTCGAGTTAACACGACACGTAAAAAAAACACGATGGCAATATATTTGTCAATGCCCGTCTTTTGTTATAAAAATGTTAAAAAAATTTTTTATTCATTAAAAGTAGGTTTTTTTCATGTACCATAAGTACCTACATGTACCTACTTAAATCATATAAGACCCGGTGAATACAAATACTTACTCAAGAGAAAGGCGATTTTTGATATTTTCTAAATAACTTGATAATAAAAAAACAACGGTTTTTCAAAATGTTACTAATTTTTGACGGCAATCAACTTTTACTGTAACAAAGGATTTTTTTAGATCGTTGTAAAGTTCCGATTAAACAAGAAAAACGTTTGTGCGCTAAGTTTTCATGATTTTTAATAGATTCACAAAAATATGGGAGCACAAATATGACCACTATCCCACAAAAAAATTATACAATTTTTATTGTGAAGTATTCAACCAATTCGTTCAGATAGTTTCGTTTCATCTGCCTTGTAATTAATTAAAATCATAGAGCTCATACTAATCTTTCGCGTCGGTAATATACGAAAGCTATTAGAGAAAATTCTCACACACTGAGTTTAAATTAAGAATTTTACGTATCCCTAACGTTATAAAAGCATCCCATATCCATTCTGCTTATAGCTGTTATTAATTATATAATGGGGTTCCTATTTTATGGATAATTTGTTTTGACAGCAATACAAGTTTTACACATGTCACAATCGTTACCGCTGTTTCAATTTTGCATATGGAATTATGTTTTCTCACCCTAATGGAGATGGCATATAATAAAATGAGGTTATGACATACGACGGTTATAAAACACCGTGCTCGAGAGTCAAATTTGCCTCTAGTTTGACCGCAGGAACTTAAGCCGCAGTAAGGTGTGGCATGAAAACATTAATAGCTTCACGATCGCTTGTTAGCGACATAATGTTTGTATTTAATTTAAAAAAAAAAACTAATTAGTAATATAATGGCTCACAGGCATGAATATGTTAGCCTGGTTATTCCTGCGACCTCACGTATTCCATAAAGACAGATAACTTACAATGTGAATGCGGTTAATTAGTTAATAGACATCAAAAGTCGTACTTTTGCTTCCGGAATAGATACTGATTTTTTAAATTAATAATTATACCCCTCCCTCGGACATCCCACACAGGGCCCTCTAGTTACAAACTTATTTATTTCGTAATATTGTAAAAGAATAAATTTTTGGTTCCATGTGCGGTCCGCATGATAAACCGCATGATAGCTGCGTAACACTTCATAATTATATTCACTATTCTATTGACGACGAGTGTCGTGATAGCCCGAGCACAGCGAAACTGTTTCAAATCTATAAGGCCATGTGGCCGCGGTTCGAATTCGGTCGTGTACTTAGTTTTTTCTAACTTAAGTTCATTAACTATCAATGACTCCGTGCCTCGGAGAGCACGTTAAGCAGTCGGTCCCGGTTGTTGTCAATTAGATGGCGGTTGTTACATTCCGCCAACCCGCATTGGAGCAGCGTGGTAGATTTAAGCTCCAAGCCCCTCATATTGAGGGGAGGCCTAAGTCCCAGCAGTGGGGTATAAAACAAGGGCTGTTGGATTAAAATGGAATTGACGATCACATTTTCACGTCACATTGACAGTGGCGAATACTTTATTTGTTCTCTAAACTGGCCTTCACTTAGTTGTCGTCGCTCGACTATACTGACTCAAATCTGGCATTTTGCTTGTCCTGATGTTCGTTGGTTCAAACGTTTTAGCGCCTTCCAGAATACTTCCATTGAATATCAACTGCTCGTCGTTTGTTTCTGGCCGTAGCTTCTGGAATTTGTTAAAGGTGAATTAGTAATGAAAAAGTGGCGTTAATCGACACCAAGGATT
Source organism: Luffia ferchaultella (assembly GCA_949709985.1). Taxonomy (NCBI): domain Eukaryota; kingdom Metazoa; phylum Arthropoda; class Insecta; order Lepidoptera; family Psychidae; genus Luffia; species Luffia ferchaultella. The sequence goes on along the minus strand of OX453253.1, from coordinate 14,609,437 downwards.
TCTAAATAATAACATAAACGAATTATGCGTTAAAGACTTGTTGGTTCCACCGCTTGGTTCCACTAGTGGGTCCATTTTCAAGTACTCGTGGCTCCACTGCATAACACGGGTGGAATTATTTAGGTTAATTGTTATTCCTGTTGGACCCACTCTTTTTGTAAAGATCGTACAAGTGCACTGCCACTTGAAATATACATCGTTGTCGTATGAGAAGATAGCTGCGAGAATGGAGGGACAGGAGGCAAAGGGGTGGGAGGGAACTATTATTGGAGGATTTTAATTATTTGGTGAAATACAAATAATAAAATATTGCTTTAATTTATTAATTCTTTTTATTACTTAGATAGTAACGTAACCTAAGCCCATCTCCCGATATGGATGCATGATAGCTTTGGTTTCATCAAAATTCTTTCAGCCTGTGCTGATGATAGATGGTAACAACGTCATGTAAACATTCTAGATCACACCCTAAACTCAAGGTCGTCGGTTGGTAGATTTAAATTATATAAACAAGTTTTATACGAAATTCGTAATAGAATGTGGCGTATATGAAAGCTTCAAAGGGTACGTTCAATGACATTACACATTTTATATAACTTTTTTTTTTGTAAATTATGTGTAATAATAGTACATTATGATGCAAGTACGGCAAGCTGCATGTTATAGGCGAGGTATTTATAGGCATGAGGCGAAGCCCAGTGCTTATATTAAAACGATGGATATAATAGCCAGCTTACTGAGTACCAGCATCATACGACGTTTTTCAATACATTTTCGATTAAAATTACGTAGATACTTCAAATGTAATAATGGTGGGAGCTAAGGGCGCGAGGAGGTTGCTTTTCGGAGTTTACGCATGCGTTACGAACAGAATGCTCGTTTGTGATTGCTGTAAAGTAAAAAGGCCCAGTACGAATGAAAAAAAAAGTATTTAATTTAGTGGACTGTAAAAATGTAGATATATTTAAAACGCATGTTCACTTCATTCTTTTTATTAATGGCAGCTAACAGAAAAATAATAAAACACATTTTATCATCGGTAAACATTTTGTAACCAGCCTTATTTAAATTAACATTTAATATATTAAAAATTAAAACCTAGTTTTTGTTGAATTTTTTTTTGTTCCAATCGGTTAAGATTCAAAGGTTTGCAGCCACTATCGCCGTTCTTATAGAAATTTTCCACTACATAATCCTCTTATTTAATGTAGAAAGTTTAAATTTTACACACAAACTCTTTGGTTGCACCATGTGTTCCGTTCATTTATTATATCGATTGACCTTGGCCGAGCGGTTTCGATTCCCACCCGGTAAAAATATTTGTGTACATGAACATGTTTATTTCGTTCCGGATTTGGGTGTAAAATATTTAAAAATGTATATATTATTTTAAAAAAATATATAAGTATATATATCAGCTGTCTAGTAACCCATAACACAAGCATAATCTTGCTTACTTTGGGACTAGATGGCGCTGTTTGGGATGTCCCATGTATTATATTATTATTATTTATTTAATTGCATTTAAATTACTTTTCCTTCTTCGCTCCCATTCTGTAGGCCAAAAATGATATTTTTCAAGTAAATTACAGTGTACATAAATTAAAATGTCACATGTTCAATTTTACTTCTCTTTAACTGTATTCAAGGTTAATGACTAGCATTTTTTCTGACGCTTTATAAGTGACACTGAAGGAGGTACCTACTTTCTTTGTGATTATTACTTTTGTGTAATAAATAAATTTTCAATGTAATACACACATTATCATATAATACAATCTTAAAGCAACCTGTACAGTGTATTGTACCGTGTTGTACAAAATCTCGTGTGAAACGCGATATGCCCATAATGTGTTCATCTACAACGCAAAGGTTAAATTAAACTATTTTGGGTCCTGCGATTCCGGAATTTATCGGAAAGTGTTCGAGAATCCATTGATAAACATCTTAAAAATAGTAATAAATTTATGTATTTATTTATAAAATAGAATACGTTGTTGGTTTACCTACATCACGAGTATATTCATTTAGTACTATCCAAGTAGCGTTATATTCATAACAAATAGTACAATACATACATACAATACATACAATACATACATACATACATAACAACAAGTATATAAATGTTAATTGAAGAACGTTTCAACCAGACTTCAACCATCCCAAATTGTATGCAGGGTGCACATAATAGGTTGGAAAATGACCCCAAACTCAACGTGTGCCATTTTGAAAAATATTTTAAACAAGCAGTTGGCAATAAGTGGCACAGAATCCATCTCAACTCTATACTCTCTATGGAAGCGTAAATATGTTTTCATATTCGGTGTTGTCAAACATTATTTTGAAAAATTAATGCCTAAAAAACATATTTTTGAAAATTAATACAACTAAATTTGTTTTTTTTTTATTCTGCACCCTAGTTTTGACAGAAAACATTAACTTCTTTTTAAATGTAAGACTTTAGTGTCGAGTGCGCAATTTAGATATAGAGACAAAAAAATGTGGTGGCCGAGTAACTAAGCAACCTGTCTTCGATACAATGGTCGATTTCCGTCACAATCGTATCGACCGATGAGTTTTTAATTTTTAAAAACATAAATCAAATAAACATTACAAGCTCCGCCAACATCGTCACATCTGAGACGATGAAGGTGAACAACCCTCAACCCCTAATGGAACAGCAGCACGGTGGGCTGATGCTGCATACTCTTTAGCTCCAAGGTTATGAAGGGCTGTACTACAGTAGTGGAGACATGAAAACCTGATGATATGCGATATATCTGTAAAGCTCGTAGCTTCTACATTTACTAATTATAGTGATGGGATTTCGTATGTTGAAATGAAGTAGTGATAGCCCAAAGCGTAACGAACCTGTGTCAAATTTATAAGGCCATAGGGTCCTGGTTCAAATCCGAGCGTGTACCAATGAGTTTTTCTGACTTGAGTACATAACTATCACGGACTCCGTGCCTCGGAGAGCACGTTAAGCAGTCAGTCCCGGACGCTGTCAATAGATGGCGGACGTTACAATCCCCAATCCGCAGTGGAGCAGCGTGATGGATTTAAGCTCCAAGCCCCCCTCACTGCGGGGGAGGCCTAATCCCCTGCAGTGGGGTAAAATTGGGCTGATGAAGATATTGAAATAAGCAATGACATATGAATAAAAAATTTTATACGATTCATAAACGTATACAATCAATGTTAATGTTATAATGCATCATATAATCTTACATTTATAGGATAAGTGTTTGCAGTAGAACTGGCTACATCCCTTCTCAGCGAAAATCTTAATGCAAAATTAGAGGGAAAAATATCATAACGACTTTGTTTACTCATCACGCGCTACTGCTCTGAACTACGCAATGAACTTCTAGACATTTATGTTTCGAATTGAAGGCGTACACACATATATGGCATATTATGTACCTACTGTATGTCGACTTAGTCATCAACCGTCCTACATACAATACATTATATGCCATATATACCTATATAGAGTACAAACATGCCAGCAGGTGCGTCCCATCGATCGCTTTGTACCGCATTAAACATTGAAACGTGTCTGTCTGAGGTTCAGCCACTGAATAATATAAAATTCGTCCTTGACACTTGCCAAGAGGCCTCAATTCAATTTCACTCACTCGTATCGAACGTTCTAGGAAATTTCTGTGAGCACCTAGAAAAGCCATATGTCTAAAGGTACGTATTATCTTGTCGGTTTCCACTGAAAGGATATTGACCTTCTGGACTTATTCAATCTGAGGCATTTATTGTTGATAGTCCAGTAGTCGGAATTCGACCGTAGATAATTGATTCTTTTGTTAAAGGGTATACAATCATTTGTATGTACCAAATTTCTTTGAATGTAGGGTGAAAGTATGACGAATAGAGACGTCGAAATAAAGGCGAAAATAAAATTTCTAAAATTTTTTTATTGATAACACTAAAGCTCGTCAGTAACTATACTAAAAAAAAGGAACAGAAAATCCGTTGAAAAACAAACTGTTTTGTATTGTATTTGCCTGTTTATATAAACTAAATAAATTATTTTTATGCGAAAACGGTTTTGTCGAATTGTCGAGCTAGAAAATAAATCAGTCTATAAATTTCATTTACTGACCTTTAAGTAGTGATGTAGATGGAAATCTTGTTCGATAAAACACCTTGCGTTTTAGGGTTCCTTGCAAAGGTCACTCAGGCGAACTCTCTGTCTGTCGAAGTTGTTTTTCACAGAACAGAGACAGTTTGAAGTAAAAATTTGAACATATTGATCTGCATATTTCTCAATAATTTTAAAAATATTCATATAAATGGTTTAAAAGAGACAACTTAATATCGTGTATTAGTGGAGTTTTATTTTAAAATGTTTTTCATTATATATAAGTTTCAGAAGCTATTTTTTAAATGTATTTCATGGCTGTTTCTATATTTAATTGACGCTAAAATTATGAAATAACCAGGGCAACAGAAGTGCTTCCTGTAAAAATATAGCGATAATAGTTTTTGACCAATTCCATAGAAAATTATTCGACAAACTACCTAGATCTACGTCTACTTTGCGAATTTGGATCGGTGTTATTTGCCGCGCGTTCGGCATGGTTCGGCTTGGTTCGGCTATTGCATTTTTAGACAATAAACACATCTAATTATAAATTGCATTAAAATGAAGATGGAACTAGAAAAAAAAACCCTTGACTTCATAAAATTTATAATGAATTTCCCAGCAGGCGGAGCCGAGTAGGGCGGGCGGCACATTCATTCATTTTTAGCCGATCTTGTGACTCGGTCGTACCCAATCGTACATAAACCTACACCTCGTTCGGCTGAACGCAGTCCAAACTTATAAAGCGTGTAGACCTTAGCAAACTAAACAAAAAGTTTTAAGTGAGGAGGTTGCGCAAACTAACGATTACTGAAAGAACTATGTTAAAAGTTTAATTTTTTTTATAACATACCTTATTTTTTTAAACTTTTTGTTTAGTTCGGTAAGCTCTACACGCTTTATAAGTTTCACTACGTGCAGCCGAACACGCCGTATACACGTTGACTACAAATATGCACGATTCGTTTACCACTGTCCCAAGATGCAATAAAACAACATGCAGGTATGCCGAGCGATATTCTCATCCACACTTGTCCCATCAATTTTAGGCGTTAGGCACTACCTTATGTTCGAACTTATGTGTGGTCACCCTTACAGACATTATGTGAGAATTGTCAGTAGGTATAGTTATAATCATAGGTTAACGATACGGAACCTTCTGTGCCCTTTACCCTTAATTCGACGTGACCTGTTTTTTCCTTCATAATTACACAAATATGAACTGGTAATTTGAAAGTCGATCTTTCATTTTTTAAGCTACAGAGCTGTATTTCAGTATTTCTTTGACGTCGAATCTTTATTCGAAACGCCAAACAAAACCATGTTAAAACCATGAGAAAATAATAATTTCCACAGTATGGCCAAGGTCACTTCTTGGTGAACCACGACATGTGGTCGACGTGATGATTATAGGCTAGGTTAATTAAGTCAGTTATAGTTTCTATCGTGGCAATTAAATTAAAGAGCTCTAAAATTAAGTAACGATTTCATAGTTTTTCATTACAAAAAAATGACACATATGTACTTGTTTAAGACGGTGTGAATAATACCTATAATTCAATTTTAGAACAAAATTAATCGAGTTTACTGTTATTTTATTTTTACTGACAAACTTACTGAAAATTTATGATATTAAATCATCGCTTAAATTACACATACTTTTCTTATAAAATAAAAAAATAATGACTTTAACATTTTATACAAAATCACCTAGGCACCTACTGTAGTTTACAAAGTTTTATTCATATTCAGCGCCGGCGTAAGGCCATAGGGTAGGGTTCACACAAAAAAATGTTTTTTAAACCAAGAAAATATGATTTCACATATAACGAAAAGAATGTTCTCTCAAAATAAGTAAATATATAATATATAATATCTTGCGACAACAATATATGTACTTATTTTGAGAGAATATTCTTATAAAATATATTATATATATTATAAGAATATTCTTATCGTTATACATGAAAGCATATTTTCTTGTTTCAGAAAATATGTTTTTCTGTGGTGCGCGACCACCCAGCAGGGTTGCCATAAGTTTCAAATTGTTTACTCGCTGGCAATGGAGTAAAATATTTATACTGGGAAATTGTACAGCAGGTTTACAGCATTTAAAATTCACGGTAGCAGTGCGGGGCACTAAATACAGGCTGAAAGTCTGAATGTAATTTTTTCTTTACTTTTTTTCACATTTATGTGAATTTCAGAGGCAAAAGGGCTAGTTTATACTACCCCAGAAGGACACGGTAGAATAGCATCAGTAGGTATTGCTAAAACCAGCACTGGGTATATTAACGTTTTTTTTTTAATTTCTAATCACCATTTGTTGAAAAATTGGAAACGGATAATATATTGGAGGCTCGTCATCTAGCAACTGAGGTGCCATAACAGAAGTATTGGAGCGAGTTTTATAATTGTAAAATTTATAATGAAAGATGGACAGAAAAAGACGATAAAGTACAATAAAATAGTATGAGGTTTTTATGGTTCATGTGTTAGTGCAAACCTTTTAATGATATATACTGAAAAACGGATAGAAAATGACGAAAAATTAAATTAAATGATTACGAGGTTTGGCGTTTCATTTATTGGTGTAAACCTTACTGAAAGTTTGGAACGTGTACAAAATAACACAAAAGCTTATAAAGCTTGTAAATGTATTCGAAATCGAAGAAATCAATCGTTATTATTCGAAAGCTATAGAAAGAATTCTTGAACACCCAACTAATTTACGTAACGATTGAAAGTTTTAGTCGGTCACGGAGTAGCGTTCGATTAGGACTATGGATAGTGTTCCAATGATTCGACGATAATAAAATTGATTGCTTTCCACATAATCGATGTGTAGTGAAATAACCTCATTTCGATAGTTTCACGTAGACATATCTACTAATCTTTAATAGGACACGTAATAAATTTTCTGATGCATTTTAATGGCGTCGCTTTGAAATATTAAAAAAATAATTTTAATGTATTCATTTTATATAATTTTTGAATTTATATGTTTTCGCTGACGATGAGTTTTATTTTGTAATCGGTTTGAAATTTTGAAATTAGGACCGGCAAAAAGTTGGGTATCACATTAAAAAACAAAATTTAGCCTATTATATAGTCATAATAAGGAAAGGTCATTATTAATATTATCATTAGTAAAAAAATATTTTTTATTAATTTCAGTGATCAAGCGCCACAACATCCGAATATGGTGCCACGACTGCGATATGGGACAACTGCAGCGCGTGGTATGGGCGGGACACGGGACGCGACTTCTCAGCGAAGTGTCCAATCAGCCAGTTGTGAAGAGATTTCTGGAAGCCGTGCCATATATTATGGTAATATAAAAAGCAGGAAATATTTGAGAAATAAAATAAAATAACTCTTAAGTCATATCATGTGCGGTAGCTTTAAATCACTACCACGATTCTCTTCATACAAAATCCTCGTCTTTTACTTTTCTCTACTGCTTTAGAATACGACAGTAATTCTGTTCTTAATAAATTACCAGAATACAATACGTGATCTCCACATCGCCGTGATACAGAACGACATAGAAGGGGTGATGAAACATTCTGGAGATCCAGTGCCGCCGATCGCGCTTTCCAGCCGCGATGCCAATAATATGACAGTTATGCATAAAGTAAGAATAATTGCTAAATAATAATAATACGGTTTCCATAGGGAAAACACACATACATCTGTATAAAATTATATTATTAATTTACAAAGTTTACAAAACAGCCGATTGACTAGAGTTTCGGAGTTCTTTTTATACATTTTCACTCAATTCATTTCTCTCTACACCTCTATGTGCCTCTATCCCGCATTACTTATATCCTATTTCCATCTATATTCCATCCACCTTATATTCTCTTCCTTAAGTTCTATATTCTACGTGCCCATTCCACGTTCCTCTTTTTTCCAGAAGTTCTCCTATTTCCCTTCTCATTTCCACCCTACATGTTTTATTAAATGCTCCAAACTATCTCTCTCCTAAACAATATAGATTATCTTAGTTTGCGACTAGTGATTTTTGGCCCGGGAAAAGTGCGACATACATCGCATTCTCTTTTATTAAAGTTCCATGTTTAAAATTTTGGTACAAAACAAAAAATAACGCACACTGATGTAACACAAACTAATAAAAACTGTGATCGCAAGCGATGCATCACCTTGGCGAAGCAAAACTTTGCGTTGTTTAAACCTTCACGTAGTGTTTGATCTACCTTTAGTAATAATATTACAGAAAAAGTAATCAATCCATTCTAATACAATTTCAGGCGGCTGGTCTAGGTCGCGGAGGTATTCTGAAATATTTAGCGGACAGGTACCCTCAAGGCATCAACGACGTGGACAATGACGGTAGAACGCCACTTCACTATGCCGCTACTGTCAGGGATGAGAAACATACGTACAACACACTAGTGAGTCTTGGAGCGGACGAGAGTATTGTCGATAACGTGAGTTTACCATTAGCAAATATCTCACGCAACCACACACTATATATGATGGTTATTGAAATGATTTTCACGCGTCACATAACACGACCTCACTGCATGACTCTCAAGTTAAAAATTCTTCAACAATCACCGTACATCACAAGAAATACGAAACAAAACAATATAATTCCATAGAAATATATAACCCGATATACAAGTACTATACAATAAAATAATAAGAAATGCACAGTTTATTAAGGCAAGTAGAAATAAGATATAGTAACAAACTATTTCTACTTTTAGAAAAACAAAACTGCCGGTTACTATGTGAACAGACCACAAGAAATTGATAAAAACCTTCTTAAAGTCATTCCTGATGCACCTAGAACCGCTTCTAGTGCCTATCCTTCTTCCTGGGATTGGAAACTGTTAGATACTGAAGTAATAACTGAATTAAATAAAAAATCTAGAAGAAGAATCAAAGCCTCAAATGAAAATGTTTCGTCAAATAATAATACAGCTTCTGAAAGTACAGAAAATCGCATGGAGATGAAAACAAGTAGTACACACGAGTTAATAAAAGCTTTACCAGATTTAAATGAAAGTAGTAAAATGAATAAAGAATTGTCTAACGGTTTGGCGAAATCCAAAGAAAATTTTGAACCGAATAAGGTGAGATATGCATGTACTAGTTTTCACGGAATGCATTTATAATTAATTTGCTAAGCTTTGTAATCATTATAACATCGCATGAATTTTCATTTTATGCATTTTAGGAATCAGAAGAAGTAGAACCATATGAAAGCAGTGAAGTAGAAGAAAAGGCAACATCTCTTGAAATTGAAAAAGGTGATCAAAATCCCAATGAAAACGAACAAGAACCAGAAGATGTTATTGATGAAAAAGAGCGTTTGGAAGAATTATACGCTCATGGTGATCAAAGCAGTAACAGTGAGGAAAAAGAACAAAGTAACGAGCCATTAGATCATATTAATGCAATCACTACTAATAACAACCCCGACGACAACCATGGACAACATGATGAAAGTAAAGACAACGAGGACACCTTATTTGAAGGAAACACCATGACCCAAGAACATAAAAGTGATGATGCGACTGAAGAAAAGCGTACTGATCATGCGGAAGAAAATAGTCACGAACATGAAAAAATGCAAAAAGCACATGATGCACAGGTTGAAGATAACCAAGAGAAAGAAACTAAAGAAGAATCGTCAGAACCAATACCACATACAGAGAATATGCAGATCGATGAAAAAATGGAAAATAATAATGTAACTCAACAAATAAATGAAGGTCAAGAGCAAGATCAAGAACAAAACAATGAAATGGAAGCAGTTCCTGACAATGCATCGATCGAAGGTAATCATAGCAATGATCAAAATGAAGACGATGACGATGTTCAAGTACACGGCGATACACAATCTGAATACAGTGACTCTAACTTACGGAGCACGGCAAAAGTAACAGACACATCAAGTGCCAAGAGAGGTAAAAGTGCAATCTCTTCTGGCACTACCCACGAAATCATTACAACATAAATTCAAACACAATTAAAACGTAAAGGGTCCCTGACAAGCTCAATATTTTTTTAAATTATTTTGCTAATTAAGGAAACCTGTCCGACGGTCGAAGTACGCAAGACAGTTTGATAGAGGGTATCATAAATGGAGACGCTGAAATGGACTCGCAGGACGCAAGTGTCGTTCAAAGAGATGGATTGGTTCGCGAAGAAAGACTAATTGTTGTAAGTATAAAAGAGATAATAGCGCATGACAATTCAATCAGCCATTGAAGGTAATTACGATAATTAATTAGTTAGCTGTTGTGTTTATTAGAATAGCAGCATCTCTGTTGCACCGTGTATTTATTTCTGTTAGACACATCGGTACACTTTATCTGAAAGATAATTTGCCAGCTTCTTAGTTATGTGTTCCCAAAAGTAACAAAAATAGTACGCGAATGCCTATCACTTTGTACATAAACGTACAATGTAATTTGTAAAGCTAGTTATCTTACCTTGACAAATGGATATAAATTTTATTTTACAGGAAAGTGAAATAGACCCCGAAGTAACGGAATTGATAAATAGTGCTAATATGGAAATGCTAGCAGCCCTTGTACTTAATGGAGAAGGCGGTAGACTATTAGACAGAAGATCGAGTAATTTAGAGCTTCAAGCTTTTTTAGATAATGTTCCAACGTATATGGTAAATATTATATTGCCGCCAGATACGACGTAAAAAAGGTAGTTTGTTTACCATTGTTTACATTATATTTTAGAAAAAAATCCAGAAAGTACATTTAGCTGCTAGGGAAGGAAATTTAAGGGATCTACAAGAAGCTCTGGATCGACGAAAATTTGCTATAGCTCGTGATCCTGTCTCACCAAATGGCGCCACACCCTTGCACGTAGCAACAGTATTCGGAAAAACAAATATTATTAAATACCTCGGTGGGAGGTTAGTTGAATGAATAGAAATATTTCATTTGAAAATTTTATAATTTAAAAAAGTATGTTTACTGAGTCACAGATTATGTTTAGATATATTTATAATGGCCTAAAGCTTTTTATGAAGATTAGGTAAAGTTTGTTCACAAAAGTTGAAATAGGGCCATTTTTGTTTATTCTTTCAATCACCTCCATCTTTATTACTAAAGCGTTATAATTCCAGGTTTCCCGAAACGTTGTCGGCTGTAGATTTTGAAGGTAGAACTGCTTTACATTATGCTGCCGTTTTACCTGATAACGGTCATTATTATAATTTATTGCAGCAATTGGGTGCTAATGTGAAAGATTTAGATGATGTAAGGAACATTACCTGTACTAAATTATATTTTGGTTTTGTCCTATTCATTTAATGAAATATTGATTTTTTCCAGAATGGTCACTCAGCAGAAGAGTATTACAAAAATCCTGGACTGTTGAAATTCGATCAACTAATAGCAGATTTTGGTATTACTGAAGATGTCGCGCAAGAAATGTTGTCAGATAAAGGTATTTAATGCAGACAATACTATTTGTTGGAGTAAAGTAATGCATCTTGTAAATAAATTTAAAAGATTTTTATAAATATTCGAGTACTTTTAGTGCGTGCATATCAAAGAAATAATAGAGAAGGGAAATGTACAAAAATTTTATTGCATGTCAATTTGCTTTATTACTTTTGGGTAATATGCAATGTTGCATGTCACAAAAGTAGTTCATTTTCTTTGAAAGATAAAACTGTATATAGTTCATATTACAAAATTCAGAAACATTAACGTGAGAATTGCAGTGCCAGAAGACCGCGTGTCATCTAGACGTTCACTGGACCAGCCGGAGACCCTTGATACTCTGGAAAGGTGCTACAGACTACTAGCCTCAGCACGACCAGCACGAACGCCACTCTCTGCTTCATCAAACCGTGCAACACCACCAATCGTTCTAGGCCGATTTCTGAGAAAACCTGTTTTTGATGCCATTAAACATCGAGTCACCAAACTTGATCACGATCTTTTCGATGTAATATGGCCCGCTGTCAAAAAATTACCGGACAACCGGAACATTATTCAGACAGTAGAAGAAGATTTTCCCGGGGGTATAACTGCCCCTGACCACTATGTATATACCGTTTTTGAAGAATTCCTCACACCCCTTATCAAAGACTTACACAATATGAACGTTCATTCGGAGCTGCAACTTCATCCACCATCAGATTTTAGAGAAAAAAAAATTAAATCTGCTTCTTCGGATCCATTTGTAGAGTTAAACGTGGATCCAAACGATGATTTTGTTCTGTCAGGCATGATAGAGTGTGCGAGGAATATAAACCGTTTTGAGTTCCCTTTAAACTTATCTATAGGACAACTGGAAGAAATTGAAAGGATTTTGACTTCGGTTTTGATACAAGATGAGTTTTATAAATTCAACGAACAGTCTAGCCCAGAAGCTGATCAAGTGGGAGGTACTTACTATACTTTAAATGAAGTATTAGAGAAGCCATCAGAAGTACGCGCGACTTTGGCGTCAGCAGGTCTATTGATAGCTCTGTGTGACAGAGAGGATATCGATGACTGTACTCGTCTACACGGGAAGCATTGGCCGTACGGTCGTGGCGTGTACGTCAGTGATGACAAAACTGTAGCAGTATGGATTAACGTACACGATCACTTACGCGTTATTACGAGTACGCCTGTGGACGCCCCTGGTGAAATAGGCTTGCCGTTTACTCGCTTGTCTTATATAATGTCTTATCTACACGATAAATTGGAGTTTATATGGGATTTTCGACTCGGCTATCTTTCGAGCAGGCCGACGTTTCTTGGAGCCGGTATTCGGCTCAGCATGATCATAAATTTTCCAGGGCTATCTAAAGATCCTGATAATATGAAACATCTGTGCGCAATGAGAGGTCTGCAATACCGCGAGACTTTGACACCCGATATAGCAAAAATCAGTAACTATCAATGCCTCGGTGTCACAGAAATTAATTGCTTCAATGACTTTTCTACTGCCATATCGAACTTGCTTCATCTAGAGAAAGATTTGTCAATGCAAAACTCTGCTCATATTGCGACTATGCTTTCGAACATTTTTCGTAGAAAAAGAAGTAGTCTGGCCGATTCAGAAACGCCGGAAAAATATTGATTTAGCAATGTTTACAGAGATTTCTTAAAGGCACTTAAATTTTATATTAAGTAGTAAATGATAATATGTTTAATTTAAAATATTCTATATTATGTTGGAAAGATCGAGCTGAATATGCGGCTGAGAGTATGCTTCGTGTGTAAAACTACAATCTGCTGTTAGAATACGTTAGGTCAGTACGTTACGCACATAGCGCTCGTGCAGTGTGAGTTGTCGTGTGCGTTTTCTAGCAGTACGTGTTATAAAATATTCATTGTATGAAAACCACGCTTACTGTATTATTTTAATCACGTGTCAATCATTTCAGAATTTTCTCATGTTAAACTCTAATAATTTAAGCTTTCGCATGAAGCACATGCTGCAGTAGCTTTGCATCTTTCCAACATTTATGATATGCTTGCATGATTAAGCACGGTTCACTTATTTCTGCGTAGTGTAGATGTATGTATGTATGTATGTATTATTAAGAATTCTAGAAACGGAATTAGAAAAATCTGTAAAAAAAAATTATTCTGTATCATCTATGAAGTCAACTACCAAAAATATCCAGTGTATTGAATTTTTACACCGGTTTAGTAACGCTGAGGCGATCGATAAAATAGTGGGTCATTTCAATAATGAGCGTGTGTTAATAGAGCCTTCCTGTTCATTGCTTCCGCCGTCGGCCATATTGAATCGCCGCCCATTCCGTCGACATTATAATACGCACCTATACAACCTATACTGACGTACATAGCAAGAATCGATGGTATTCATGGTAAATAATTGATCGCTTTCAGGTATTAGTCAGGTCGCTAATGGCCACATGGACATTCCCATCTTTAAAACGGACGAGGGCAGATACCTCGCTAAGTGTAAGCTATTATTTGTTGTTTGTTTTTTCGTGTTTATAATATGGAGAGAACATCTAAAGACAGGGAGCCGTATATGGACAATGTGTTTACAGCTCTCGGGGACCCTTTGATAAAAGGTCTGACCGAAGTCGCCAACGTCAAGCCGAAGGACCCTATTGCGTTTCTCGCGACCTTCTTACACAATTTTCCGGAACAGGAGAAGCCACGCTTAGGTACGCAGGTGAGATATATAACTATGTATACTATTACCAATAATGGCATCGTATCTTTGGAATATATTACTTTTGAAAGTCCACCCAATAGTAAATCTTATTATAAACATCAAATAAATATTAAATTATTGACTACTTTTGATCAATTACATTCCAAATAATTAATAATCATAGGTAGACTAAAATAAAGATAAATTAGAACTTTTATCGATAAAATACAAAACAAACTACGAGATCATTCATATAAACCCCTCGCTTTTGTTTTGATGACAGTTCGCTCATTAGGCAATTTAAAAAATGCTATAAAATTGTTGAAATATTATCAAAGAGTTCATTTTTCCTATTGTATTATATTAATATTTTAGAATAATATGACCTCACGTAGACTTTATGAGTCGTCCTTCCTTATCACATTTTGTGTATCTTCTCCTTTTTCCTTTGTGTCACGTAATTAATAAATGACTTCTGAGCAGTGGAGCCTGTTTTACTTCTATTATATTAATTTATAAGTTAGTAGTTAAAACGTGTGAGGACTCGGCACATTATTAGATTTTGTTGACATAAAATATATAAATAATAATAGAAGTTTAAATTTTCTACATCTTAACTACATATTATGAATATCGATAAACAGTAAAGAAAAAGTTCCGAACCGAACGGGAAAACTTCTTAATAATCTATAATAACTTACGCTACGTTTTTGTTCAAAAGGTAGAATTTTACGCAAATGTCGACACGAACATTGTTTTTGGTTCTTGGTGAAATAAGTTTTTGAACAGGAATCGAATGTGGTAGTGACACGTGAGGCTGCAGAGGTGGAGAATGAGCTACCACCTTCTCCAGGTCGTCATCCTCGTCCCATTGACGTAGTCACTGTCGATCCTCAAGCTCAACATTTTGTACACAGCCCCGATGCGCCAGAAGCGGCTTTCAGTAGCGCCAACAGAGTAAGTGCTAGATTTGGGACCTTTTGGTTCATGTTATTGTTTAATTAGTCGTATACTTACAGCCTAATAACTTTCGAACCAACGAGCTAAGAAATGTACTCAATAGAGTACGCATGCAGTAGTAAACAAATAACCATTTTAAAAGGGTACCACAGGTCTCGGAAATCTGCGAGTTCGATTTTCGATAATATCGTTCTCATTTTCGCACAGAGCGGAATTTTGCGCTCTATTGATGGCTAGCCCGACGTGTCCACCTGTACCGAGTAAATAGAAAATAAGAAAAAGCTATTCAAAACACCATTATTTGTCCGTTTTCGCCGAATAATCGCATATATTTGTCATTTCCATAATATAAGACTATTGCCAATGTTATGTATTATTATCAAAATTTAGATTATTGTAGAGGTTTATATCCTTTTCAAATATTTATGATCGTTTTTCAAATTAATCCGTACTGAGCATAGGTACCAAAGTTGTTCAAAACGGAAAACTCTATGCCTGTCATCATATTTTGGCTTCGTTTTTTTTTAAAGTAGCATGGTATCGAGACACATAAATCCTACCTGGCTCAGATATGAAATAAAATTAATAATAATATAATTATTTGTTCAACAAAAGATAGCGAATGATTCTAAGTTAGAATCATAAGCGTATAGTGAGAAAGAAGAAATAAAGTGTATGAATATAGTCTTATACAATAATATTATTGACGACCGCTTAGCCTAGTGGGTAGCGAACCTGCCTGCGAAGCTGGAGGTCCCGGGTTCGAATCCCAGGTCGGGTCAGTATTTATATGATGAATATTGATACTGGTACCGGGTTATAAATATTTCCGCTATCTCCGAAACGGCTCTAAGGATTTGGATGAAATTTTGTATTTAGATAGGTATCATCTGAAAACTGGTTTCTAAATAAGTTTTATGGTAATTAATCACCAGGAGGCGCTGTAGTAGATGTGTATCTTCGAAACGCCTGGACTGATTTTGATACGGTTTTTTGTATTACATAGGTATCACTTACGAGAAAATAATTAAATTAGTTGTGCAGTTATGCGTCACCAGGAGGCGCTGCATTAGATAGATATGTGTCAGTAAAATGGCTGGGAGGATCTATACGCGGTTTTTTGCCTTATATATATATCACTTAAAAGCAGGTTCTTAGATAGAATCTGCTATCATATGCCACCAGGGGGCGCTGTAATAAATACGTTTCTCTAAAACGGCTCGGAGGATCTCTACGCGGTTTTTTGCGTCACATAGATATCTAAGAGCATTTTCTTAGATAAGGTTTGCAGTCATGGGGCATCAGGGTGTGCTGCAGTAGATATGTTTTTTTAAAACGGCTATCAGGTTCTGTACGCGTGCTTTTGCGCTATATAGATATCACATAAAAGAGCATGCTCATAGATAAGGTTTACGGTTGTGGGCCACCAGGGGGCGCTGCAATAATACGTTTCTCTAAAACGGCTGGAAGGATCTCTACACGGTTTTTTGCGTTACTTAAATATCACTTAAGTAAGTTTACCTGTGCAAATACGATTACAAAAAAATCAAAGCCATGCAGTTTATACATAATTCATTTATCATAATTCAGCTGTCAGATATTTTTCGTGCGATTTTACCGGAAGAAAATTAAAAGTAAAACAGAAAAGGACAGAAAAGCTTAGAACACACGACAAATTGTCGGAAAAGCAGTCATTTATAGAATTTTGTTTACTAGCCGAGTAAAAAAAAAAATGAAAGTCCAACACAATTCAGGTCACCCTTTAGGTAACAGTAATCGATCGTAATATCCTATTCTCGGAATTCCCCTATTGCGTTGCAAAATCACATTTTCTCTATAATCTTGCAACACGCAGCTGAGATTTTCCTACCTATCTAGAATATAGGATAGTTAGGAGAATACTGTTTTTTTTTATAAACTGGGCGCTGAATGCCATGGTGATTTTTTTAAGGAAATGTGAATTTTTGTTAGAGGATCCGAAAAATCATTATGAAACCTCAGATCATAATAATTCATATTATTTATAATTAAGCTTTTATTAAATTAATATCTAGAGTTTCACATCGACTCAATTCCAAAAAACGGTTAATGCCAAATTATCTCAGAAATAGTTAACTTCAGCATTAAAAAAAACTGATTGGCAGTTATAGGAACTGTCGACAGAAGTGAAAACTTAGAACTTTTAGTATTAAAATTTGAATTTTCATAATGTTATTAAAATTATCAACATCAATCTGTTTTTCACGGTTTTCACATCTATTGAAACTCCGAGCAATGACGCAGCTGCCAGCGACACGAAACTGAGTAACACTCTGGCCTTACTCCCCACACTCAGCAGTTAGTAATGGGGATATAGGGAACAACCGGCTTCTCGTGTGAAAGCCGATTATTCCTTATATCTCCCCCACTTATATTATTTAGCGTGACGCATTTTCGTTTTAGGCTCACCGCGTGCCATAAGAAGTTTCACTTCGAAAGTATAGGGTCAAATAAATTAATATTAAATAATATCACCTACGATCCACTAACGAAAATATGTCTAATTACCAGTAATCCTCTACATATCAAACAGTACATAATTATTTAGTATACATAAAATATGTTAGTTTATCTTGTGTGCATCTCAAAACATCACTTCATAGGATGAACATGGCCAGTCGATGCTCCACTTCGCTGCGGCGCGCACCCACACTCGAAACGCGTTATTCCAACTACTGCAGGAGTCAGACATCAACTTGGCATACCGTGATGAATTGTACCGCACTGCGCGAGACGTCTCCATACAAGCCAACGTACCAGAAAACACAGCAGAAATCGACCGATGGGTTCTACATTTAGCTGCCAGAGGTGAATCAAATCGTTTGCGAACTATTATTTGTATAATGTAATGATACTCCATGTAATATTATCGTGACCATAAACACATGTTAAACCGAATATTAGAATCTATGAACGTATGCCTCTTTATTCCACTTAAAAGATAAAATAATATGCAATCGTAGTATTCGTACATAATATTAAAATTGTATTTATTATTGACGACCGCTTAGCCCAGTGGGCAGCGACCCTGCCTGCGAAGCTGGAGGTCCCGGGTTCGAATCCCAGGTCGGGTCAGTATTTATATGATGAATATTAATACTGGCACTGGGTCTTGGTTGTTATATGTATGTGGTGTCTTCGCTTGGTACCCTAAATACAAGCTAATGCTTAGTTTGGGACCTTGACGTTGTTGTGATTGTGTGTGTTATTATTATTATTATAACTATTATTATTATTATTATTATTATTAATATTATTATGAGTATCTAGAAATTTAAACAAAAATAAAAACATTTGGTCGTGTATTAGTCCAGTGGTTTTGTTTACTTTGGCGTGTGACAAAAGAAATAGCATCACAGATCACGGAAACTCAAGTGGACTAATAATAATCGATCATGCGCGAGCAGACTTAACCTTTCCTTTGCATCATTTACTGTTAGTACTTATTATTTTATTTTTTTATTTTTAATTTGTAATTAAAACATTTTTGGGTGAATTTTACTAACTGTCATTGTAAGACGAATAGTATGAAAACAACGCCAAATAGGTATGTCTATTTGCAGTCATATGAAGCCGTGACCATAAATTATTACAGATAACACTGAGAAAATAATGGAGTTGCTATTAGAAGGCTACGACCATATCCTGGACGTTGTGGACGAAGAGGGCGTGCCTGTCTCCGAAGTGGTCTCGCAGCGGGGTCTCGATCGCATGGCAAACCTTCTTGCATCCATACCGGCTTTTGAAGTACGTATAAAGCGGCTGAATAGACCGTAGAACAAAGTTACAGGAAATATCGCATTGTCCACATTCCATGTACTTTTGGACTTGAGAATCATGAAGCATGAGGATACACCTACTCTATGAGATTATATGTAAGTCATGTATGTATATAAATATAAAATATAAATATAAAAAAAAATATTTTCATCTCAGTGTATCCTGGATGCCACGTGATTGCCAACTCTACGTTATAGATTAATTATTTAAGCCAGGTAAGGAGGAACTATTATTGGATTATTTCACACAAAGACGTACAAAAGTTTTTACGCCATTCAAAATAGTATTCGACTGAATGACAAAGAGGGTGGCTTTGTATCTGCGTGCCGCAGAACTGACAGTTGTTAGGTAGAGTAAAAAGTTTCTCAGATAAAGACCACGAACAAGCAACGAAGCTTTAAGAGCCCCCAGCGAAGTGGATTAACGACCTAATAAATTAGTGGATACAGGTTTTGAAAAATGTGTAAAGTGCTGTATTTATTTCGAAAAGTATGTGTTTAGCAACAATCGCCGGTACCAGATCATAATGTAAACAAAACTTCAGAGCGAACTAGAAATTTGGCGCGAGGTGTATATACGCCGCAGCTACAATGACACCACATTTATGCAGATGATGAAGTATCAAATCAAATATAAAAATTTACTATAAAACATATTTCGAAAAATTAAATGTCTAAATTTTTAAATTATTTTTTTATTATATATTTTTATACTTGTTATAACAAAATATGATTTGCAAGATATACGTATAGTGTTTATATCGCTATCACAAAACATCGTAGTGGCTTGTGTAAGTCTTACGAAAATCAAAAATTTTCTTTATTTTATACTCCAACGTTAGGCAAAAGAAAATGCTTCTGCCCATTCTCTACGACTTGAAACTGATGAGTACGGTACCGTATGCTTTTCTCAACATTTTTTTTTCCTTTCATGATAGGAATCTCGTGAATCTTTGCATGGTGCAGTACGTCGTGAAGACCTGGCGGCGGTGCGAAGTGCTTTAGCAGCAGAAGGTGGTAAAACGCTAGCTCGGGGAAAGAATGCCTTCGGAAGGACTGCCTTACACGTGGCGGTGCTGGCTCAAAACGAAGAAATTGTCGCTCATCTCGCAGATACTTGCCCTGACCTATTACGCATCGGTGATAATGTTAGTTTATAATTTGTTCTACCGATCTGATTTACAAGAGACAATATTTTTTATTCAATTGGATATAAAAAGAAAAAAGAGACGCAATCGTCTAGAAATTGATATTGATTTTCGTTTCGTTTATTTTTTTTTCAGGAATTCCCGTTAATTTTTATTTGTAATTCCATCTGGTACCGATTAGATCGAGTCCGATTTGCATCAAAAACTATATTTGCCTAAACGTACATCAACGTACGTATTTCAAATTTTAATGTGACAAGCATCACTTCACTTCATCAGACCATTTTTACCGCACTGCAGGGGCTTAGGCCTCCCCCAGGGAGAGGGTGGGGCTTGGAGCTTAAATGCACCACGCTGCTCCACTGCCGGTTGGGGATTGTAACGACCGCCATCTATTAACAGCGCCCGGGACCGACTGCTTAACGTGCTCTCCGAGGCACGGAGTCAGTGATAGTTAATGTACTTAAGTCAGAAAAAACTCGTTGGTACACGCCCGGATTCGAACCATGGCCCTATGGCCTTATAAATTTGAGACAGGTTCGTTGGGCTTTGGGCTATCACATTTTTTTTTATATGACAAGCAAACAGACGTAAAACGCCATATTAAAACAACGTTCCATGTATGTCTTTACAAAAACGACATAGTAAACTATTTCGTTTTCTTTCACAGTTGGAAAGAACTCCTCTTCATTACGCAATGGGTGTCGAGAAGGTTGAGTCGCTAAGTAGAGTTCTCATCCGTGCTGGAGCGAAGCGTGTGCTCAAGGATCTCAAAGGTAGACAGCCTTCTTACTACTTTATGAACAAGTCTGATATACTGCGGCTAAAAGAAGAAGAAGAAGTCTATTAGAATCTACCACTGTCAAGTATGTGGGCCTAGTGTACAAATGCTATTCAAGATGGAAGAACTGTAACGTCTATTTTTTTAAATTTAACTATGGATATACAACGTTATATTTCACTATTCAATTCAAAATATATCATCTATTTAAAAAATTAATTCCTATACTATGCATACATACATTTTTGAGAAGTAGAAAAAAATATATTTAACGGCGCGGACTACTTAAAGTCCCAATTAAGCAATCATATGATAAAATTCTTTTTTTTTTTTATTCTAATTCACGCCACATGATTTGTTAATAGAGACCATAGGTAGTCAAGTGAATTTAAGTAGCCTTTTTGCAACTCGCAGTAGGTAATATACTATTTGACTCGCAGCCATGCCCGCGATCACAGAATACACACCATTAGGTCTTTCAATGTCGTCGCTTCTTTCAGTTGATAATCATTGTATTGTATAATCAATTTATAATTTTTTTAACAATAATTCCAGTAACACATACCTACAATCAATTTATACGAAACGAGAAAGGATAGGGGCCGTCCATTAATTACGTGATCTTTTTTTAAGCATTTTTTAACCCCCCCTCCCTCTTGGTGATACATGGTGAGGTTTAAGACTACCCCCCACCCAGCATCACGTGTATTTTTAGTATCTACAAAAAATCTTTAATTTTTAAGAGTATTTTAGAATATTATTTTAAATACAGGTATAAAGTATAATCTTATTTTGTTCTGAAATTAAGGACCATGATAAAAATGTCTAGACAGAAAGGTTGCAGGTTGTTTTTGATTGGCATAAAAATAATAATAAACGAATGGTGTACACTCCACGCCGCTTTTTTATTTAAAAACCGCGCGTTTAAAAAAATAATGAAAAAATAAATACACGTGACATCTTACTACACCCCCCTCCCCCCTTGTGATATTTCGTGATTTTTGTCAAACCCCTCCTCCCTCTTTCAAGCCTCACGTGATTAATAGACGGCCCCATAGTACTTCTTCAATGTGCAATACGTAGAAAATAAATGGAACATTTCATTGACCTATGGTAGGATCTGTGGCGGTACAAAATATAACGTTGTATATGCAAACCAATTAGTCGAATAGCCAAATATGCGATGTCACACATCACATAGATACCTACATTGCTTGTAGGTTATTCTCAATGTGTTAAATAGAGCGGTAAAGCCAAAATCGTGCATAGATTGCTTATAGATAAGTATTCACTTTGAGATTAGCTTGATAGATTTACTCGATAGTGAGCAAACCCAAAAAATGTGTGGATAGATATTGAAATATAAATCGATACTGTCTCGATTTACTATATTTGCTTCGAATTGATATGGTTACCGCAAACGTTAACCATGCACTCGAGTTTAATGACAATATTTTAATAGATGTTAGTCATTTACCATGGTAAGTAATTACAAGACTAATTTATTGCTTCTATATTACCTCTACGACAAATGAGTATTTCTTTGATTTGCCATAGAGGTAATATTTATTTTATGTACAAAACCAACTACCTACACCTACCCACCCATTTTTAATTACACAGGATATTATAAATTTGGCGAGTGGCAACTCGGAGTACTTTAGCAAGTACGTATTCATATTCTTAAAATGAAATATTTGAAACCAACGGTCTTTGGCCACGAAGGATATAGGATATTTTTAACACGAATCCTCGTATCGAGTAAATATATCGAGTAAAATAACGACGTCAATGAGTATATAGGTTTATGATAAAAAAAAATAATATAAATACAGCGTCCTTGTTTCGGTAACAGAATGTAATTTTCAGAAGTTGGATTTTTGGAATGTCACTTATAATTGATTCGCTTCGTTTGTCACTTTCTCAATTTTGCATATGGATAATCGTAATTTGTAAACGAAGCACAAAAATATAAATATTTTTCTATGTATTGTACTTTGATCATTTATACTTAAGGGGACCCTGTTTGTATAATAAAATGCATTGTCAACAAAAAAAAACCGTATTTTATTCACGTCCAAGTGTCGTAATACGACGTCACATAAAAATGTACTAGTAATCAAAAACATTAGTCTAAAACTCGAAAATATAATCTAAAATTCGAAAACTTCTATCAATAACAGATTTAGGAATGACGTAGCGGCAGTACGACTAGCAAATTCATATAGTAAAACCATTACGATGCTAAAGGCATATCTGGGAAAAAAACCTCAAGTGCCCTGCCAAGGAATGGGGTTTATGTACATCTCGGACACTGAACCGCGCATGCCTGCGAAAATAAATTATGCCAATAAAGTAACTTATTACACCTACTATGCTAAAATTATAGAAGTACATACAAAACTACTTGTCTATGGATACGTATGTTTATTTGTTAAATTAGGTATGTGAAGTAATAAAAAAGCAAAGCATAATTAAAAACGGTTACGAGACATTTCATTAAAATACACTATTGCAAAAGTATGTGTTTTCAATAAAATACGGTTGACCTCTATTCGACTTTTATGACGTCGAAAAAAGGCTGACATTAAATCCAATTTATCCATCAACTAATAAAAAAAAATTCTGCCAAATCAGACCACAGGATCAAGACTATCAATTCAAGCGACCGAACTACAAACAGCCTTATATAGCCAATTTTGTGACGTCATCAATCTAAAATTTGAAATAATTATATGTTTAATATTTATTAAATTAAATATTGGAAATAGTTCCTTAATAGTACATTATGACGCAAGTACGGTAAGCTGGATTTTGATTTAAGCTGGAGAAGCCGAGTGCTTATAATAAACCGATGACTACTGAGTACGAGCATCATTCAATAAATCTATGATTAAAATTAGGTAGGTAGATAGGTACTTCAAATGTAATAATGACGGGAGCGGACTGCTTTTCGCGGTTTACTTTACGCACGCGTCACAAACAGAATGCTCGTTTGTGATTGGTGCAAAGTAAAAAGGGCTAGTACTGTAAAATACAACATTACGGTACAAGTTTCGATGTCATAAAGACCGTATTAATAGCAAATGTATTGAAAAAGGTATTTATTTTAATTTACTTTTAAAACCATGGTTTAAAAATACATTACAAATACTTCACATACATAATTTATTGAAACTATAGCTTATATTTAGTCATTAGGCGAGATACGATGCTTCAAAAAAAGGTCCTCGTCGACGGTCTACATAGGGTGCAGCAAAAAAAACCAAGGAGGCAACTCCCGCCTGACCTCGACCTTTAAAAAGTGTCGCGAACCCTATTTTGTTTCAAATAAGCTTTGAAAGCTCTTCACAAATCTTGTTTGCCGAATCATAACGCTGCCCTGGCTTTTTTATGGCTGTTTACTACTTAAAAACAAAAATCTACTGTGTAAACTTTAATAGTAGGTATAATAAATGATACTGACTGAGCTCGCCTTTGTTGAGTGGTACGGGAAGTGGCTTGTTCCGACTCCCGCGCAGCCAATCGTTGAAAGCGCGCTCTCCTGCCGCGCGGCGTTTCTGCTCTTCGATAGCAGCGCGGGCGGCACGACGTTCTTCGCGGGTCTTCATCGCTGGTTATTAACAAACAAATTTTTATCATGTAAAACTTTTAATTGAAACCGTTTATTAAAGACGGTCCCGCATATTGACCACACGCTTGTATAATAATGCTACATAAATGGAACATTGGCATTGGGTCCAATCGTATATTTTTGACCGACAGTTAAATGAGCCCGCGTTAATAGTTCATATATGTACACCGAAAGTGTACAATTGACCACGCAATTTGTAAAAAAAAGATAAAATTTTGGAAATCAAATTGTATTGATTGGTTTTGATATACCTTTCATCTCCTCTTCTTTGCGGCGCACCCACTCCGCGAGCTTTTCTTCTTTGTCACGATCGCGACGCATGCGCTGCCTTTCCAGGCGCTCATTGTCACGGTACCGCTGCATCAACTCCTCTGCACGTCGTCTTTCCTCCTAAGCAATTAAGTTTAACCTTTACTAGAGGTTTCTTTAAACTCGTAAAAGACATGACACAAAGCCACAATGTAATGGAGAAGAATTAATTGGGGTTTCAAAGCTCGTTTAAATTCAAATATAGTTCTCCCTAAGTGTTTCGGTATCACTACGTATTAGAAAATAAAGTCCTCTGCCGCGTCTGTCTGTCGGTCTGTCTGTCTGCCTGAACGCGATAAACTCAAAAACTACCGAACGGATTGGTATATTATCGACACCAACGGACGGAGTGATTCAAGACGAAGGTTTATGTGTATAATTTATTAATGTTTTGTGGAAATTTGTTGAAATATTACGATTATTGTTGAAGAAGTTGGAAAAAAATCAAGCTGGCCGGGAGCTTTCATCGAAAACGCTACCTAATCCCTTTGAGATATAAAAAAATAGTGTATAGAGGAATTGTGTCTTTTTTATAGGACTAAAGAAAAGTCCGCAATGGAATATGTCTATCTTTTGTGGATAGCTTATTATACCTATTTTTATGTTTAAAAAAATTGTGTCATATGATGAGGTAATTGGAAAGCAATTTATACGGATACAATATTAATCCTTATCAAATTAAATACGTCATTTACCTTCAGCATTTCATGCACATTATGACTGCCTTTTGCACCATACAATTTAAATTGATATCTTAGGAACTATCGGGAAATACAAATATCGCGCGACAAGCGGTGGGCGTCCTGCGCTGCGCCAGCCGGCCATACCAGATGAAGCGGCACGCGTTTTGTAAAATTACGCAGAAGTTATCAATTTTGTATACAAAATAATAATTTTGTAGTTTTTTTTTATGTATTTATACTTTACTTTTTCAATTATTTATGGAATTTGAAATAAAATACTTTAAAAATAGGAGTATTTTTTTAAAAATAGGTAAAATAGTAAAAACAAAGAAACTGATTTGAATATACTTTTTTAGAACGGTATTTACGTAAATATATAAAAAATATAAAATTTCTTATAGCGTGACGTCACCAGGTGGAATTATAAGTTTAGCCATTGCCGTTGTATATTTATAAAAGCAATGAAAATATTACTATTGACAGTTCTGAGCTGTGATTCCGAGACTGACATTGTTTTTATAAATATGCAACGGCAATGGCTAAACTTATAATTCCACCCGGTGACGTCACGCTATATTTTCAATATATCTTTGTAAATACCGATCCAAAAAGAAAAAAATTCAAATTAGTTTCTTAAAATTGTCTATTATTTCGAAATAAAATAACAGACTTTAGTTAAAAAATTTGAGAATGATCAATTAGTGTGTAACATCAAAAAAAAAATTGGCTCCTTCGCCGCCCCTAAAATCTGCCGCCCTATGCTGAGCCTACTCAGCCTGCTGTCAAATCTACCACTGAGTAAAATCAGTAGATTTAGGTGAAGTTCAGCTTCAGTTGGTACCCGCAAAGCCACGATTGCGTTTCACTGACACTCATAATACAGATAATCTCAGTTTTGTAGTTCAGTATTCAGTACAACAGTACAATATATAACGCAACATACACGAAAAAATCGTGGATATATGATCGTGGCCAAGTCGTAGATTTCACTGGTATCACTCTTGATCACTAGTTTCGCTTCGAAGTCGCCTCGAAGGTAGCCCAAAACTGAACTGGAACTCGTTCGCCTCCCTGCGGCTATTTATATGGACCGGGACAAGCGCCAGATCATTCTAGATCGTACCGGACTAGCGCGAACGTGATCGACCGGGTTGGATGATTCTAGAAAGTCTCGCGCAGGTACTGCCTTTTCGAGACTATTCCTTTCCTCTAACGCCATCTAGTATTGAGTAGGGGTTTCGTGTTGTCTTTGTTCTACAAAGTGGTTTTACTGGTTGACGCTAGATGGCGGTCGTTACTTTGTGTTCATAACAATACGATTAGGTTAATTAATCTACTCCCATCAAAACTGTTCTATATAACTGTTAATGCATATTTATTTGTATAGTTGACTGAACGATTGGCCGAGTGGTTAGAGATCCTAACTATGGAGCCGTGGATCGAGGTTCGATTCCTGCTCGGGACAAATATTCGAGTGCATAGACATGTCTATTTTCCGTGTCTGGGTGTGAAAAGTATCTATATATGTATATTACAAAAAAAAAGAATATTGAAGTATATTTATTTATCAGTTGTTTAGTACTCCATAAAACAAGCATAATACTTGCTTACCTACTTTGGGACTAGATGGCGGTGTGTGAGATGTTTCAGGTGTTATTATTATTATTATTTGTTCTTCCTTACTTGAGCTCGTTTCCGTTCCATCCAACGCTGGAAAGCTTCTTCGCGCTGCTCCGGCGTCACGACGGGCAAAGTAGCGCGCGGAAACTTTTCTAAGCGAGCTCTCTCACGTTTCTGAAAGATTTTTTCAAATATTTATTTATAATTAAACGCTCTATCAGTTGTATTAGGATAACAAGTTTTCATTTGGGTATTAAGTACCGCTGATACTATATGATTTTGGTTTGAACTACTTCTTCACGGTTTCACACTCTAACGTCATCATTTCCCAACGGATTTTTAAACTTGGTTTAGAAGAGCCCTTTGATCTCTAGTTTTACTAGTAGTAACATTTTAGACCTGATCGGATAAATCTAGTGACAAGGTCATATGATAAGCCTTTCAACCCTGTAGCGGCACTTACCAAATTCTGACGTTTGACTTGTGATATATTGAACTAAAGCAAAATTATTTTTAAAATGTTTAAATACCTCTTGTTCTTTCCTGGCGAGCCACTGTTTGAAAGCCTCTTGTTTATTCTGCTCATTGCGGGCGTGCTCTTCTTTAGCAGTTGTGGTGGTAGATAAAGAAGCAACCGACAGTCTGAACGTATCACCGTCCTCACGATAAGTACGACCAGCTCTGGGAGTGTCATCTCGCGAAGCTTTCTCTTTTTCACCTACATCTTTATCCAAACGACAGGATTTCCTTTTAACACTAACTGGAGTGGTTGCCGACACGCGGCTCGTCAAAAAAGGTGTAGAATTACTGCGACATGTCGAACTGTGAGGATGTGGTGTCAGCAACACCTTTTCGATAGAACTCTCGGTTCGTAAACTTGTAACTGACTGACTAGGATCAACCGTTTCGACGTATATAGCCGAATTGATGTACCGAGTTTTACTCTTTCTAGAGCCCACAGATTCAGAATCGCTATAATACTTAACGTTTTCTCCAGCTTCGTCGAATACATGGTGAAATCTTTTACATTTCAAATCGGAATCAACGCAGTTCCTTGCGCTATCTCCATGATATCTGTCGTTCATTTTCCTCTCTACTTCCGTCGAGATTTTAGTCGTAACTGCCTTATGAAAACATCGGATCGTCGAAATAGCGTTTTCGATAATTTATTGCGGTCGTAATATTAATTGTAATTATTTCATAAAATTTCAGTTCGTAAGAACATGTCAAAAAGTAAATTCTATATATGAATTGTTTTTTTACAGGAATTCTTTACAACCAGCCAGTCATAGCTGGTCATAGGTGACTGAATAAAATATTTCTCAATATATTTCATATACCTACAATCGATAATTGTAGTGTTACAACCTATCCATATACAAACTCTTTACTTCCTTAATAAAACTATTCCTTTGGATTAGAAGCACATAAAATATCGATAATAAGTATAATAACACGCGTATCTGTTCGAGATATTTTAGTTTAATGTATTTCATTGCATGATTCAAATTCAAATCTCATATTGAATCTCTGGAGCACAGTTGCAAGATAGAAAGAAAAATTAAATGCCCATTTAAAAATTGTAAAAATATTCAAAAGCACTTACTTAGGTGCAATCAAGTGACACAACCAGCACGTTAAGGCAGACTAACGTCGCCGGCAACAAGCAACAAGTATTAAGAAACTAACTACCCTAATGTACCAAGACTTGCTACTAGTATCAAACACGCGGCTTATCTTCGGTCTAGTCTAACCGCAGCCTTTGTTTGACAAAGCTATCGAGCAGTAGAACTGCTTGAATTTTTTGACCAATCTGTTCTATCGTAGAACCAATAGTAGGTACCTATGATTAATTGGAGTAACCGGCTCCATTAACGTCTTTGAAATTTGAAAAATATGGTCATGTGAGTGGACAAATTGATCTAAAGATATAATATCTACATAGTCAAAATGAAGAAAATTACATTTTTTACACGAAGAATAGTTTGTGCTAAAAAAACGGGACCTATTGGAACTAAAGTCCAAATAGCGTTTTGGTTAAGTTTTAATTTGAGAATCTCAGGGTTCTCATGGAAAAACTTAATCAATCAAATAATCATCGACAATGATTGAAGACCATTCACAAAAATACAGAGTTTAATGATTGCTTAACAGATGTGAATTTCACATCTGTTAAGCAATCATTAAACTCTGTATTTTTATTAAGAGAATCCTGTGTTAGGTTTGGGTGTTAAGTAACGGGTATCAAAAATTTAAAAAAAAATTAAAGAAAAATATATAGACGAGGTCAAACAAGGGCAACTACTGTTGTTGACCTAGATTACTATCCCAGTTGCCGCTGCGCCGACAGCCATCCATCATGTAGAGAAATTAGGACTCATTAATGGTCATTACTATGAAAAAAAAACTTGTATTTAAAAAGAAAAGATAAACTCATTTTGTTAGTAGACACTCTATTACCGATATCCATAGTGGTCCTCAATAAAAATAAAGCGTGTCTAAGGAGAATAGAAGCGTTATCAGAACTAGATAAATCTTATGCTTTTTTTTCCAAAAGGTACCTACCTTTTGGAAATAGAAACAAATAAAATACATATTACAGTATGTAATTATTAAAAATTTATTTATTATTGATTCTGCGTGGGTCATAACGGTAAACGAAACACAAATTAACAAAACTATAGTTCGATAGTAAACGGTTTGTCTTATGGTAACATAGCACAGTAACATAGGCACAATAGAAATGTTTTGTTTTTTTTTTTTGGCGGGAACGTTGAATTCTTAGTACAATGCTAAAACTAATCCTTAATTTAAATCAAATTTAGTGTCATAAATATTATGGTATAATAATTCAAGTTGTCAAACAAAAAAAAAATTGCTACACCAGAAACACAATAACAAACCTACTTTCTGATTATTTTCTTTACCTATTACATTAAATACATTGTAAAAAGGAAACAAATTCTTGTGAACATTTTAAGAGATTCAGTGGCTATATTTTACGGAATATCTGTCCACCTTGTACTTAATGGATTTAAGTTACAAAAAGCTTGGAATAGAACCATAATTGTAGGTAATAACAACGTCGAGACAACACTGACGTCACACAACCATAAGATCAGATTGGAGTTTGTACCGAGAAAGCGCAGGTGTAACAGGCAGCACCTATTATTACTACATAGTTATTACCTACTATTACGATCGTACCTCTACCAGGAGTCAAATTTTACTGGCAATTTATAATATACAAATACTTAAAATTTTAGTGTAACAATACTTTTAGCTGTCTAATTTACTCTATGAAGAAAACATTATCTCTGTATTGAATTAAGTATACTTCAAGAGGACTTTGAAGATTGTTTAACATCAAAATGACATCACTGGTTGAATACTTTTTCAATTAAAGGGATACTGAAAAATTACAGTTACAATAATGAAAAGTTAGACTAGTAGAAACCGGTACAGTTTAAGGTATCAACAGGTCATTTAATAATGGTCAAGCAAATCTGTAAGCAACTGTAAGACGACTTAATTCATCTGCAGTTTATGATTATGTTTTAATATTCGCCTGTTGGCTTGCGCCGTCGGACCTTCACATACCAAAGATTGGCCTGAACATTTGAAGTTAGGTTTAAAAAAGTATTTTCACAATGTCTTAATATCTCTATACACTCATATGTTACGGACTTCAGGTCGCTGAAAACCCAACGTACATATACTTGATCGTACCGCTTTAAAATTACGAATGCTTTGCATTCGGTCACATTTTAACTTTGCACCATGGATGTACATAGAGATATAAGTTCGCCTCAAACTTCATGGCGGTTCGGAATACAACGCTATAAGCGTGTTTGCGCAGATACGGTTATTGATGTATGGATTGTCTAACTATTGAGTCTATTTTACTCACATTTTCAATTGTTTCAAAGTGTGACTATTAAGCCATCTAAGCAATACACAGTTGTTTTAATGAGCATAACATATAACGTATATATACATAGTACCCGATGGTTCTGATCTTTGTCTCAAGTCATGTGCTTACAATCTTAGCTATATGTGGGGTGTTCAATAAAAAGTTAGAGTAAGATGATACTCCTTGGTATGAAAATAAATACTGGCAAGCATAGCCTAGAGTACCTGGACATTTGCTATAACAATAAAATTAAAAAAGTATTTTTAAAAATCTTGTATTTTTAAAAATTTGTTTCCTACATGTCGGAGCGTGTTCTCAGTAAAAGGGAAAATTTAAATTCGCGCGCTAATTAAACCTCTGAATTTTTGTTTCAATGGAGCAGGTAAATCAAGACTTGCGAGTAACATTGAGAGTTAATTAACGCCTCTCTATATTCAAAAATTGCTCGTTAGTGTATTGAGTTTAAACAAGGAAGAACTTCCACCAATGACAAACAACTCCTAAGAAATTTAAGGAAATTTTTTACGTGGGTAAGATCATGGGCTCTCTTCTTTTCTGGGACATCCAAGGGATGGTAATAATAATCAAATACCTTAATCATGGACTACTACTATTGGGACTTTACGTGTACGACGAATTAAAAAATTACGTAACGACATACGCGAAAAACGGCGTGGCAAACTCGGTAGTTTCACCAAGGCCCGTGCACAAGTTCAGGTTTGCGATGCTATTTAAGATGCTGGCTTTGTATTGATGTAACATCCTCCATATTCACCGGACCTGGCATCTGGTGATTTCTATCTCTTTCTGTGGTTGAAAGAGCACTTCAGAGGTTGAAAATGTGAAGACGATGAAGCAGCGATCGCCGCAGTACACTATTTTTAGAGGCTCAGGATAAAGAGTTTTTTAGTAATTTTAATTCTAGAAAAAAGATACGTAAAGTGTAAACTAAAAGGTGATTACGTCGAAAAATATGTGTTATTTAAAAGTAACTGCGTCTTGGTCATTCGCGCTTTTTATTGAACACCCCTCGCAAGAGCGAAACTAATTCTGTGCAGAAAATTAATTTAAAAAAAAATAGGATATAAAACGGACTATCCCGTTCAATACTCTTTACAAGTTACAGTAAATAGTACAGGCCAGTCTAATTTTTGTTTAAAATTTTTATGATGTATGCATACATACAAGCCGAGATTTTAATGACCAGCCAAATTTTAATATATGACCTTTGATACAAAACCGTTGGCCGTCTTGTGCCTTTTTAGTATCGTTCAATAGGAAAATATTCAGTTAACACTATGTAAACCTTTCCCAAAACTACCAATGTACTAGTCACCGTTCACGAGGGCGCCAGTGTACGTACACGTGCCCCACCCACATGCCCCATGCCCCGCCCTTTCGCCCTATGTAAGTAGAAGGTAGCCAAATTTTGTTAAAAAATATTTAGGATATTATTGATTATGAATATTTGACCTATATTTCTATTTACGTAATGAGGTCTATTAGTGATATGTAACATCTAGAAAAAATTTGGCTGGTTACTGAAATCTCAACCTGCATATTTATAATGTTCAAGACAATAATTTTCGATAAGTTTGTGACACATAAAATGTCCTTTTGTCATATCATAGCAAGTTGATATAGAAATTAAGAACTTTCAGTCTGGGAGAGATGACCAAATATGGTCACGATTCTTCATTAATCAGAGTTTTTGTCAGGTCTTAGTAGACATAAAGCTCTATCAGATATTTTCAGTCAGCCATATGGATATGGATGTGTTCGATGGATATGTATGAACATTTAAAAATGAAAAACTATTATTTAAAACCTTATTTTTTTTTATACTGCTAGTTTTTACATAATCAGAGTGTGGTACCAATCAGTCAACGATATCTTGGTTTTAAGTGGTCTTAGCAGCGATGTAAGAATACAACAGAGTCTTTTAAACTTTTGTTGGGACTGTGGTTTCCGTTTAACAACTAGCAGTATACAATAAAATTAGGTTTTAGATTAAAGTTAAAATTTTCAGATAATGAAAAATGTGCTGAACCTTAATGCACCAATATCCAGCTGATTGACCACAAGTGCGTAAATGAGCTCTGTAAGTGCTATCATCACCTGCCAAAAATTCAGACTTTAGATACTCCTCCACGCCACATCGACACAAGATCATTCCTCAATTATTTTATTATTTTGTGAACTTCTATCATATTTATAACGAAACCCATTAATGAAAATTGTATATCCACAATCTTAACATATTTTTTTTGTTAAATAATTATAATAATACATGGAACTTCTCACACAGCGCTATTTAGTCCCAAAGTAAGCAAGTATTATGCTTGTGTTATGGTTTACTAGACAAATGATATACATACTTAAATATTCTTTATATGAGGAGTGTCTTTTCAAAAGTGCTTATTTCTACTTTCCCGCAAAATTCTGTTTTAAATATCATTCGATTTTAGGCACATGTGTCCATTACCCCTTGCTTTGTTACGTATTAAAAGTACTTTATTCCTATAGAAAATTCGCTTCAAAAAACGTTGTCCATTACCAAAAGATGTAATTCTAGTATTTTTTTATTTTTTACTATATACAATCAAACAACCTTTCTGTTTCTAAACAGCTTATTTCTATAAAAGTGGGCATGCTGAAACATTACCCTGCAAAAAGACATATTTAAGAGTTTTAAGAGTATGAATATAATGCTTTACAATTTACAAAAGTATATTTTTTGTAAACGGAACACACCACCGAAGTATTTTTTTTTTTAATTTAGATTATAAAAATAAAGATTTTTGTGGATTTTGTTGTTATTTTTGATGCATAAAACTATTCCTGTTTCCAGAGAGTCCATTTCATAAGGGCTTAATTCTCAGACTTCCAGTTCAATACAGCTTATTTCTTGAAGTCTCCATCAAAAGTGCTTAATTCTAAATTAATTTTTTTTTTATTAATTTATATGAATGGTTGAAAATATAATAAAAATACTGTATGCTAGTTTAACATGTTTATTAAATAGTACATATTTTAAAGTAACATTCAACCCATATTTTTTTTATGTTAGAAGTTTTTCGCGATTTCTGTAAAAAACGATAAAATGGAATTAAGCCCTTTTGAAAAAACACTCCTCATATACATATATAAATACTGTACACCCAGACACGGAAGGAAATACACATGTTCACGTACACAAATATTTGTCCAGGGCGGGAATCGAACCCGCGACCTTCAGCTACGCAGTTAGGGTCTCTAACCACTCGACCATTCGGTCAGTCAAAATGTGCACAAGGTGAATGTTAACTGAGAAAACAGTGGCAATACAACACGTAATATTTTAATATGATGGGTTGGCGAGTAATCAAAATCAAAATTTAATCCCAACAACCCTTCGTTTTTTGTGGTTGATTCATACAACTAAGAGAGAACAGCTGAATCACTGTAGCTAAGTATGCTTCAAGAAGATATATTGTTCTCGTAAGAGAGCGGACTCCGTATCTGCGCAAAACTGCACCCTCGTCTACTTCAGAGGGAACAAAGTGTTTGGCACCATAGGTATTTATAATCATAGGGATATAAACAAGTTGAACTTCCTCCATTGTTTATGTATCTGGAAGTAGATGCAATTTGAATGCAGTTGACGTAACCGTGGATATGTATTAAACATTGAATGTATTATCAATTTTCTGTCGTGCGGATGTTATGATTAAAATTATGTTATACTCTAAACATGACAGGGTTTCTGAAAGTCGTGATGATAGCGACGATAAATATTTTTCAACCAGTGCACCAAATATATGTTGTAATAATGGTAGCTGGTACGAGTACATATCTCGTAACCATAGAAAATGGTTACGAGAATTTTCAAAAAAAAAAGAAAATTCCACATTGCACGAATCGTTCGCACTTCGCGGCATCTGTAGTGAACCTCATGTTGTGACTTGTTCCTGCGCGCGAGCCGTAACGCGGAAATATTCAGGCTGTCGGTAATTTGAGAACCGGCATGACATTTATTGGAAATATATGCTCAAGTCGAAATATAAATATATTCATTTAATTTGGAAAACGAAAAAATTACTAACTTGATAATTTACTAACCAAACAAGTAGGATTTCCGCCATTACTTTTATTCACTGCATCGCCATCTCAAATATTTCAGTAAAACATGTGAAATTTTGTTTCTGATATTGTCTATAAACAAATATTTACAATAGATACATGGTTACATAGAGTGATGAAATTTGACAGCAGAATTTGGTTTTAATAGTCATAAAAGTCACTTCACAGTATCGAAAATGTACTGCGCGCAGGGACTTCGCGCACTGGAACTCAAACTGAAACTCGCCATCTTACACGAGTTAGCTAGAGTATGAGTGGTTAGACGGTAAACCCAGAAGAGAGCTTCTAGTCAATTCATACTTCTATGCATGGTTGACTATTCTACTGTTTAGAAATACACTGATATATGTACCCAAATAATACTAGTTTTGGAGGATGCATCTAGTTTTCCAGATATGTAGTTAAGAGTGACCCCAGCTTCACAAATTGTGTTGTTTCCGAGGTGCCTTTGATTAAATATTGATAATTTAAAGTGTAAATTTTCCAGTATCCCTATAGCTCACAAATGTACAAAATCGATGATACAAAATAGACACTAAAACCCTAGGCACAAGGTTGTTATTGCTGTCACAAGGTTTTTAATTTCATTTCTTGATGAAACTTGAGTTCTTTTAAACTTAACACTCGGAAGCCATCAGAGTGAAATCGTGTCTCATGGTTACATTAAAGTTTCATTAAATACGCGCTAAGGTCTGTACTATAGATTTTAATATAATGAATCGGCGTTCGACGAGCGGGGTTTCTTTATTTTCTCCAAGTTCTTGATAACGATGTCGTGTAATGAGCAGTACCGGTTGCGGATTTCACACATCACCAGCCAGAGCGATAGGTACTCCTTTTCATCCAATTCCTGAAAAAATAAACATCAGATTACTTAATTATACTAGTAATAGGATTATATGTATTGAATAGAAAAAAATATTTTGCTATATAGATTTTAGGATCACGTAGAATGAATTTAATATTAGGGTTTTTATCTTGTATAATAGTTCTTTGTGACAGAATGTATCTAAAGCTTGTTGTATGTCTAAGAATACTGCCGAGCAGTTTTCTTTATTCTCCAATGACTGTCACAATTTTGTGGACTGCTCAATACACTTGGTCAACTGTTGCATATTTCTCCTGAAACCCAAACTGATATCAGGTCTGGTATTCTTTATCCTTTTCAAGCACAGGTTTCAGTCTTTTCGAGAGTGTTTTCTTGAATAATTTGGACTGTAAACGAAGCGGCCTTATAGACCTATATGACCTAGGTTTTGTTGGTGTTTACCAGGGTTAGCAATCATGCATATTTTGTGATATTTTCAAAATATCACATTGCACGATATTATATAGCATTAAACGACACTGTAATGAACACTATAATTTTTATTATTGTATGAAGGTCTTTTGGTGTAACCAGGACAAGTGGTAGGGACTTTTGGTCATTGTTGATCATTTCGTCAACTTCTTTTTTGAAGTCTCCCATTGGTGACAGATATGGAGTATATACCTTGCTTAGATGTTTTTCAAATAGTTCTGCTTTCATAATTTAATTTTTGGTTCAAGAGTCAGTAGGGGATTTCTTTAATGCTGGGGCATAGTTTTGTGGTCTTTTAAAGTTTTTTTGTCATTTTCTAGAATGAGTAATTGTCTGTCTTATGGACTAAGAGATCAGATATTTTGTATTGAAATGTTGTGTTATTCTGTTCTTCTATTAACTGCTTCAATTCTCTAGATATTCTGCTGCCTTCTGTTCTATCTGTGCTTCATCTTGATAGATTGAGTCTTTTTTTTTCTGCTTTCTTGGAGCTTATCCCATTTATCTAGTGGTATATTACTTGTTTTAATGCACTCTGTTGGCATAGAAAGCCATGTTGGTACTTGTATATGGTTTATAATAATAATGACTTTGGTTGACTATGGTTTATAATAATAATACCTGGAATATCCCACACAGTGCCATCCATTTCCAAAATAAGCAAGCATTATGCTTTTAATATGGGGTACTAGACAACTGGTATACATACTTAAATATTCTTTTTTTTTAATAATATATACATATATACATTTAGATATTTTTATATCCAGACATGGAACAAATAGACATGTTCATGCACACAAATATTTTTCCTGGACGGGATCGAACCCGCGACCCGTGGCTCCACAGTTAGGGTCTTTAACCACACTGCAAATCGGTCATTCAAAGGTTTGTAATCTAGAAAATTACCTTGTCTATATCTTTTTCCATTCTGAGTTTGCCTTAAGTTCAATTTTGTCTTCTCGGCACTTAGCAAAAGCGCTGCAATCAATTTGTTGTGTATGGTTATATCATATTACTTTTTACGCTTTTTGTGAATTGGTGAGATACTGAAAGTTGCCATGACAGGAGTGTGAGCAGATACAGAATCAAGTGATGATTTAATGTCAAAGTACACTTCTTATAATCCTTATAAGAGAAGAAATCTATGAGATTCAGAATCCTGCTAAAGTCTGTTGGCCAATAGATTGGTTCCCCTGTTTCCTAGGGTTATCAGATTGTGTTGATCAATAATATTTTTTAGTACACGTCTTTTTGTGGTTGCCAACTGTGATCCCCAATAAGTGTTCTTTAGTTCCAGTCACCTCAGTGTATAATTAGGTTGGTTTCCCTGTTTCTAGGGTTTTCAGATTGTGTTGGTCAATACTTTTTAAGTTCATGCTTCGTGGTTGTCAACCGTGATCCCTAATAAGTGTCCTTATAGTGCCGTCCCTTGGTTTATAAAATTATTTCCCAGGCTATAAAAGTATTTGTAAAACATATTCTGTTTTAGATTGTGGTCTGTTGGGAAGTGAGCACCACTAACATTAATAAGTACTGTGTGTCGATTTACAGTTATGATAGGCACTTGTAGCTATTTCTCTTCATGTGTGCTATGTAGGTGATGTTTTGTATTGTTAATGACAACTGCAGATAATCTGCCAGAAAGATTTATGGTATATAACAATAATAAAGTGTACTGATGAGCTGGTAAAAGATGAGTACAAGTAGCAGAGACCATGCATTGTGGAGCTCTAAGAGTAGGCCCATGTCCATAAGTGAACATCTCGCAACTGAGGCGGTGACTAGAGCTACGGGCATGCAAGCAAAAGATTAAAGTCCGAGAAGGAGATGTTATATTATCTGGCAGTTAATCAGCTTAAGCGTACCCAAGACGGGCCAATAGTATTTTATATATATCCGAGTGTAATAAAATTTTCATAAAAATACATGAAATTATGAAACTTTATTTGGTTTTATTACTCACTCTGACAGCTCTCCTGTAGTCCTCAAGATGTGGATATTTAGCAACTTTAGACACAATTTTTGCTCTTGAAATGAAATATCGTGATATTTGGTCAAAGAACGCCGCCGCCTCGGATTCCACTGACTGGATTTCAGCGAGAGTATCCTCTTGTATCGAAACACCGAAATTATTACCGTCTTCGATTTTTGGAATCATAAATGAAATCCACATTTTCAACTGAAATATTCAATACATATTATATCATCTACTGTATATATTATTTGAATCTAAAACCCGCTCCATTCCGTCTTATTTTAAGTTTTCTTGGGTTCAATTTACCAGTTAGTATAAGATCATATTTTATAGTCATAACCATTATGTGAGGTTCTGGTGAAAGTGTAAAAGGCTGATACTGTTCAAAATAGAATTACTGGTAAGTTGTAATAGAATAAATGATTCATTCTAGAACTAATTAATATTAAAATTAGTTAATGTCCAACTGTTACAATTCTTAAACTGAAACTGTTTATCCGCTATCACAAAATCTAAAAAAATCATTCAATTTTCTTTTTTTTTCAATAAAGATTAAGTAAAGCTTTACCAACTTGATGATAAAGATGTTAATTTCTTACTATAAATCTGATTATTATTTATGACTTCATTAAGAACATAACTATCGTGACGTATCACAGAATAAATTAAAAAAAGTAAAATATCAAATTAAATCCTGAGAGTGAAACACCAGAATAAGGTCCTAATTGGCAACTAGCGCCATCGCGTCGAGTAGTGATACCTAGGTACATACAGAGAAAATAACTAATAGTGACGCAGTCACGTTGACTGTTCAAGAGTGAGATGCCTCATTTCTCGAACACCATCATAAGGGGTGGCCAATTAACGAACAATCTCCAGAGTTCTAAAATAGTTGGTACAATGTGGTATTAAAAGATTTGTTTCATCTATGTTCAGGAATGCGAGCCATTGCAGGCAGGCGATCAGTCCTCTCAGGTAATTTGGCCCAATTCCTCATTTGATCAATACTTTCATGGGTTACTGGCCATTCAGCATCTTCTTGAACTTTTTTGTTGCCTTGCAAAAGTCTACCAGTCTATCTTGACTGTTCCTAGAATTTCCCATATGAGTAGTGCATGCATAGGGCATTCTATTCCCAGGTGGAAGCTTGTTTATTGTGCTTCCCCACATGCTGGGCATATGGGATTTTCTTTGATTTTCTTAATCGAAGGAGACTATTACATTCATTAAATATTCTCGAACCTGATTGGTTAACTATAAAAGCACATGGTAATGGCCGATGCGTAAGACTGTTAAGAGTCAACAGAGCATCAGTTGAAAATGAATTCTGATACCGATAGCGTATAGAAGTGAAATTCACAGTGCGAAAATAAGTATTGGTATAATTACTGTTGCTAATATTGTGATAAATAAAAACCTTACGTTCCAAGTTTCAATTCAAGTGAATATGTGTTGTTTATGACCTACGAGCAGTATTTTATCTTCAAATAAAAAAACAATGTTGCTGATGTCCTGAATCTCTCCATGTTTCATCATTCACCAAAAATAAAATTCTACATGGAAGCAACAATTAGTTTCATATTTCTTTTTTTTTTTTCAAAATATGCAATGTCTGTCGTTTCCATGAAATTACTGGTCATAGAGCTTTAAACATACTACGGTGCCTCGACGCACCTTTAGTCTAAGAATAAGCATGCTATTTGCAATAAAAGTGATCGAGCGCAGGTACAATATGGTAGTTGACTAATTTTTAAAATTATTTTATATGGAAGAGTTTTTAAATATATAACTGTGAAAGAATTTTAAAAATTAAATCTTTATTAACAAAGTCGTGAACATTTAAAAGTCCTATTAGACAGGGGGGCAATACCGCACGGCGTACTCATGTGTGACGTCAAGCCATTTTAAATAATCTTAAATATCGTTTTGTAAGAAAGAGACAAAGATAAAATTTTAATAGCTAATAATTTCCATACTCTTCAACTGAATATGATTTTATTTTCATCATCGTATAAAGTCAATTTTTATATTTTCTTGATGAATATAATATTTTTAATATTAGTCAACAACCGTATTGGACACACAGCAAAATAGTTTTTTTTTATTTCCAAAGCTACACAAAGCTAAGTCAAAATTAACCATTTGCATGTGTATTTAAAAATATACATACCAAATTTGAGTCCTCCACAAGTTCTCGAATATGTGGCTTCACAAGATGAATAAGATCACTAAGGGGCTTGTTGCAAGGTACCGTCCCATTTGGCAGAGCATACACTCGTGTTCCCTCTACCATTATAACATTGCCGGAATCCCCCTCAAAGCGAGGACGTTTAGCGCTAGGCTCATTATTTACTGGTATTTGCGGCACTGGAATGTTTAGATCCTGAAAGTTATAATAAAATTGCTTTTTGAATAAATGGGACATAATTACATGAAATGTGATATTTATAGTATATTTACATTAAATTGTGACATTTATAGTATACTACAGTATATTTTTAATATCTACACCATAAAGTCAGTACGGTGGAACTGGAATTGTTTTCATCAAATTCTTTTATAAACATTTAATGACAAAATTAGAAATTTTGATAAAATAGGTTTACTAAAACACAATTGCAGAGCCATATTAATACTAGTTTTCAAAAACTCAAAGTCATCTGATAGATCATTTTTCTGTAAAACTATAGCTAGACATAACACCGCTGGTATGTATGGCTGGCTGCAGCAACTAGATAGGTATGCTGTTAACTATGAGCTAATGTGTCCGTAGGCTAAGAAAAATCTGTAAAACTAAAAATAATGTAAGCACATACCTGATGAACGTCAGCGAAATCGCGATCTTGAAAATTGGATGTCTCTAACAATTCATTCAATTTTACTATTTTTTCAGGGAATCCCTTAATTATTAAATGTTCAGCCTTTACCTTGAGAGAGTCTTTGTATTCTTGTACCTGTAACTTATAATAAAACCCAATAATTATCAATATGTATAATTCAAATGCGTATTCATTATCACGCCATGCCACCAAACCCCATGGCGCAGTTTATAAAGGTTAGACGCCGTATCTAAATCTTGTCCATGCCATTTATGCTAAATACAATTATATTAACTAATAAAAATTTTGAATAGGTATAAAAAAATTATGAGTTATACATTCATAATCATTTCAAAAACAATATATAGTTGCAATATTTAAATATTGCGACCACTCGCATTGTTCATGACCAATGCCACAGAAACATTCTAACAAATTGTTTACCTTTTTTGAGACGTCCGTCATTTTGATTTATATTTCACTGAAGGGAATTTATTTCTAGTACGAATTCCTTTTATTTTTTCCTTTAAACCTGTAAAACGTGATACAAAATCACAACTTCAGATTAGTCGTTTACAACTTCGCTGAAGTTTGCTGCTTTTGCAAGAGTAGGCAAGCTCCAAGTTCCAACCAGGGTTGCCAGATGAAAACGAATGAAAAGTATCAGTTTATAGTACGACAGTAAGAAAATTATCGTATATCCTTAAAAAGTTTAAATAAAATATGTTGTACACATATAGTTACGCCATTATTTTTTTAATTTTCATAAAATTTTACGACACATTTGCAAAATTTATAATTCAAATTATATTTGTTATCACGCTCATTTTTACCTTTACTGTCTTTTTTGCTAAGAATGCTCATTCGTTCCATCATTTCTTCGCTAAGTTCGATATTCGTAGAGCTACCTAGGATTCTTTTTTATGTATTGGGAACATAAA
The DNA here is from genome assembly GCA_949709985.1 of Luffia ferchaultella. Taxonomy (NCBI): domain Eukaryota; kingdom Metazoa; phylum Arthropoda; class Insecta; order Lepidoptera; family Psychidae; genus Luffia; species Luffia ferchaultella. Next base: position 14,567,166 of record OX453253.1, on the reverse strand, counting down.
AAATGTTTAAAACGGTTTACGGGTAAGCCTTATAAGTATCTGATCTGAGATCATATTTATGCAAAAAACCTCATAAAAATCAGACCAATTTTTTTATTAAGAACAGGTTTAAAGTAGCACCTCCTTGTGGTTTATATCCGTAAAACCTGTCACAGAATCTGACCTGAGATCATATTTATGTATCGCAAAAAATCTCATTAAAATCAGCCCAGATCTTTTTATTACGAACACGTATAACGTAGCATTTTCTAGTGGCTAATAACTATAAAACGAATCTAAGAATCTGATCTGAGATGATATTTATGTAACGATAAAAACCTCGTCAAAATCAACTCGGTTTTTTCAATAGAAACACGTCTGAAGTAGCACCTCCTAGAGGTCTTTAACCGTAAAGCCTATCTAAGAATATGATCCGAAATAATATCTCTGCAATGCTAAAACCCTCATTAAAATCAGCTCAGTTGATTTATGGAAACACTTCTAATGCACCACCCCCAATGCTGTTATGTTCACCTTACTTGGAGCATTTTTTATGTATTTTATTTTCAATGCTGCAAATATTTGAAAAAGTGAATAATACGTTATATACATAAAAACAAACTAAAACATCTAAATATTTCTTTGTATACAACAATAACTTCTGCTTACGCGTGTTGCGTCGATTGTAAGACCACTGAATTTATCGCGTGATGGTTTTAATTTAACTTAATATCTTAAAATTATAACTCCTAAGATATTAATTAGAATTGTATGGCGTAAAGGACAATTATATAGTGCATGAAATGTTTAAGGTAACTGGCGTATTTAATTTTGATAAGGATTAACAGAGTATCCTTGTAAATAGCTTTATAGTTATCACATTATACGTGACAATTTTTTTTAAATTAAAATGGGTACCTATAGTAAGCTATCTTTAAAAGATAAACATGTCATAGATGATTTTTCTTTATGTCTGTTGTAGAGAAAAGATTCCTTTATATACTGGTTCGTCATGCCTCAAAGGGTAAGGCAGCGTTTTCGTTGAAAGCTCCCAGTCGGCTTGATTTTTTCCGACATCTTTAACAATCATCGTCATATTTTAATCAATTTACGCAAGAGATTAATACACTAAATACACAAACCTTCCTCTTGAATCACTCCGTCTATTGGGAAAAACCGTTCGGTCGTTTTTGAATTTATCGTGTTCAGGCAGAAAGACAGACTTTACACGTACAGTTCTTTTTGTGCAACATCAGAGAATATAATTGAAATTTAAAATGATATAAAGGTGTGTTGTTGTTTGTTTGTTGAACTATAATAATTATATTCTACTAAATGAAAGAAATGTCTTTTGGGGGGTGGGGATATGACATGGATATGAGCAAGTTCAAGGGGGTAAATCAAACAGCCATCTGGCAACACTGCACAGACAGGCTATCTTTTAGCTAGTAATAGCCACGGAGCACAGATTAGATCCACGGAGTATATTTTGTATTACTAGTTTGTAATAGCTAGCATTTGCGGCATTTGCTTTAGGTATTCATTTCATTTCATTCTACTATAAACTTTGTAACGTTGTCTCGTTGTCTGATTCATTGGTCTGAGCCAAATACAGTGGTGGACCATCTAACCATTTATATCTGTTTATATCATATACATACATATGGTTTATATCCATATCTCAGAATACCAGAAACCGCCTGCGAGTGTGAAACTGAATAAACAAAAACCACTCTTAAAAAGAGTGGTTTCACTTTGTTGCGATTAGTCACTCCGTAGCACTTACCGAGTTATAATGTACAGTACAAGTGTCAATTTTAATTTTAAAATGTCGTCTTGTGTCGTTCCTACATGCAAAAATGCTGCTGGGCTTACGAAGAAATCGGATGGGATCACATTTCATCTGTAAGTAACGTATTCAAAAGTGGATTTATTTAATTATTGAATTTGTTTTACATATTGTGATTGACTTAAAAAATGGCGCGTTCATTTTGTGAGTGTTGCCAGTTCCATCGAAAATTTTATCTACTTTTTATTTAATACCTGTTTAGAATACTCTATTGTTTGAGTAATAAAGCACCTGTGTGAACAATAAAGAACAAAGAAAATTGAATTAGATGAAAGTCATACAAAGAGCACGGCTAAATAAATTTTTGAGACCATCAGAGCGGAACGTAATTTGTTTAATTCACTTTGACGAGCAATATTTTTGTGATACAAAACGTGGTTTAAAAAAACTAAAGAAATCAGCTATTCCGACTAAGGTAGAGTTAGTCAAGATATATTAGTTAAATATTATTCATATTGGACCTTTCCTGTTCATTATGTAGGTCATAATTATATTATGAAATAATCCAATTTCATTCAATTCCATCATCACATTAATACCCCACTACAGGGGCTTAGGCCTCCCCTCGGGATGAGGAGGCTTGGAGCTTGATCCACCACGTTGCTTTAAAGCGGGTTGATGGCGGGTAGGTGGTTGGTGGGTAATCCAATACCGTACTGATAAATGCAGAATTCATTAACGACTAGTGACTGGAAATTCGGTGGCTATTATACCAAAAATTTAATTTTTTCCTAGAAAATACAAAGGATATACCTTTATGAATACATTGTATACGTGTTAATGAATCTTCTATGCATTCCGATTAAAATTAAATTTTGGTGAATGGAGTAATATATGAATTATCTAATAATGGCGTGCTATTTCGGCATTTGGTATTGACATCACAATTGTCTGAGTCACATATAGAAACATCTGGACCTTTGATTTCGGAAAATTTGCGTACCTACTTACCTACCTAAAATTTTTATGTTTAATTGATTACATTTGATTTTCTGTTTTTGATTAAGCATTTTGCTTTTTCATTTTATGATAGACTTAAAGTATTTCATTTCAGGATACACAGCCGCAATCGCCTACACGATCAAACTCAGAAATTGGTGATATCCATATTTCTGATTTGGACTTTCTATGTGATACAACGAGAAAGCTACTCAATAATGATTTATAATAGTGAAAATAGTGGTAGCATTGCAAAATTATTGTCTTAGAATTGCCTCAGCTTCATTATCTGTCAAAATATATCGTAGGTTAATATCGGGAACTGTTGCTTATTACCTGTCGAAATCAATAAAATGTTCGTTTTGTGTAGAAGCAATTGGCCTCAGGTGTAGTATGGATTGTGATATGGATTGAAAAATAAAGGCAGACTTTATTTCCCTCCCCAAAATCTTAATTACATGAATATCGTATTTGAGAAGCACATGCCCGAAAAATTTAAAATGAAGATTTGTTATAAGTTCAAATATCGAACGTTTAGCAATCGTTCTTTCAATTTTCAAGAAATTCATTGAAAAAAATAATATATTCCTGGTAAATGATGACCACATAAATAGTGAAAGTCATAGAAACGGCGGTTATTGAAAAAGATTTAGATATAAGATTAGGTATCTACATTATTTATCTAAACGTAAAATTCTGCAAATCAGTTCAAATTCTAAAAGAAAATATTATAAAAAGCTTACTCAACAAAAGGGTACCTAATAAAAACTTTACTTGCCTTATCTTATCTTTAAAAACTTACCTTATTGAAGCCGGGTTTTATTTTTGTAATAGGTATAAAAATAAATGTTTATTTCCTTTAACTAAAATGGTATGTATGCATTTCATGTTGTAGTGAGTAACTTTCTATTAAATGAAGAACACCTGTGTCAGAAGGTCAGGCTACTTCCTTTCTATAATTATACCCGTATTGTACCAAAAAGTTTATTGAACTCGAGTAAACACCTGGCGCCTGAAGGAAATTTGAATGTTGTGAGTTTTGGCCTAGTACCTAATATAGTTAAAACTTACTATGAATGAACACAAGTACGCGGCGACCGTACGGCTGCCCCGCAAGAAATAATTTGTGTTATATAAACGCGGCCTAAATATACCTAACTGTTAATATTTTTTCAATGCAGTTGCTCATGAAGTTTTCTTTTTTGTGTATCAAAATTTTGCGGAAACCGACTCTTTATTTCACGCGTGAAATAAAACAGTACTGAAATCCTTTATTTCACGCCTGAAATAAAGTAATTTTTTTGACTCTATGGTGCATAATGCAAGTCATTAAATTAAAAAAATTACAAAGATGCAAGGAGGTTTTGATATTCGAAAAAAAAACTATTATTTATAAGTATGCGCGCTCTAGCAATAATTAAATGATGATAAACGCCATTACATAAGATTCTTGATTATCTCATTTAAAAATACGTGTTTTGTTTCCGCAAACAAAAATATTTTTCACATTATTGGCTGTACGTATACTGTACCTTTGCCTCAAGAAAAAAAAACTGTATGAAACGCGCGCTCTGTAAAGAAAGCGCGCCATTTCCTTGTAAATAGGCTTTCGTGAAATACAATAAATTTTCTTTATTATACTTATTTTTTTGTTGTATTTCCTCGCAAAATGCATTGAAAAATGTTGTAAGATACTTGAGCGTAAAAGGTTTGATCCGAATGCGTGCTTGAGAACCTTACTTTCCGCACGTGTATCTTAAATAACTATTATTAAACACCTTTTTTTTTATTTTATATGATTATCCCAAAAATAGTAGGAAACCTCTCCCGAGCTAGCAACATTACGCGGGCGGGAAGTGGGGCAGGCGCGGGACGTACGTAATGTTTTTGGACACAACGCGGTATGTGTAATCATAATTGAACCATAAAGGTATATATACTAGCGTAAGAGAGGAACACAGTGTGCGAATGACATCCAGCTCTTTGCGGAAATCCTACATGCGAGAAAGAAATGCAAGAAAATCTGACACAAAACCTCTTTCAACACATTTAGTCTTCATTAGACACTTGTCAAAATAAGGTCCAGCTTTGTTTTCTATTTTGTGCTTTAATCATTCTGAACTACATAAATTAAATCTTGTGAATTACAAAGATGTCGTGTTCTGTTTTAGATTGCACTGTAACATATGATAATAATCCAAATAAAGAGAGATTTCACATGTAAGTACTGCCCAAAACAAACTGTTATCTTAATGCTTATTTTTATAAAACGCAATCCTAAATTTACTTGGTTATACGTCAATAGTATACGGTAAATACTCTATTTTGTAAATAATTTGTTATTTTAAACAATTATGTGTAAGATACAAAAATATTGTGTAAAATTACAATCAAACAATTTAGCATAGGGATTGCACAAAATCTATCGATATGTCGATATTTTCAAATATAAATATTTTGTATATTTAATATTACCTAATTGCACCTGTTCCACTGGAAATATGTCGTTAACTGTTTTTAAACATATTGGAGGTTTATTTAGCCTGGCAGCACATTGTAAGAGAAAGTATGACATCTATACCTATATATTACACATAGGATATATATAAATACAAGAAGTGCTCATATGAAAATATAAGATATATACACAAATAATTTTAATCGTTATTTATTTATGATTTAAAGTCTGCGTTCTATCTACTCTCTGATTAAGAACGTTGTAAATAATTTAACTTTGAATGACGAAGTTACTGTATACAATAGTTTAACCTCATTTTCCTCCAAGAAACTGCGGTGTTAAAAAATTCTTCCTGATAATGATGACTATTTCATAATATCCAGGTTACCTGTAAACGCGGTTAGCAGAGAACAATGGAAAAAAAATTCTAAATAGAACAGGTGGGACGCCTCGAAAACATTCTTTGGTTTGCAGTAGACATTTTACGGAAAACTGTTTTGTCTAAGTAAATCACCGACGACTTTTGGAGAAAGGATCTATACCTACTGAATTTGTGCCGTTAGGGGTTTCTTTCTTTTTCATATGTGCTTACTTAGTATATACTTAATATCTAAAGTCAGAGCATTTATGCCAACTGTAATTTCTGTACAGGTCAATCTGAAGACCAAGCGATCGGTGTCAGCGTACGTTTATCGGGATATATCACCAGAACCTTCAACTTTAGAGCCTAAACCTTAATTTCAGCACTAATATAAAACGGATTTGAAGAAAAAAGTCCATTACAGTGAAAATATCAATTTTAAGTAAATTATCACTTTGTCTTTTACAAAAACTTCTTCCTTTATAATCAAATAAAACTTAAATATCCATTACATAAAATTACGAAACAAAAGATATTATAGACTTGGATGAAATATAGGAATTTCATCGAAGACATAATTTGTGGTGCAGTGAGACGACGCGACACTCAATCGAGTAAGCGATGTGACGTCACGAGCACTAAGAAGCCACCAGTCAAACCGCACGAAAATACATAAATATCAATAATTTATTTCTTAGTCATTTGTTGACGAATTAAAAAAAAACTTTCACTGTTTTATTAGTTTTGGTTTATCTTTCAATTCTATCAAGTTAAATATGATATTCATCATGAAACTTCTAAATTGTAAATGTTTTTGTTTTGTACATTCTTATTTTTTTGTTTACAAAGAGCGTTAAAAAGTTTGTTGTTATGCGTTGCAACATGACGTTTTGTCATTAAAAATAAAAATGGTTTATTTAAATGGTTTTATTTATTACTTGACTTGTATTCAACTAAATATAAAAAATTCCATAATGATATTAACGCTTTCTTTACTTCTTTCTGCAAATTTTTTATTATCAACTGTTAACAAAAAAAAAAAATATTTATTGGAGTAAAGGAAAAGGCATTTGAATTGATTGATTGATGATTTGTCATTTTAAAAAACTAAAAGTTAGGAAAAGTAACTCAAAACAAAAATTTTGTAGTATAGCAGATTCAAAATAATAAATAGGATTGCGATTTCGACTTATGATAACGCGGTAATTTTAACGACACATTATCATGAAAGTACTACGTGCTATCGATAATATAAAAAACACCCATGCACATCACTAAAACTGGCTCAACCACATGTGAATTTTGCACACATACTCATTTCCGTTTCGGTTATGCGATGTTTATATGTCAGTTGGTCTCCTACGCTAGTATATGTATGTCTATGAATTGAACGCTACTTCTGGTATTCTGAGATCCATATTATATCTATGGGGTAGACCATAGAGTACATTTTATAGGGGGTAGACTGGACACAAGTCTAATTATTTTCACCACAGATATTTTCACTGCACAGACCTGTGACCCATACCTACATGTGATTGTTTATTTTACATAATGTCAACGTTTACTTTTAATTTTTCCAATGACACCGAAAATAAATTAGCAAGTAAGTACTTAAAGTTGTGCTTAAAGTTACTATTCTAAAATTCTTCAGAATTGCGTGCGAAGACATACATATAAGCTTGCGGTTTTGCGGTACATAGGTACTGCTTTTTTTTTATTACATTTACATCCATAATTTTGTTTGTTTTATTCATAATAAAAGTAAATAAGAAACAACCTGTACCCTCTAAACAAAACAAGCTGCGAGCTAAAGCTTTAGGGCTTCAAGCAGCTTATGATTAAAATGTACTGTCAGTCGTAACAAAAAACAAACACAATTAATATTGGGTCGGATTTCCAATGCTGCCTGATGAAAATTGAGTTGTGTTCATAAGAATCATCAATTTCAAATCCGGCTAAGATAGGTTCACGGTGCACCATTTAAAAAAAAAAAGTTAGGTTAAGGTTTGCTTGTGATAACGCGAGGAGCAAAGCGACAAACCCACCGATAAGCCTTATATGTTTTTTTCGCATTTCCTTAAAAAATATATTTACGGCATGAGGTTCCTACACCTGCGCCCTATAAGCCTGACTAAATATTTTGTAACTTTTCAGCAGGCAACATTGGAATGTGCTACATCGATTCCATTATATGTTGTGTAAATATTTTCATGAAATCATCACTTAATCATTTTATCACTAAAAAGTAATTTGTTTTGAATAATGATTATTATTATTTCATAGATGATGGAGTAGATAAACAAGAGATCCATTGGGTTAAATGTGAAGAAATATTACCAGATTATCAGCTAAAAAACTTTGAAAAATTTGTTTGCCATGCCAAGTTGTTTATATGTGATGATTTAGCTATAGGACATGTAGCAGCAAATGAAGTTTTAGAAAACATGAACAAGAACAAAATTGAAAATAAATTACTATTAGCTGATCGTCAACATAGTGATTTAGTCCCTGGGAAATATGAAGGTGATCATGTGTACTACATACCTACATTAAATACAGAAATTGAAATTATTACAATTGAATGTTGACCTGTTGAATCCAAGGCTCAGTATTAATCTTTGAATTCAATGTGTTATTATTCGCGATATATTTTTGTCACAAATAATATTGAAAGTTTTAGTTCTATATTTTCAAAAACTGCCTATAAAATTAAAGCAGATAGTCTGTTGAAAGAGAACTGGCATAGAATGTGAGGATGTTACAAAGCCCAATTAAGGTTTTTGTATGAGTTTGACAACTGTAAAATGGTTCTTCTATACTGTACTTTATACCTAGATATACTACATATTCATAAGTTATGTGAATTTAGTTAACATAAAGTTTTAAATGATCTAAAGTTTTAGTTAAAGAAATAAATAATTGTAGATTTTTTTTTCAGAATTTTATTAAAATTAATTGCTGAAACTGGTTTAAAACATGCATTTTGGAGGGACTTGGCTTTAAGATTGCAACTGGTCTGGGGCTGTGATTCTTAGAGCCACTGCCTGGCAAAGTGCATTCATTCATGTTGACCTTTGTTATGATTGCAAAGGATTTGCTCTCTGACCACACCTCTGGCTTTACAAAAACACTTTTGGGGTAGAGCAGACAAGACTGCCTAGAGTTGGGGTTGACCAATTTGATTTGTTCCCTTATTTATTATCATTATAAAATTAATATCAGTGCACATACCTTAGTATAAATTTTGATCAAAACTATCATATTAATGCTTTATACTACTATGTCTGTTTTATTTTTAAATTGTAAAATAAATTCATTAAAGTAATTGATCTGCAGGTGGATTAAAGATATGGGAATGCACAAGGGACTTGATTGAATATATACTAAAATGTACAGATGATATCCAATGGAAAAACGCCAACATATTAGATCTGGGATGTGGTGCAGGATTATTAGGAATACTAGGTCTATTGAATAACTCGTTTGTCACCTTTCAAGATTATGTAAGTACTTTTTAAACTCCTCCAAAAACAGTTATCACTTTTATTTTAATATATAGTAACTATTAGACAATTTTGCATAATAATCTATATGTTAGCAGTAAAGTCCATCATACCGTTAATGTCAACGATACTGAGCAGTTTAAGTTAAAGTTGACAATCAATAATGAATTTCGGACTTAAACGAGATAACACGTGGAGATTAACTAGATATTGTTGACAGTACCAAACTTAGAGTCGTCTATGTACAAATTGAAACTCAAACATATCGAAATCAATTTATTAGTTATTTTTACGGGTATTATAATCATTGAGGTACCTATCAAAAAATATAAGGCTTCTTGGTGGCTCGTCGCCCTGATCCACTTTGCCTTTTGATTATCACAAGCGAAACCTAACCTGACCTCTATTTTTTTTAAAATGATGGCCCATTGGTCGAATTCCAAATTCATGTACTAGTGGTGGTAAGAGAAAACCTGGCCAATAAAATTGGCGCGCTTTTTCGGATTTAACTAATGTCGATCAGTTAATGTTCACATTAACCAGGCAAAGTGTGAAATTCTTATTCTTATGCACTTTAATGTGTTGATCCAGTTAATGTCAGCATTACTTAGGTAAAGTCAACATTAACTGTTTTTGGGCTTTATCGTTAACATAAGCAATCCATTGATGACCTAGATTTTTGCTCAGTTTGTTAATGAATGGTTTTATAATATATTTTATACGTTTTAAAGTGGTAAAATATTTTTTGGTAAGGGAAAATAAGGTTAAACATCTTTTTTTTTTAAAAAGCGATATAAATTTTATTAGCTTATAAGTTCTACTCTACAACCGAAAATAATTTTGTTTATAAATTTTGTTAATGTATGTATCTATTTTTATATTTTTTTGATAAATATACTATTTTCAATATTGGTCAACTACTGTATTAGTGTAATAGTGCATTAAGTTTCTTTACTTTCCACTAACGAACTTCGTCAAACAGATCGGCGCATTAGTTGGTGGGAAGGTAACATACCCCAAAAATAATATTTTCACCTTCCCATTTCTTTAATAAATTAGTGAACAAAGAAGTAAATGGTAAGAAGTAATCGGCAGACATTATTACCACTAGCTAAAAGGAAAGAAATAGGTTAAATAGCTTAGGTCTTTTTCTTAGAATGTAATTAACAATAGTCTTGGTATAGGGGATATTTAGATGCAGTGAATATTTTTTTAGACATTTTAAAATTATCTATTAATATTTAAAGAAATTAATCTTATTTCGTACCATACGATATAACATCAAATGCATGGTACTACCCACCTAGCAATGAATCCATATAGAAACAAATTACCGCATTGCATTTGAAGTTAATAGGTGTTACAGTATATTCTTTAGGACAACAGAGAGAGTTAGGTCTCTGAACAAAAAGGTTTAAAATAAAAATCTTTTTGAAATTTAATATTTGCTATCTTTGGTATTTATTTTAAATATTTGATATTTTCAGAATCAAGAAGTTATAGAAAACGTCACTATACCAAATGTGTTATTGAATTTAGAAGAAGATGAAAGACAGACAAAGATAAATCAATGCAAATTTTATTCAGGTGATTGGGGTTCTTTTACTGATGTATTAGAATCTAGTGGGATGTTATTTGACTATATATTTACTTCAGAAACTATATACAATATTGACAATTATGAGAAATTAATTAATTTATTTTCTAAAACGTTAAGTGATGATGGAGTAATATATATAGCAGCGAAGACATACTATTTTGGAGTTGGAGGTGGGACAAGGCAGTTTGAATCTTCTCTAGAAAAGAATGATTTTGATATTGAAGTGTGTTGTAAAAGTACAGGAGGAGTAGAAAGAGAAATACTTAGAGTTACAAGAAAAAAAATATAATTGTAAAAAAAAAATTATAACAAAAATGTATACAGTTGTTGCTTAATATTAAAATTAAAATAACATTTGGAAGACATTGTTTCATTTCTTACAGTACTTGTACTGTAACTAAATAAGAATTTTGTGCTTCTTACACAAGTTAAGAATGCTGACTGTACATGTACAGTGGATTATTTAGTTTCTGTTTGGCTGTGAAAATGAAAAGAAACTATTCAGATAATGTTATTGGTTTATTATGGCTTCTTCCTGCCTAACATCCTGTGATAAAAAGCACTGTGCATGTGGAGGCCAGCATTCTTAACTCATCTGTTTACAATATACATGTGTGACCATGCTTGCGATTCATAAGTCACTAATTTTATTATAATGACTTAAAACATGGTTGTTTCTATATGGGCGCAAATACAATTAGCCCGCGCTATAGAACTGTGTCTAATGATATACTTAAAACTGTGAATTCCTATATTTAAACAGTTTTATTTCATTTTGCTCTTTCATTAAAGCCTCCTATGTGCTAAGGTTCATTATTTATTTGTTAAATTAAGGAGATAGCCTCTCATATACCCATCCATCTTCACCTTGATGTAAAAGTTTTCCATCAGGTACTTCACCCACTTTTAGTTTTCTAAACTTAATGCGATCATGCAATCGATCACGTTGTCCCTGCCAAAATTCAATCGCTCTGGGTCGAATAATGAATCCACCCCTGAAAGAAAACATTTTCATAATGATATAAAATATAATAGGCATGATGACAGTAATTGAAAATCACTGAAATTATATATTTATTTCATGAAACTTGAGTCATGGAATACGAAACACGCATTTATTTTTATATTAATAGCGAGATTAATAATTATTTTGATAAAATAAAACTACGAAATACGAAAGTCCGCCATGATATGTTGAACACCAATCAGAGCGAATGACGTCACTTTTGAGTAAACAAGTAAACGAACTCGAACGAACTCTGTGTTTTTTTTCATTTAATATTCAATTTTGTTTGTTCCGTCCGTATTATTTAAACCAAACGAAAGTGAAATAATCGCGTTATTTCACTTTCAACGATCAACAAGGATTTACTAAGGCAAACAGTGATAATTTGCGTAAAATTGATGTGTTAATGCTGGGAGAATTTTTAGCATCAACTAAAGATTTTTGTTCAGCAGAATTTAAAAACGTCAAAACCTTTATGTACGTTATTATTTAACAAACATACCGAATAATTTAAATTTTAAATAAAATACCTATGAAGACAACAGTAGTGGTGCAAGATTAAACCTAACCTCGAAAAAGATTGTGTTTAATTTAATTTTAGGCATAAAGATTTTAGGCCTCAAAAAAGATACATACTATTTTAGAATCTTCAAAGTAAATGAAATACGTCGAAATGATCATCACAAAAATAAAGGTGAGTACTAAGCAACATTGCTGTTGGATCTCGCCTTGCCAGTTTAAGCCACTTGTATTATCTCGTATCGTTTTCTTTTGTGGAACGAACAGGAATAACTTAGGCGTTTTTATTGATATGTTATCACACTGAGGGACCACACACCACCTGTACACTTTAGAATTCATATTTAATAAATTAAATTATTCTATGAGCGTATAAAGAACGTCAGTGTTTACAAATACGTTTTGTTTGGTTTTATTTACTCGAAGTTTACTCAAACGTGACGTCATTAGCGACGCCATGACACTGACAAGCGTTTTGGCGCGAATTTTAAATCTAAAAACTAAAATGTGATTTTTTCCTCCTAAATCTTTATTATAAGTAGAAATATGTTATTCATTGTAAGTACTATACGTTTCCGAACACTTTGGAACAGTTTTTCAAAATCTGTCATCATGCCTATTGGGTACAGATTGTGTCAAAATTTATGGCGGATCTGAATACAATGCTCTATGCGTACTTGATTTATTGTTAAACTCACTGTAACAAAAGCAAATGGTTAAATCAATATTAATATTGTTTTAACTAATAAAAAGTTTGCATTATTTTAACTTTATACGAAATAATTGATTGGTTGCATCAATAAAATTCTTTTCAAATAATTAGATATTTATGAAAATTGTATTAGCCGATTGCGTACTAGACAATTTAGCCAGGATTTTAAATACCTAAACATAGATTAAATTTATCTTTTCAGACCATCCCATTTGTATGCTTCTAAAGAATTTTATTTTATTTTATTTTATTCGGAAAACATACAGTGCTTATATAACTATACATAACAGTAATTCAATCTAATCACCATTTAAATGTTTCCACATATATACAGCTAAAATGCTAGTTTGTAAATACAGACTAAGTTATTATTGAAAAAAAAAGAAAAATTAAGTAAGAGAACAAAAAGTAATCTAAACAAAAAGAGAACCATTGAACCAGTCTTCGCTTAAGGTATTTTTGAAAATATTTGGGCGGGTATTAAATAGATCTAGCTCCGGGAACTTGATCAACTTGTTAAATTCATTAGCAGATCTGATAAAAAATGAATTTTTTCTGTAGTTAGAACCGTGTTGATTAACATATAAGTACGCAGAATGTCTTATAGCTCGATTCGGAATTTTCAAATTAATTTTAGAAAGTAAGGACGGAGAATCTATTAAACATTGTGCAATTTTGACCAAAAAAACGATATCAGCTATGCTACGCCTTTCTTGGAGTGGAAGAAAATGTTGATTGTGGCATCTAGCATAATAATTAGTGTCATGACTCCTACACTTAAACTGTAAAAATTTTAAAAATCTTCGTTGGATCGATTCTATTCTTTCTATATAAACGCTATACTGTGGATTCCATACCTGCGAACAATACTCAAGGATGCTGCGCACCATGGAGGAATAAAGAATTTTGATAACCTTAATATTAGAAAATTGATTGCTAGCCCTAATAAGAAAACCCATTGCCCTGTTTGCCTTTTTAACAATAAAGTCAATGTGGTTTTTATATGTTAATTTTGTGTCATGTATAACACCAAGGTCTCGAATTTGCTCGACACGTTGGAGTTCTTGGCCGTTTAAAAAATATTTGTATTTTGGGAACATAGTTTTACGAGTAAAGGTTATAACATAACACTTTCCAATATTTAAATCTAACTTGTTAACAATACAATATCGTTCAAAAGATGCTAAATCCTCTTGTAATAACTGATGGTCCATGGTATTATTAATACTTTTAAATATTTTCATGTCATCGGCATATAGAAAAAAATGTGAATGTTTAAAACAGGATCCAACATCGTTAATGAAATGAAATGAAATGAAATTTATTTATTTATCGTAACAAAAGAGAAAGCATTGCATGCAACACTAACTATAAAATATTATGTGCCGTATCTCTCACACTAGGATTCCCTGTGTTGTGAGAGATAGTCACTTCTAGTGGTACTTAAATAATTATTATTATTATTATTATTTTTTTTGTACAATGCACTTAAACCAATATACATAAAGGAAATATATAGCCAATATTAATTTAGTCTGGGTTGACAATAATTGAACATTGATTAATAAAAATGTTAAAAAGCAACGGGCCTAGTAAGGACCCTTGGGGAACTCCAGAGGGAACGTAATTCCATTTAGAGGTGAAACCGTTCACCACAACAGCTTGAGTTCGACTTTCAATGTATGATGTGAACCACCTTAATAAATTACCGTGTATTCCTGCGTAAAATATCTTTTGCAATAATCTGTAAAAATTGCGTCAACTTGACTACCCGAATCCATGCTAAAAGTAACGGAATCTACAAAGGTAATCAGATTTGTTGCGGTGGATCGCTTGCTTAAGAATCCATGCTGTTGCGGAATGAACGTTGATGACAATGTATTGTACACTTGTGTAAATACAATACGTTCAAATATCTTGGCAAATATGCACAATTTGGAGATGGGTCGGTAATTCTTAATGTCATTTTTATTACCAGCCTTATGAATGGGTGTAATAAATGCTGATTTCCAGGCTTTGGGTACAATACCTTCCGAGATTGAACGTTTAAATAAGATGGATAGAGGTTCTACTAGGCAATCAACACAATTAACAATAAATAGTGGTGAAATGTGGTCTGGACCAGCCCCCTTTGTGAGATCTAGGGACTTTAAAAGTTTAGATATTGTATCATTATTAATTTCTATGTTACTAATGCAGTTCGAGTTATTGAAATTCCTGTAAAAGTTGCAGGATGCAGAAGCAATGTTGCCTGGTGAAGAAGGAAAAAGAAATGTAGACTGAAAATAGGAGTCAAAAAGATTGGAAACTCCCTCACCAGTATCAGCTGACCGTCCCTCGTAGTGTAAAGAGGATGGAAGAGAACTAGAATCTTTTTTGTTAGCTTTTATAAATGACCAGAAAAATTTAGGAGTTACAGCTATTGAATTTTCTGAGCGCTTAATAAAATCTTTATAACATTCATGTTCTAGAATTTTAGCCCTCTCGCGTAATAGGGAAAAAGTGTCATAATCTGTGCTATTGCCATAATTTTTGTATTTCTTAAAAAATTTATACTTTTCAAGTACTTTTTTTAAAGGAGCGCTATACCAAACCGGGAAGGAAGAGGAATTTATTAATTTATGAGGTATATATTTGTCTCTAGTGTCATACAAATGATTATAAAAAACGTCGACAGCACGGTCTAAAGAATTGTTATTTAAACAGGATTTCCAGTTTACCTCATTCAATGATGCTTTAATGCCGTCAAAATTACCTTTCTCATAGAAATACTTCATTCTTGGCATTACTTTCAAATTGTTGTCATAAGCAAGATCCAAAGTAACATCTAGTGGTTTGTGGTTAGTATCCTCAGGAACTAAAGGATTATCACAGTATAAAACTGATAATTCTTTGTTACATAAAACGTAATCTAATATCCTATTATTTATATTTCTGCATAAATTATATTGATTGAGGTTACACTCGTTCAGAGTCAGAATCATTTATATTTATACATAACTAGCGACCCGTCCCGGCTTCGCACGGGTAGCAGAGCATATAACCCGTAGTGTTTTTCCTGCGTAGTTTCCTATGAGCTTGTTGCATCAAACATGTGGATTGGACTTAATTAGATTCAAATGTAACGTAAATTCATCCTACTTGGAGTATTTTTAATGTATTTTATTTTCAATTCTATAAATATTTGAAAAAGTAAAGAATATATACATAAAAACAAACTACAATGATTCTCTTTATACAACATTGATAACTTCAGCCTAACCACGCTGGCCGGCGCGCGGTGGCCGCAGCGCCCAGTTTCTTGTCGCGCTATATTTGTATTTCGCGATAGCTCCTAAGATATTGGTTTAAATTGTATAGTGTAAAAGGCAATAATAATATGCATGAATTGCTGAAGGTAAATAAAGTATTTAATTCGATAAGGATTAATAAAGTATCTATATAAATTGCTTTCTAATTACCTCATCATATGACACCATTTTTTAAACATAAAAATAGTAAGCTATCCATAAAAAAGAGACATATGCCATCGCGGACTTTTCTTTAGTCCGATAAAAGAGACACAAGTCCTCCATGCATTATTTTGTTATAACTCATAAGGATTAGGCATTTTTTCGACTTCTTCAATAATGATCGTCATATTTCAACAAATTTCCACAAAACATTAATAAATTATACACGTAAACCTTCCTCCTGAATCACTCTGTATATTGGTGTCAATAACATGCCAATCCGTTCGGTAGTTTTTGAGTTTATCGCGTTCAGACAAACAGACAGACAGACGCGGCGGGGGACTTTATTTTATAATATATATAGATAGATTATAAGATAATAAAAAAATAAGATATTACTGAAAACCATATCAAAGTCTATTGCGTGGTTTGGAAATAAAAAGTTAACGAACAGAGGCAGACAGCAAATTTATTTTCTCCCGCTATAGTTTTCATATTTCGATAAAAACTGCTAAGATATCAATTTATATTGTATGGTGTAAAGGGCAATTATAATATGCATGAAATGCTTAAGACAACTAACGTATTTAATTTGATAAGGATTAATATCACGTTTAAAAAACATCTTTGCTAATAGTACATTATGTTAAAACAAATTTGATTGTCATAAAAAAGGTTATAGTAAGTTAACCTTAAAAGATACACATATGCTGTCGCGGACTTTCGGTTAGAACTTTTAAAGGGGAACAATTCCGTAATACATAATTTTTGCTTAACATCAACCTTTTACGCAGCGCGCGCGACAGAAGCTCTAAAAAGGAATAATTTTCCCCGTTTTTGCAACATTTTTCATTGATGCTCCACTCCTATTGGTTGTAGCGTGATGTAATATAGCCTATAGCCTTCCTCGATAAATGGACTATCCAACACAAAAATAATCTTTCAATTTGAACCAGTAGTTTCTGAGCTTTGTGCGTTCAAACAAACAAACAAACAAACAAACTCTTCAGCTTTATAATTTTAGTATAGACTAGCGACCGCCCGCAGCTTCGCTTGCGTAGACTACAAATTCCTGTTATAGGTACTATTAACGTTCGAGAGGGTTTATACGTACTTTTTGCTGGAACCAATTTTGGTTACACCTATTCAAACTTTCAATCTTCATTCCCTTTCCACCCTTTAAAAAAACCGATACAAATTTTCATCTCCCGTTTCCCACCCTTAAAATGTGGAAATCTAAACACCCTGAAACACGTCATTATTAAAGTCCCTCCATTCCCATCCTTAAGTTAGAAATTTCTAAAAAAGCCATTCTTAACTTAATGCTCACGTTATAAAATAAACCTATATTCCAAATTTAAGCTTCCTAGACTTAGTAGTTTCGGCTGTACGTTGATAGATATTTACGTTGATGATAAACGGAAAGACAAACAAACACAAAAAGTAGCTTATGACACTCTTGACAACCTTCTTTCACGTCTACAAAGTTTCATTAAAATCTTTTCAGCCGTATTGGAAATTAACTCAAATAGATAAATAGATAAAATTGAATTGAACAGACACATAGACGTACAGACAAATAGACTGACAAAATGTAGCTAATGACAAATCTCTTGACAACCTTCTTGCAGTCTGCAAAGTTTCCTTAAAATCTGTTTAGCCGTTTTGGAGATTAGCTCAAATAGACAGATACACGTACAGACAGACAGACGGACAAAAAGTAACATTTGTTAGTTTTGACGACCTTCTTTTCATACTTGTGATGTTTCATTAAAATCGGTTTAAACAGATGGACGTACAGACAGACATACAAAAAGTTCTGTCACTGTCAAGTCACAAAATCGGTCAAGCCGTTTTAGCCGAAGCCAATTTGCTCGAATAGACAGACAGTTCGTTTTCATATATGTAGCCTATAAACATCCGCTAAATTCAGGCTATCAAAGGCAAAAAGAATTTTTCAAATCCTGATAGTTTCAGAGATTAGCGTGTTCAAACAAACAAACTCTTCAGCTTTATAATAAGTATTTCTATTATATAGATTAAATAGATAATAAGATAACAAGAAAATAAGATATTACTGAAAACCGTATCAAAGTCTATTGCGTGGTTTGGAAGTAAAAAGTTAACGAACAGAGGCAGACAGCGAATTTATTTTCTCCCGCTATAGTTTTCATATTTCGATAAAAACTGGTAAGATATTAATTTAAATTGTATGGTGTAAAGGGCAATTATAATATGCATGAAATGCTTAAAACAACTAATGTATTTAATTTGATATGGATTAATATCACGTTTAAAAAACATCATCGCAAATAGTACATTATGTCAGAACAAATTTGATTGTCATAAAAAAAGGTTATAGTAAGTTAACCTTAAAAGATACACATATGCTGTGGCGGACTTTTGGTTAGATCTTTTAAAGGGAAACAATTCCGTAATACATGATTTTTGCTTTACATCAACGGTTTACGCAGCGCGCGCGACGGAAGCTCTCAAAATGAATAATTTTTCCCGTTTTTGCAAACATTTTTCATTAATGCTCCACTCCTATTGGTCGTAACGTGATGTATATAGCCTATAGCCTTCCTCGATAAATGGACTACCCAACACAATAATAATTTTTCAATTTGAACCAGTGGTTCCTGAGATTTGCGCGTTTAAACAAACAAACTCTTCAGCTTTATAATATTAGTATAGATTATTCTGTATGTGTTCATGTAACTGGGCTCCTCCTAAACACTTAAACCAATTATTTTGATAAATAATTTTGAGTGTGTTTGACTGGGTGCCTGGATGATTCAGATTCACAAACTGACCTTTTAGATGTTGTCTAGATCCAGAAATATTAACAATTTTTAACTTTCCGACCAAATTTGTTTTGGGTTACACCACAGCGTCACACACATAAAAACAGTTAATCAATTGAGTTAAAAATCATTCAAGAAAACCATAGTTACTAACGTGAGCATGGGTGCTTGCGATATGTTACACAAGGATGGAGGGACTGCTCTTCCAGTGTGAAGGAGCCCACTTAGAAGTCCTACCGTTCTGCATATTCCTAATAATTTGTCGTCTAAGGTGTATGTTATTACATAGGAAAAAAATTGCGTTTTCGGGGCCGCGGTCTTAAATTACATTCTGCGTCGACCTCTTATTCCCACCCCCTCTACATGTCTTATTGTTAGTCATTATAGATTGTGACCATCGGCTAGTATTATAAGTTATTATATAGTATTATATGTTATTTCCATTGATTAATCTAATTCTAAGAAAGAAAATAAGATACTTTTTTTTTAAATGTGAATATTTTTGGCTTTTGGGCACCTATACTGTCTAGCAAGGTTAGATACCCACTATGGCACAGGGTTTGAAGAAAATAAAAGTTTTCCTGACCTTATATGGCATGGAATACAATAGTTATGCAATAAAATAAAATATTTTGAACGGTGCCTCTAGTACCTGAGTACTATGTATATCCTCTTTGGATCAGACCACATATTCATATTACTTCTATGGATCAGACCTCGCTGATCCCTCCGCTGCGAATAGGGGCCTGCTAGCGCAGGTACAGTCATATACCCCTCGCTCCAATATGTCCCGCTACACCTAAAACTGGTTACTGCGACGCGACTTGTGCCTACTTTCGGATCCGCCATAAAGTTTGATTATAACTGTACTGTTTATTTAGGTTTCATATTATGTTTGAACAAATTTTTGTCATCACATAAAATCTGTATGCAAATAATATAAGCGTATCAACGGAAACTGTTAGCTTATTATTGGTAATAATAATAATAAAGTTCTCAAGGCTGTTTCTTTTTTAAAATATATTACTGCCTCACTTTTCACAAAAATTTTCTTAGAACATGTGGAACAAACTTTTAGTAATGCACAGAAAATGAGTATAATACATAGAACAGTCAAAATACACCAAAATATAATTATCCATATAATTAATCATTGAGCAGTTGTCAGCAGTCACTACTTGATATTGAGTATATTATAACATTTTTTTATTGCTATATTTTCAGTGTATGCATTTATTCAATTCTTCTTTACTAATTTCATGTTATGTAATGACTGCTAAAATTAAAATACTTACCAAAAATCTGGTTTGGGTACTTCCAGTTGAGGTATCATGTATTTTGTTTCTAATACACTTTCTCTTTCACATAAAATATCTCTAGATTCAATTGGAGTGCTTTGATAACTAACACATGCTGCAATCTGACTTGGTACTGGTCGTGAATGGAAATATTTGGTTGATTCTTCTTCAGACAATTTCTCAACATATCCTTCAATTCTGACAGATCGGTTTAAGACTTCCCAATAAAATGTTGCTGCAACGTTCGGATTTGTTGCCTAAAATAATAAGACTAATGTGTCATGTCAATTCATATTTATATAAAGTGTTAATATTTAAGAACCATGTGTCACTGTATTCATACATGCTAATTAACAAAATTTATTTATTTATTTCAATAAATAAATAAACAAAATTACCCAACCAATTTCAATAAAATTTTGTGAATGTGTAGTTGGTTTCAGCTTGAAAGATAGGATAGTTTTGGACTTGATAGGTAGCACTGTTTCGAATGAAATTATTTTTTATTCAAATTTCTCAAAAAAGTGCATAAGTACAACCATAAATTTTAACTTCCCTAAAGTACACAGGGGTGAAAAGCTAGTAAAAAGTATAAATAAATTCAGGATTAATACGTAATAATTCAGATTGTTTCTTCACACTGCTGCAGAACTTTGAAAACTTTAAAATATCCTCTAGTAGTCAATTTGCTTACCATTTCTTTGGCTTTACGACTTCCATAGTTAGTGAAGAATTTAAAGCCATCTTTGCCATAACCTTTTAATAAAACAAATCGGGCAGAAGGAAATCCGTCTCTAAAAATAAAATAAAAATGTGTGTTTATGACCACACGTTATAAATAAAAATTTACATGATTTTCAAATTTTTAAATATATTACATATATACAGAGGTGTAACAAGATATAGCAATCTGAAAAAATAGTATTCTCATTTTCTAGATATATATACAGCATATACATTCCGAAATAGTTGAGTATATATCATTTAGCATCATTGACTGACTGGAACTGCGTATACCTGATTCAACGTTACGGATTGACTGGTGCCGATTCAGCATCACCAGTCTTGGCATGAGGCTGAAGCATGACTGATCAGTTTCATTCACTGTTCAGAAAGAGCACAAAATGTGCCTAAAAAGTTTCCACTTCAATAATATTCAATTATGTACTATCACCAGTCTTGGCATGAGGCTGAAGCATGACTGATCAGTTTCATTCACTGTTCAGAAAGAGCACAAAATGTGCCTAAAAAGTTTCCACTTCAATAATATTCAATTATGTACTATACACCCTTGGAACAAGTGATTTGAAGCCACAGAACATGTTTAAAATGTATTCAGTAAAACATTACTGGTTGAAATTTGCTATAGGTAATTAAAAAGTATTATAATCTTCATATTTAATAAAGATATTTGCAACGAAAAGACAGTGCATTGTGGATAGTTATTGTTGAAACATTGGTGTTATAGAAACAAATTGAGGTTGAGATAGATACTCCAGCATTTTACTTTCATTTGGTCCGAAAAACTCCTTTAGTTGGTTGTTTTATTAAGTGGTGTCAGAAAGGCACGAAGGTCCTTTGTAGCAAGAGGCCGATAAAGCGAGTCTTCTGGAGAAGCCCAACTCCAACTATAAAAGTAGGCTCCTCTGGCTCATCAAAACCACAATTTTATTAAGTATATCTATCAAAGAATTAAATTATCATTGTACCTACTGAGAAACAGTAGCCAAACACATAGCATTGGGCTCTAAGATTTCTTTCTTGGTACAAGATTCTTCAAACCATGCCTTGAATTGGCCGAATGGTTCCTTTGACACCAAGTGCTTTTCCAAAAATGTGTCGTTTTTATCTTTGTACTTAATCCTCATGCCTGAAAACAATAATATACAGAACTTATTAAATTAAACCAATATATGTAAAATTCATAGCTACGTCGGTGACCTGCCAACACAAGCAAAAATTATAAATTAGGTACGCTGAATTTACCTCCAATATCTATGCTCATTTTGCGGATATTTAGAATCCACTTTATCGATAACGAATATTTATTGTTCATGTGGGCATACCGCTTTGAAGCTTTTTTTTTGGGTAAAGGTACCGATAAATGAGTGCAAAAAAACGGATGATTTGATTATAACCTTGATTGACCTTCATTTGTTCAACAGTCTTCAACCAACTTTCTTGTTGATAGATTATTGACTTGGTGACCACAGTTGGATTTACTCATGAACGTAATATACCTACTACGTAGTTTCTGGACTATGCACTCCCGGAACTGTTTAATACAAAAATGAAACCTTTGCGCAACGCATAAGTTTTACTTTAAATTGTAAGCTGCAAGGAGCAAAATGAGTTTGTAGGAGATAGCTACCGGAGAGTCCGTTTATCTCTTTCTAACACTTGCCATTAGAAAAAAAAATTTCATTTAGTAGATTGGTTAACGATTTTTATATGAATACTCGTTTAACATCTATTTTCTGTGACTTCTGGTTTTTGATATGTCTTGGTATTCGAATGATAATAATATTTTTGAAAGTTCTTACGTTACATTTTAGACATTTATAAAAAAATTCTGTTATATTTAACAAGGATTTCTTAATTTTTGGTTTTATACTGACAACTAAAACGAGAATTCGGGGAATTTTGTTGTGAGTATGGTCAAAGTTGAAGTTTATAACGTCATATTACGAAGGTGACCATAATATTTTCTTAAGTTAGTAGGAATTCTTTGTGAAAATTGAATAAAAAATTGATAAAGGGGTTGAAAATATCCAGTTTTTTTGCAGTGCTTTAAAACACTATGTTTAAAACAAAAATATTTTGAGATAGTAAAGAATATGTATACATTTATAGAATAGCATAGTACTTATGCACAAAAATACCAATAGTGCATCAGACGGAAAATCTAAAATGTCTAACTACATATTATGATTACGAAAAAGAGTCAGCAGCAGGAATCAGTCTAGTGTAGGCAAATGTTTCAGCGAAAGATGATATAGAAAAACATAGATAATAAAAATACAAAGCAACATTCATTATGTAGATAGATGACTCACCGTAAACAGGACGATGATCATTCGACTGATCGCGGCATTTAGTACGATTTGTTTCCCATCACGAAATTGATTACGGTTGTTAAATATATAGTACGCGATTCGTCTTATTATATTGATATCGTATGATGACGATGGATCAAAACGTTCACCGTCCCAAATGTGACCTAAATTATTATCACGTTAGTACTAGCATTAAAAAGTGTTACTTTTGGTTTTATTAATTAGTAAGCTAAAATCAACTTGTCAATGGAAATCACTCGGTTTCTGAAAATTTCTCTTGCATTGGTTTTTTGGTTTAAGTTTTTAATATATTCTTCATATCTCCATTTAAAAAATGGTTCAAAAGTGTTGTAGGTATAAGATACTGTGGTAGAGAATCAGTGGGTGGTTGTAGCAATTTTTTTTCACAGGTTACTTCAAATATAGGTAGTTTAAAAAAAAACTGGTCAATAATAAATCTTACATTGTGGAATTCGACCTCGCTATTTCATCTCCTCGTTTCGGAAAGCCGAGTGCACTATCCTGAACCTAGTATTACGTCCATGAGCAGAGTTGAGCACGTTGAGCACAGCACAGCACATGCAGCGCAGAATTATTGTTTCAGGTGTGTTCTGTGGTGTGTTCAGGTCTGTGGTTTAGTTTAGGTGGGTTTAGGTCTGTGGTTTAGGTGTTTAATTGACCTATTGATGCTGTGTATTGATCACGTATTGATGGTATGGAATAGTTTGTTTCTGTGGTTTGTTTTTATCAGTAAACTTTAGAAAACTGAATTTATTCTGATAAAGAAAATTGTATTTCAGTGTATTAACATGGATTCTGAAGTAGTAAAAGAAAAAATCCATACGGAGCCAATTTTAGAAGACTTTCGCTATGTTATACTTCTTAGCTTGATTGTCCTCATCTGCACGCTAAGTAATAATAAGTTATATTTAAAATTATTGATAGCACGTAATAAAAAAAAAATTATCAAATCAATGGCAAAAGTAATACATATTGGTGGTATTTTAACCTCAGCATAAGTATTTATTGTAGATTATCCAACCAAATGCTTAATACCTATATAACCTAAAACAGAAATCGGTAGATCGGGTGCCACGAGTCAGGAACGGTAAATTTTGACTCACACAATTATGAATCGTACACGCCGCCACTCGCCATAAATTACACAGGTCTGCGATTAAAAAACTGCATAGGTTTTTTTTACATTATAGATTTACAGGAAAAGTATTCAAAACATTCTATCACAGGTTTTCATAGATATTAGTAACAACACAAAAATGTTCAAAAAATAAACTTATGTGGTTTTTTTATTTAATATAATTGACAAAAAAATTTAAATTGAAAAATTTACAATGTTAACTATTCTTTGTTACCACTTCCTAGAAGACGGAAGGATACGGTACAGTAGATTTTGTGTTAAGAAGTTCAGAGTTCGTGTTCATTCACATTGAAGCGGTTTTAATTGATAAATGGGGAAGTTGGCTGGTGGGACTGAGCATGTTGTAACGCAAACTCCTGGGCGCTAGAAGCAAATGCAAACAATCTTATTGTTCAGTTTTATCGTGTTGCGACAAGTCAAACGACTATTTGTGTCTCGCATGAAATGAAGAGAAACTCTCAGTAGACATACTGCTATTTAAGTGAGCCGTCCTGTTGTTTCTGTGTAGTCGTGGCTACAAGTGGTTGTGTTATTTCTCCAAACAGTTTTTGTTACGTCTGTGGTGAATGCACTATTAAAAGTCAACAGAGAAACAAAAGTGATTTTGTGAAGAAAGTTTATTTTGCTTACTTTAAATTAAAACTTGGTGACACCCCGCATAAGGTGTGTAGAAGATGTGAAGATCTTTGTTTGTGGTTTAAGGATAAGAAAAATGCATTTCGATTTGGAATTCCGTTGATATGGAAGAAGAACCATACCACTGATTGCTACTTCTGTTCAGTTGACGTAAAGGGATTCAATGCAAAAAACAAAATAAGCATAACTTACCCTAACCTTGACTCAGCTATACATCCAGTGCCCCATAACTCTGAAATATCTATCCCACAGCCACTTTCCAGTTTGGGTGAATACGCGAGTGAGTTGGAGTACAAAGTTACATTACCTTCTCAGGGTGAATCAAGCTCACAAAATTTTTCTTTGGACTATCTATCCCACAGCCACCTTCCAGTTTGGGTGAATACCCGAGTGAGTTGGAGGACGAATTTACATTACCTACTCAGGGTGAATCAAATTCAAAAAATTTTTCTTTGGTCAAAGATGAAAGGCCTCAACTATTTTCTTAAAGTGAGCTCAATGATCGCGTAAGGGAATTAGGTCTTTCAAAAGATGCAGCTGAACTGTTAGGTTCCCGATCAAAAAATAAAAAAATTTATCATCTGGCACCTCATTTTCATGGTATAGACACCGAGATAAAGAATTTACCCAGTTATTCTCGAAAGAAGGAAATTTAGTTTTTTGTAATGATATGGGAAAACTCATGCGTTGCTTTAATATACAGTATAATTCGTCTGAATGGCGCCTGTTCATTGATTCATCCACAACTAGTTTTAAAGTAGTATTATTGCACAATGAAAATAAATTAGCTTCGCTTCCAATGGGGTATTCTGTGCATATGGAAGAAAACTATAATGATTTGGCCATTATCCTGGATAGAATCAAATGTCAGGACAATCAATGGATGGTTTGTGGGGACTTCAAAATACTTGTGGGTCAGCAGGCAGGCTAAACTAAATACCCAGGCTTCTTATGCTTATGGGATAGTAGAGCCAGAGAACAGCACTGGACTAAAAGTGATTGGCCACCCCGAGAATCTTTAAAACCTGGAGAGAAAAATGGTATCAATACTACTTTGGTGCCAGAGAAAAATGTTATTAATACTACTTTGGTGCCACCAGAAAAAAAATTGTTGCCAGCTCTCCATATAAAATTGGGGTTGATGAAACAATTTGTGAAATCACTGCAAAAGGGTGGAGACTGTTTTAAATATCTATGTACAAAATTCTTGAAGCTGTCAGAAGCAAAGTTGAAAGAGGGAGTTTTCACTGGCCCCAACATAAGAAAGCTTTTAACCGACACCCTCTTTGTGAAAAGTATTAATGAGAAGGAAAAAGAAGCTTGGGTATTGTTCAAAGATGTAGTGCGAAAGTTTTTGGGAAATACTAAGGATCCTGACTACAAAACCATTGTTCAATGGATGCTAGCAGCATACGAAGCTCAAGGCAAGGCAAGCTTGAAGGTCCATTTTTTACACTCCCACATAGACTATGTTCCTGAAAACCTGGGAGCTTACAGTGAAGAACAGGGGGAGCGGTTTCACCAGGATGTCCACGATATCGAGAGACGGTACCGAGGAAGATGGGATGTCACTATGCTTGCAGACTACTGTTGGAAGCTTAAGCGGGAAACTAACGAAGGAAATTGGAAAAGGACTCGGCGAAGTATCAAGGAAAAGAAGAAAAGGTTTCATAAAAAAGATGTATAAGTTTTGTAATTTATGTTTATATTATTTATGGGTTGAAAAAATTATTATACAAAATATTATTCAAAATTATAATTTTTAATAAACAAGTGCTTTTACCAATTTCTTGTGTTTAAATTCACAAAAAACCCTTATGTGATAGAAAAAAATGGCAGTGGCCATCACTTCTGAAATCAGCGCATTCTAAAACATATAATTTAGTAAAAATATGTCATGCAGCTGACAAAAATTTTTTTTTTGCACACCTGTGTTCTTGATCGGATAAGACAAAGTTCTGCACTTAAAACATTCAAACTAGGTAAAATATAGGTATACAATTAATGTTATATTTCAACATTTTTAAAGTGAATATCATATCTTATAAGATGTGAAGCTTGATACAAGAAGAAGAATAATATAAAGTTCTGTAAAGAAATCATCATCATCATAAGCCCATTTTTACCCCACTGTAGGGGCTTAGGCCTCCCCCAGGATGAGGAGGGGGGCTTGGAGCTTAAGTCCACCACGCTGCTCCACTGCGGGTTGGGAACTGTAACGACCGCCATCTATTGACAGCGTCCAGGACCGACTGCTTAACGTGCCCTCCGAAGCACGGTGTCAGTGATATTGTGTACTTAAGTCAGAAAAACTCATTGGTACACGCCCGGATTCAAACCATGGCCCTATGGGGCCTTATAAATTTGAGACAGGTTCGTTGCGCTCTGGGCTATCACAACAATACACATAACATACAATAAAGAAATAAATACACATAAAATTCATAATTTATTTAATACAAGATGTATACTCATATCACATAAATATTCAATAAATTTTTTAAAAACACGAACTTCGTAAATTGGTGTTTTGTAATTTGTGTACTTATTACACAAAAAATATTGTGCAATTGCATTTTTAGTTTAGTTTATAAATCAATGTCCATTAAATTTTATCATAAATAGCAATAGCTGTTGAGTTGGTAATCTAAACTTTAACCAAATGTGTATCATATCGTATTCACATAATTTTTGGCTGCCGACCGTTGATGCCCCCCGCGCTTCCTTGCGCACCCTGCCGTGGGCCCGCCAAGCGGTTCGAGATATATGATTGAAATAATTTGTAAATAGCTACTTATGAATGAAAAGTAACACCTTTATCTTAGTTTGAGTTTCAACTCGTACTTTTACACCCTCGAAATAAACACGATGGCATAATTCAGTATCTAACTACAAATTAAACAGAAAAAAACTTATCACTGCATTGTACCGCTCTCCTTGTACCGCGTACCTCTTTGAGTGATGACATGATTACATGCGCTACTGGAGCGGCTTATCTACCAATCTAAATCCATGACCTAAAAGATTATTCTATCATTATTATTTACTTTCTTGTTTTAGTTGTCACTTGGTTCTATAGTCGTCGTACTCGTCGCCAGTCAGTTTTGTTACTTGGCCTATCAGACAGTGGGAAAACTCTGTTATTCATTCGGCTAGTTTACTCTCAGTACAGGCAAACTTTTACATCAATGAAAGAAAATGTGGAAGACTATATCACTGCTAATGTAAGTTTTCAATAATTCTACTTATTTACATACATACTTTTTAAATTTATAGTTTTTAGGTTCCTTTCAAGGCAGATAATGATTTGTCTATCTGGAATGGATGTTAACTTACAGTCAATACTTAGAGTTAAAATGTGCTTATACAACATGTTCCGGATGTACCCGAGGGATTTTAACAGAACCTTCCAATCAATGTTAGGAACAAATTATTTTAATAATTTTTTTTTGTCTGTTGCTCGTTGTTTGAGATAGATATGGAAGAAAATGTAAATATTAGAATATATACTTTTCGTTGTTCAGAGGAGCCTAATAAACAATGTTGTCGGTTTGTGCAGCTTGTGAGCAAGGAACCACGAGTAACGAAACGTTTACACAGTATCGTACGATATGGCACGTAAGTTGAAAAATCTGCGTTGTATAAAGCGAATCAATGATAAGACAAATTCATTAAATAAACAATTAAACACGATTCTCAAATAAATAATTCCGATTTCACTTTAAAAATTACAAATAACTGGAATATAAAATTATTAGTAATTAACTAGCGACCCGTCCCGGCTTCACATGTGTAGCAAAGCATATAAGCTGTAGTGTTTTTTCTGCATAGTGTCATATCAGCTTGTTGTATCGAACATGTGGATTGGATTTGATTAGATTCAAATGTAACGTAAATTCATCCTACTTCGAGTATTTTTAATGTATTTTATTTTCAATTCTATAAATATTTGAAAAAGTAAAGAATAAATACATAAAAACAAACTACAATATTTCTCTGTATACAACATTGATAACTTCAGCCTAACCACGCGTATCGAGTCGTCCGGTATGGCCGGCCGGCGCGAAATTTATATTTTGCGATAGCTAATAACATTCATTTAATATTTATTTAAATTGTATAGTGTAAAGGGCAATCATAATGTGCAAGAAATGCTGAAGGTAAATAACGTATTTAATTTGATAAGGATTAATACTGTATCCGTATAAATTGCTTTCGAATTACCCCATCATATGACACTATTTTTTTAAACATAATACGCATAAGCTATTCATAAAAGATAGACACATGCCATCGCGAACTTTACTTTAGTCCTATAAAAGAGACACAATTCCTCCATACATTATTTTGTTATATCTCAAAAGGATTAGGCAGCGTTTTCGATGAAAGCTCCCAGCGGGCTTGATTTTTTTCCGACTTCTTTAACAATAATCGTCATATTTCAACAAGTTTCCACAAAACATTAATAAATTATACACGTAAACCTTCCCCTTGAATCACTCTGTCCATTGGTGTCAATAATATGCCATTCCGTTTGGTAGTTTTTGAGTTTATCATGTTCAGACAGACAGACAGACGCGGCGACGCGCGGTGACTTTATTTTATAATATGTAGTGATGTTAATTCTTAAATGTTATTAGGTACCACTGACAATTTAAAAAAAAATCAGTATTATAGTTTTTTTATATGTTATCTCTCATTCAGTTAATCATAAGACATAATGGAAATGCGTACGCAGCCGGCTAGCTCCTCCCGCTACCGGCTCGCTTCTTCGACCAGTCACTAGTACACTACAAATTGCATGTCAATAGTGATATTGAATAAAAAGTTATTTAAGTTTTTTTCTTATCTTTATCTCTGGAATC
Organism: Luffia ferchaultella; assembly: GCA_949709985.1. Taxonomy (NCBI): domain Eukaryota; kingdom Metazoa; phylum Arthropoda; class Insecta; order Lepidoptera; family Psychidae; genus Luffia; species Luffia ferchaultella. The sequence continues at coordinate 14,536,964 of OX453253.1, read as the reverse complement.
GCTGGACAAAATCCCTCGGGTACTTCTAAAGCACATTGTATTCCAAAACATTATTAAGATTAAATAATCATAAATTTTTTTATTTCTTTTTGTATGTCAAGTGAAACATTCTGAATTTTAGACTGATCATCTCTTTAAAAACTTCTTGTTTATCATTATTTAGACAGTATTTCTAATTTGTAGGTATTTTTAGTTTTTTAATGAGATTTTAGTTTAGAGTATATTATCTAGGCTTTGTAAGTATGTATTAAAATATTTTTATTAATTAAATATAATTTTCTTAAAATATAATAGGAAAAGAATTTTGAAAAAAGTGTTTAATCCTAAATATATTATGCAAAGTGTAAATTCAATAAGTCTTCAAAAAACCACAAATATAATTTAATTTTTTAAGATCACTGCGGAAACTGCAACTGTTCTAAAATTATACAAAACAATTTATGATTATGAATTTTATTTACATTGCCTTGTCTAGAAGTGAGCAATGACAAATATATATTTATGTTACAGTGAATTTCTTTGTTGTTATTATTTTAAATTATATGATAGGTAAGACATTAAGCACACCAAATACGTTTTTATAAAAATTTTATTGCTATAGTAAACTACCCCACAACTATGTTATACTTTATTAACAACTGACGGATTGATTGAGTACTTAGAGATCCTAACTGCAGAACCAAAGTTCGCATGTTTGTTTCCCACCTGGGACTAATATTTGTATGCATGAAAATGTCTATTTCTTCCATATCTAGATGTAAAATATCTATAGATATATGTATGAAAAAATATATTAGTGTGTATATAGCAACCTATAACAAAGCAGAACCTATGTAGTACCCATAGCACGGGCTCTGTTTTGTTTGGAACTAAATGACTACCTTTGAGATGTCCTAGGTGTTATTATTATAATAAAGTAACTTTTGGAAATATTACAGAACACCTTAAAACTAATAGATGTTCCTGGTCAAGAGAGGTTACGAAATAAATTCTTTGATCAATATAAAAATAGTGCTAAAGGGATTGTTTATGTAATTGATTCTGTCACTATTCAAAAAGATATAAGAGATGTCGCTGAGTAAGTCATTAATCATTAAAAAAATTGTCATTTTAACATTTTGGTTTACTTTCTTTCTAAATGAAACCAAAATATTTTCTTTCAGGTATTTGTACACAATATTATCGGATCCAGTAATTCAAAGCAATTGTCCCCCAGTCCTCATATTGTGCAATAAGCAAGATCAACCCTTAGCCAAGGGTAATCAAGTTATAAAGAATTTCTTAGAGAAGGAATTGTAAGTATCAATAATTAATAAAAAACTTGGCCCCAAAGTAAGTATTAGCTTGTGTTTTGGGTACCAAGCGAAGACACCACATACATATAACAACCAAGACCCGGTACCGGTATCAATATTCATCATATAAATACTGATCTGACCTGGGATTCAAACCCGGGACCCCCAGCTTCTTAGGTAGGGTCACTACCCACTAGGTCAAGCGGTGTTTTTTCATTCAGTTTGGGATTCATAGAATGAGTCTGCCTCGCGCTTTACAGGTTTTTATTATGATTTATTCTATTTTTGCACTATAATCACACCAAGTTTGACATTTGTAGGTATTGTAGGCACATGTACTGTTGTTTTTCTTATATACCAAAACAAAGAACACAATAAAATCATGTTTCTTGTATAGGAACCCCTAAATTTTTTACTTTTCTGTAAAAATTTCAACTGGGTGTCTATTATGGTTCACAAGATACTACAGCTCTTTAAAGGTAGGACAGACCAACGGACAGGCGGCATAGGCTTAGCGATGGGTCCCGTTGACATCCTTTGTGTTCTGAATTTCAAAAAAGTAAATCTATGCTGCCATGCTAATCAAAAGTGCAATCTAGGTCTAAGCTACTTCAAAAAAAAACCTGGTTTAAATATTTATTTAATACACCAAAGCCCTCAATATTGCAGTTATGCTTAGTGAAATCACTGCATTGGCGATAGATACGTAAAATCTGTCTAAGCAGAAAACATAGAGCTTGTTTTGCTCATCACAATAATTTATATAAGTGTGTTAGGCGTGAAAACAGAGTTATTGCACTTTTGATTAGCACGGCAGTATGTATGTTCACACTTGTTTCCCACATAGCATAGGCAAATTTGCCCACTTGTTGCGTTGTAGTAGTAATGTCAATTAATAGATTTAACATACAAAAGTATTATCATCCTAAATCCAAAACAACAGTTCTTAGATTTTGTTTTCTTGCTATCTTGCCTGTTTGTTAGAGCACCACAACTCTCACAAAAACATAGCTTAAAGAAAAATAAATCACTATTTAATATTCCAATCCAGGCATTCTCACGTACTGAAAAATGATTGCTTGTATGTTCATCTGATGTACAGTTCGACATTGCCCAATGCTTTGTGAAACTGCCAAATCCAAGTTAGGGCAGTATATACCAGTACCTGAACCTTTGTTCATTATGCATTCATTCACCCGTGAGCCAGAGTATTCCATCTTCAAAAGTTTTTAAGTTATCAAATACAAAGCATAAGGTTGTGAGAGAGACAGAAGTGGGAGTAAAAGTTAATAAAACACTACTAATGAAATAAAATAATAATTTAGACAGGTATAGAAACTAGATGGAATAAGAAGAGACATCTATTGAAACGTCCTCGCGGACGCAGCCCCGGCCATAAGCTAGTATAAAATAAACTTGGCATAATATAACAAAACAATTTATAGTTACAATATAATAATTTTCAATTTACAGGAATCTGGTTCGAATGACAAAATCCAGTCAGTTGGAATCAGTTGATCCTTCCCAGAATAAAACTGTGCATCTTGGAAAACTAGGCAAGGATTTTGAGTTTTCGCATTTGCCTTGCCGCCTAGACATTGCTGAGTGTTCAGCTAACACTGGAGAGGACGATAAGCCAGCTGACATCAAAGCAATAGAGAACTGGATCTCAAAACTTTAAAAGCCTGTATTTGTAAAAAGAAAATATAAGAGTATATGGTTGAGATTTGTTCTGTGAATTGTATGTGGATTTTTTAAATTGAAGAGTTAATATAAATGATTATAAACTTTTTATATTATGTATTTATGTTCCAAAATTATCCAAGATATTCAAATTATTTGATAACAAATAATTTTATAATTACAATTATTCACAATGATAATATGAAAATAGCCTTCTTGTCTTGGTAGTATATAGTGAAATGGAAACGTAGTCTCTGTTTGTGGGCTGGTTCAAAGTTACTGCATGACTCAGCATGAATGTGTCAAAAAATCAAATTCAGCGAGAATGAAAACTTCATAAACAGGGAGCATAAACATTTTTGGAATCATACTTTTTCTAGTTAAATGTTCTAATAACGAAGTAAGTAATAGAAGTAGCTGGACTCGTAAGGTTGAAAATCGAGAACTAAATGCCCATCAGTAAACCGACGGAGCCTACGTAAGTCCGTCAGGTCAGGCAAATAAGTAACTGTACTATTAATTAATTAAATGATGGCTTGTTCTGTGTTCTTGAAATCTTAGAACATAGAGATCTTGGCAAAATTTATTCTACAGAATAACGAGCTGTTATTTTACTGCATCTTATAACATGGATTCATAAACTAAAATAACACAATAGTTTAATAAGCGTCCAACTGTTTTAAGTATACTTCAATGTAAGAAGGTGAAATATATCTGAATGTTCCAGTCATAGCTATAATATTTGAGGTAAATATCTATCACATAATGTTCGCGCGCGACCTGTTGTTATCTAAATTTCTAATTCTTACAAATTACGAATTCCAAAGTTTATTATGAGGCTAAGCTAATCTAATTTAATGAGGTTTTTTTTTTCAAAATAACATTTAAAACATTAAAAACTATTATTTTCTTGATATTGATAATAGATGGCGCTCTACTAAAGATAACTGTTAGCTATTGGCTGTACAAAATACAAAATAATTGTTTTTCATTTCCGGCCGCAGCATATCCCTACTATCAGTTTATTCACTTCACTATGCACTATTATATTGTTTTGAGTGATGTACATGTGATCATCGTGTGGTCCTTGAAAGGCCACATCTTTCAAATTCGTGCCACGCACTAAACCATAATGTCAATAACTCCATTACGAGTCCCTGTGCATTTTGACCCCTCCCCCACTTTGCCGCACACCTTTACCCGCATTTGCGGCTTACAACGTTCTAATAGTTAATAGCGGTCGTTCTAGTCTTATTATTATATTATATTATTCCTACTTCTATGTTCAAAGGCAATCTACTTTATCAATAAAATATCCAGTTGATTATAATTGTGATTGATAGGTTTTTTGCACTTTCTGTAATTACAAAGTGATAATATATACATACATCACATAGCGTGGACATGTTTTAGACATAGGTAATATTGACACTTTCTGTTACTGATTCAGTTGCTAGAGAGTTTATGAAAAATGACTGTAGGAAGTTTTCTGTAAGGCACCAGAATGTAGGAATCTTGCAATATAAAAGCCTACGTACTAGGTAAAGTAGGCATCAGATCGACGTCGTTGAGATTTGATGCGACATTACAGTACACTACAGTGAGATTCAATGTGACATCAGTGGCGGCTATGAACGAGAGATATTTTGCGGAGTTTCTTCAAAATTGCGTACGTGCTAGCGCCGTGGCTTCTGACGGCATTTTGAAGGAACTCCGTAACAATCGTACAACGTTGCCTTTTTTATTATTTTCAAATAAAAATCGTTTTACACGATTAAACCGAAAAGATGTATTTATTTACCGTCACATAAAACAACATAAAGTACCTAATTATACTCGTCGCTGACGAAATTACTTAACTTAAATAGAAACAACATTGAGCGGTGATGATATTCAATGGTATTTTTTTCGACAATTTCCGGTGGAATAAATAATAAAATAATATAAACGGTAGGTATTCTACGTTGTTACATTTTAGGTATGTAATTGTCAGTTAAACTTTGTCGTTAAAAAAATATAACAGAGAACAAAAGAAACCAGATGTATTTTGGGAATATTTGTGGTTCAGACTTTATGAGTTGCACCAGCGACCTTGGTCACCCACCACCAAGGCCATTGATGTAATTCATGTAGTATGGCACTGGTCGGAGCACAGCGAGCGTGTCTCATGACCTTAACACGAAAGCAGCCACTTGTTGGCTTGTAAGCATAGCGCTCCACCCGGGCAGAAGTTGATTGAACCACCGATGGGTGATCTGGTCGGGTTTTTCACGACACTTTAAACACAAATATATATAAGCGAATGCAATAACTTCCTTACACATTAACCCAAAGACACCTAGGTTGTCCAAGTTGTGTACATATTGTGGTGGCATGTGAGAGCTATTCTAAAGTGACTATCCCAAACTAGATCACCTCGAAGAATGCAAATTAGCTCTTGTAACGCAACTACCCTCTGTATTGGGCAACCTTGAACCGGTTAATCCGAAACGTGGATTCGTGTCACTTGATCTAACTTACGTAAACTACCACATTTTATCCGTTATTTGCCAGCCGTTATTTTTCGATACCTATTAAATACCCATGCTATACGAGTACGTATATTGTTTCTGTGGTACTAAAATATGGGACTGTGCAAACATGCTCCGCTCTTTTTTACCCGACTGCGGAAGGTTAATGTGCGTGCGCGAGTTCATTTCCGTCGTCGTTAGGATGTTGTTAGTGCGGTGACTACACTATAGGTAAATCGATAAAATATAGCCCATAGCGAGGTTTGCTCGTGTACCGATTACCTATGAATACATAAAGTTTTCATGATAGACCATAATATCGATATCCTTAGTCTCACTCAACCCGCAACGGAAATGAACTCGTATGTACACAGATATGTATGTTCGTATCCTAGATGTTTCTTTAGCACGCCCTGTAGCCTGAACAGCTTGATGGATTTCAACATACATACCTATGAGGTGTCGATATTCGCCTTAGTTGTGTGGCAAACGGTATATATCGCCTGCGAATCGAAAAAGAAACGGGAATAACATTTTTTTGTTATAACTATATGGGTATTAAATAAAAATTAGTAAATAGCCCATCCTTAATATATGTACATTTTAACACTTTTTTGCTTCCATTTTGACATACACTAATAACAGTGTGTTATACAGTAGGTACCTATACGTTACAAAGACTAAAGGTTGTAACTAAATCTAAGGTAGGTAAATGCGTGCCAATTAAATCTATAAAGTGTGAAATAAATTATTTTAAAAAACCCACGTATAACCCGACTGCATTTTAATTTAATAAATGTCACTTTGTATATATATTATACCTATATAATCAATTCACGCTAATTTCTGTGCATAAATAAAACAAATAGTTCGCCTCAAACTTTATGGCGGATCGGAACACAGCGTTATAAGCGTGCTTGCGCAGGCAGTCATATACTCCTCGCTCCACTGCGTCTCGCTACACCTAAATCTGGTTACTGCGACGCGACTTATGCCTATGTTCACATCCGCCATAAAGTTTGATTGGAATTGTACCTATATGAATACTAAGCAAGTCTGCACTCTCGTAGATATTTCTTGATATCTGTTGTTACATATGAGTGCACACAAACGTAGCCACAAGCAATTACGAGTACCTGCCTGCTGAATACAATATATGATTTTGTGACAACAATAAAAACCAGGTGCAAGTGCGATTTCATTGAACTTAACCCTTCTCATTTTAATGGGTGTGTACCTACTGATAAAAGGTCAAAAAGAAACTAATAGTTATGCAATGAATTGCGTAATCTCAACAGAAGATGAATGCCGATATTGATTGGATTTTATACAATTTTTTGCATATTCATGGGCAGCGTGATAACAGTGCAACCAAAGTGCCAATAACAAAAGCATTTGCAAAGAAAGGATTCAAAATTATTGATCGATTTTTATTCACAGGCGTTTGATAGGATTTTTTAAATAGTTTTGCATATTCATGATACAGTGATTATTAAACTATGCACGTTATAAACGTTCCGTTCGGTAGTATAACTTATAATAACGAAAAAAAAAATTATTATATATGACTATGCAGATCCGGATCTTTGTGATCGGCTATTGAGTAGGTACATTACATTATATACTAGTATTAGTACATAAGAACAAAAAAAAACTTTGCCTTGTGAATGTCGGATTAAATGTAGGTACCTGACTGAAAGTTGTGAATAGATATTTACTGAAGATTTATTGATTTTTTAATTGATATGGCTCAGCCACAGACTGACTTCACTGAGTCTGTTCGGGCCACGTTATTTTAATGAAACTTCGCCGACATGAAAATTAGGTTGTCAGGAGTGACAAGTGTTCTGTGGGAGTGACACATTGTGCTTTTTGTGTTTTCATTCCAAGAAGAGGCATTTTCATTATATAAATATTTATAATATACTATTTTTTTATTTCATCACTAAGCCGTGATGAAAACTATAACAGACTAGTCAAAATTTCGTAATTAGTGCGGAACTGCTCGCAGGACAATGGAAGTGATCGTCACAGAATTTATAGCAGTTGAAGCGACTATGGGCACACTGCATCACTCGTAGAACCGATAACCGCTGGTGACGACAAGATATCGAATAGCGACCACGAACCGAATATCGTAGCGTGAGAGAGCTCCTGATGTTGTTAATACTGATGTCGAAGGTAGCGCTTACCACAGGGTTGCCAACTTTTTTAAAAGAAAATAATAATATCGGTTATTTACCAAAAAAATATTATACATTATTGAAGTACAATAACTCCACCACTAGGCCTAGCCTGTATCAGTGGAGTCATTTACATTTGTGTTTTTTGTTGTTTAAAATACAGTATAATTAGGTCGGTGGAAAAAAATAAACAGTATTTAGAAGAAACAAACAGTATTAAGTTTTTAACTTGTTTTAAATATTTTTTTTTGGCGTAACTTATAAATTTTGTATAATTTTTTTTTAAATATACGTAAGTATCGGCAAATTCTTAATCGAAACTAAAAGTTAATGTAAAGCAAATTTTTAGTTAAACTCCTCTGTTTTTCCATAACTTTGCTTTCATCACGGAAAACAATTTTTCAGTAAAAGCGGTAGCTGAAATAGACAGCAATATGACAACATTTTATTAATGTTAATACATTCATTTGCAGTAATTACTAAAAGATGTTTCCACTTTTCACAAGTATTCATTTCAAGGAAGAAAGAAGACGACTGCATTGCGTTGCAACTTTGTGGTTTGGATGATTTTGGCTTTGGACACTAGTATTTTTGAGTGTGTTGTCAAAAACAGTATTTTGGATACTTTTATTTACTTTATAATACTGTTTTTAACAGTATTGTTGGCAACCCTATTTACCACCACTGTTTATAAGTTATCCAAAACCGTGTGTTGTAGATATCTTGACGGCACTGTCTGGTCGCGAATTTGACTTGTACTTAATCAATCGATTTCACACACATATACTATAAGTACACGAGAATATCGCTCCTGTTCACTCCTGTTAACGTAAATTCAATATCCGGCGACCGCGTGTTCAAGCGGTGACTGCTTTTAATGGACGCCATTTATCAAATTGACCATAATTTCACCCGAAGTTATGCGGTTTATAAAATAATTAACGTCGCAAATTGCGTAGAATTCCGTTTTGTATTACATTAATTTATTTGGCGGGAACGTCCGAACGAGTCGTATACATTTAAAAAAAGTTCAAGTGTTTACAAAATAATTGCGCACTCCCATGCATCCGTATTAGAATGTCTGACGTTGGAACATGTTCAGAAGCATCGTTGTTTGTTGATAATCACCAATTTTGATGGTTCAAGAGATAATTTTAACAATAAAATTAATTGAATTTTTAGTAGGTATTTTTATTAGATATTAGAAATTCAGATATCTAATTTTCATTTAATGAGACACCACGGCACGGTGATGTAAAATACTTGCCATTATAGTAGTGCGGCTCTGAAGTGAGATGCGTATGCCATAATGCACCTATTGCGTAGATGTCAAAATCGATGTGTAAATGTCCCCTAAGTACAGGAATTTGATTAGCCGTGATATTATAGTAGATAGTGTGCATTTTATACAATGTTACATAAAAATTGTAGGATGACTGTGGCGGCGCCAATAGGTACCTACCTACCTACTATATATGAGATCGGGACAGCCACTGCCCTCTAACCTAACCAAATGCGATATTTCTTTATTCTTTGTGTTCTTATTATTGGCGTACTAGATTACACAGATTAAAATTCTTGCACGATAGACAAGATAAAAGTAAACATTTAATTATTCGTGCAGGTGTCAGTAAAAGATAGTCCAATGATGACAATAAAAAATAACTTTTTGTTTCGCAGCACTACGTTCTGTTATACCCTAACAATGATAGCAATATCGCTGACTCAATACACCCCTCTGACGCAAGCCCATATTACTCATCATATACATAAACAACTCAACCACTCCTTCCCAAGTCAGTCTATTCCCGTCTCTCTGCCGAAAATCATCATTTTAACTCGTAATTAAATGTGTATTTAATAAAAAGTGTATTTTCAAAATAAAGTTTATTCTTAGTGTTTGTGAATTTTCTTTTTTTAAAAAAAGGGAAAAGTCAATTCCCGTATAACATTTTGGTGGCAGCGGTGGGATTTCCAAAATCCTTGGAAAACGTCTCCTCAAAGAAATAAAGAAACAATAATATACACAAAATTAATAAAGTGCTCTGAAATAATAACTAATAAATAAAACATCTCATTATTATCAGTGTAAAACAAAATCAAATAATATATCTACACAGTGAAACAAGTTTAAAGTGCAGAAATGAAATCCAAAAACCAATAAAAAATCTCTATCACAAACACCCCAATATTTCGTCCATTACAACCTTGTCCACCTGTGCGGCGATACAGCACAGTAAATAAGCGGACATCACAACACCTCCAGCATCGGACCAAGACCAGCATCGACAGCTACCGTGATCATCGAACATGAAGACGAATCAATTCCTACTAATTCTGTGAGTGAAAATAACCAATACATAAATTTTTATTGAACTGTACTATATTCATCTTAAACTTAATTTAGGTTTGTGTTTTTTTTTAAGTCGAAAAACACTGCTCAATATTTCATGTAAACATTGTTCAAATCACAAAGCCCACCGAGTTCAAATTACTAAGTATAAACAATCGCTCACACCGACGGGTAACGTGAACCAACTTTAAGTAAACAATTTTATTCATCGAACTCGAAACACAATGAATAAGGACGTAAAAAAGACCAGTGATTCTCAACATGATACCGAATCAGTACCTTTAAATGTAATATTAAAATTCATAAAACCGTATGACGGTTCCCGGGAAAAATTGAACGCCTTCATCAACAATTGTACTAATGCAATAAATTTAGCCTCATCCTCACAACAAGACATCGTTTTAAAATATGTACTTAGCCAACTCCAAGATAAAGCAGAAATCGCATGTTCCATAAAAGAATTCGACAATTGGAATACACTCAAAGAATTCCTAAAAACCCAATTTGGTGAACGTAAACATTACGCTCATCTACTTTCAGAATTGCAAGAATGCCGGCAAAGTTATAACGAAACAATAAACCAATTCGCCCTTCACATTGAAACTTGCTTATCTAAGCTCTTAACTGAGATTACAATGTCCAATACAAAAAAGACAGAATTGCCCGGTCGCATTGCAGCCATGGAAGATCTAGCCCTTCATACTTTTACAATCGGCATTAATGCACGCATTTCCAATGTAATTCGTTGTAAAAATCCTAAAAACCTCAACGAAGCCATTAATCTTGCTATAGCCGAAGAAAAAATTCAAAAACAACTATATAAGAACTCAAAACCTACCGAATGGAAAAACCACAAAGCATATAACTCCCCGAAGCAAGATAATCGTAAATATCGTGTAAACACGGTGAATCCCCAGTTCCAAACAAATGATCTTAATTGTAGATACTGTAAAAAACCAGGACACACCATTGAACAATGTCGAAAACGCGAATACAATAACAACAGATACAGGGACACAAACCAACCGTCAACTTCCGACTATAGACCGCGACCTCAACTCGTTAACCATATAAGTGACGAAGGCCGCGATGAAATAGATAACTCTTTAAACGAGTAAACGTCTCACGAGGGTACTGCGAGAGGCGTAATGTCCCTTCTAAAAGTACCAGTCAACAACAGTTACTAAAATATCAAAATCTTAAATCATGTCCATCCCACACGGGTAACCAGCCCCAAATAAAGGACTATTCTCAAAATCTTAAATCATGTCCATCCCACACGGGTAACCAGCCCCAAATAAAGGACTATTCTCAAAATCTTAAATCAAGTCCATCCCACACGGGTAACCAGCCCCAAATAAAGGACTATTCTCAAAATTCTAAATCGTGCCTATCCCACATGGCCAACCAGCCCCAAATAAATGACTACTCTCAAAGTTCTAAATCACATCCAGTCCACGCGGGTAACCAACACCAAATAAGTGACTATACTTATCAAATTTCAATCAAAAATCGATATCTACCTTTCGTAAAAATCAATACATCACTCAGCTCCAAACCACTCCAATTACTAATAGATACGGGATCGTCAATAAGCCTTATTAAAAAATCATCCATCGACGATCTACCAACTCTCACCAAGGAAATTATACACTTGAAAGGCATCGACATAAAAGAAGACTTAATTCAAAGCTTAGGCCATTTTTTATTAAATATAAAAATTGAAGAAAATTACACAATTCAATACAAATTTCACGTCATCGATAACATTAATTTACCTTACGATGGAATAATAGGTAACGATTTATTTCAACATTTCAATTGTAAAATAAATTATCAGTCTAATTCAATCGAAATTAACAAAATACACATTCCGCTATCCTTTACGAAACCTGTTTACACCATTCCACCAAGATCCGAAATCATTATAGAATGTCCTATCATACCCTCACCTTTCAAAGAAGGCATGGTATTAGACCAACACATATCCGAATCAATTCTTGTAGCAAATTGTTTAGTAAAAGTCAAAGATAATAATCGCGTTAATCTCACAGTAGTTAATACATCCGAAAGTCCATCCATCATAGACCCAGAATTTCAGCTGGTTTTATATCCTATTACTCAATCAGAATTTATAAAAAATCCTACCCAAAAGATCAAATCATCCATAGAAAGAACTAAAAATGTTTTAGGACTTCTACGCACCACTCACCTAAATGCCGAAGAAGCAGAAGCTCTCTACGATATCTGTGCACAATATTCTGATATTTTCCATCTTCCAGACGATCAATTAACCTTTACTAAAGCCATACAACACAAAATCAAGACAACTACCTCCCAACCTATACACACTAAATCATATAGGTTTCCCGAGATACACAAAGAAGAAGTTAAGAATCAAATTAATAAAATGATCGATCAAAAAATTATAAAGCCATCAATGTCACCATGGTCTTCGCCAATATGGATAGTCCCAAAAAAATCAGATGCCTCTGGTAAAAAGAAATGGCGAGTAGTCATCGATTATCGTAAACTAAACGACATAACAATTGGCGACACATACCCCATACCACAAATAACTGAAATACTAGACCAATTAGGTAATAGTAAGTATTTCTCCACACTCGATCTGGCGTCCGGTTTTCATCAAATCGAAATCGATCCCGTCGATGCACCCAAAACTGCATTTAGTATTCCCGAAGGTCATTTTGAGTTTAATAGAATGCCCTTTGGCTTGAAGAACGCGCCTTCTACATTCCAACGACTTATGAACACAGCTCTATCGGGACTTCAAGGTATTCAATGTTTCGTTTACTTAGACGACATAGTCATATACTCACATGACCTAAGTTCCCACATTCAAAAGCTATCTAACGTATTCGAGAGGTTAAGAGTATTCAACCTAAAATTGCAGCCAGACAAATGCGAATTTCTCAGAAAGGAAGTAGCATTTCTAGGTCATATAATAACAGACAAAGGTGTGAAACCTAACCCTGACAAAATCAAAGCCGTCGAAGAATTCCCGACTCCTAAATGCCCCAAGGACGTTAAATCTTTCTTAGGACTAGTTTCTTATTACCGTCGATTTATTCCTGAATTCTCCAAATCATCCAAACCACTAACGAATCTCCTCAAAAAAGAAACCCCTTTCCAATGGAATAATGAACAACAACTCGCTTTCGAACTACTCAAAAAGAAACTTACAACAGCACCGATACTTATATATCCAGATTTCTCAAAACCGTTTACCCTCACCTGTGATGCCTCAAATTACGCTATTAGTGCAATCCTGTCCCAAGGCATTATTGGAAAAGACCAACCAGTAGCATATTCTTCACGTACATTAAATAAAAGCGAAACCAATTGTTCTACTACCGAGAAAGAGTTATTAGCTATCATCTTTGGATGCAAAACGTTTCGCCCTTATCTTTACGGTCGTAAATTTACAATAGTAACCGACCACCGTCCTTTAAAATGGTTATTTAATCATACAGACCCTAGTAGCAAGCTACAACGTTGGCGACTCAAACTAGAAGAGTATGAATACGAAATCGAGTATCGCAAAGGAAGACTTAACTCCGCCGCCGACGCATTATCTAGGAATCCTGTAAACCTTATATTCCCTAATATCCAAGATGAACTTCACGACATAGACCCCCTACAAGAACTACCGTCCCCATCCTCTGATCCAATCATAGACATCGATTCTCTCGATGATATTTTAGACACCCTACCTCAACCTGAAACAAACCAAAATCCCTCACATATCCAAGATAACCAACTATCTCCATTACCAAATCCGTCCGAGAACCTCGATCTTACTAATGACAACTATCCTTCAATGTTAAAAAGGATGAACTGCAAAAATTTTACTTTTAACACACTAATCAACGAGCACAACGAAAACCTTCTTAAAAGCAAATGCAGAATAATCGCAGTTCCCACTGCATTAGATTTAGATGAATCAAACCCCTATGTACAAGAAATTTTAAGTAATACTAATAATCCTGAAGAATTTATTCAAGCTGAAAGAGAATTGCACTCTTTTAAACCTCTCATAATCAAAGACAAAACATACTGTTTCTTATTTACCAAAGTTCATCATTTTGATACATGTACCTATGAAGATATATTTAAAACACTAAAACGCTTTCGAAATGAATTACTAGTAGCACACACCAGTCCCATCTCCAAAATAGCTATATCTGATTTTAAAAATCCATTCGAGATACATGCACCAATTAAAATATACAACATATTTTTATACCTATTCCACAACACAAATATCAAAATAAATATATACCATAATGGTATCATATATCCAAGCTTGAGAGAAATACCCACAATACTAAGTGAAAATCATAATATTCCAATCGCTGGACATTTAGGTTCGTCTCGAATGTACAATAGGATCAAAGAACAGTATTATTGGAAAAACATGCGCACAGACATAGAAAACTACGTAAAAAACTGTTCTTCCTGCCAAACTAACAAAGCGCTCAGGAGAGTTAACCGAGCTCCGATGCAAATAACAAGCTCTTCTACTGCTCCCTTCCAACGCATATCTCTTGATATCGTAGGACCCCTTCCTGAATCCGGTACTGCAAAGCTCAGGTTCATTCTCACACTACAAGATGATCTAACCAAATTCTCCATTGCATACCCCATTCGCCATACAACAGCAGAAGAGACTAGCGAATGCTTACTCCACTTTATATCCTTATTCGGTATTCCTAAATTGATCCTCACCGATCAAGGTACCAATTTCACAGCAGACCTATTTCAGAAAACTTGCCAATTTTTAAAAATAAAACAACTGTGGTCTTCACCATATCACCCACAAACGCAAGGCGCACTTGAACGAAGCCACTCTACGTTAAAAGAATATTTAAAATCATACGTTAATGAAAACCAAGACAATTGGCCTAAATACGTATATACAGCAATGTTAGCTTACAATACTACAACACACTCTACTACTAATTACACACCCTATGAATTATTGTTTGGCCATAAACCCTTTATACCCAGCTCTATCTACGACACTAATCTTGACACAACCTACCCAAATTACATTAAAATGTTGCAAAATCGTTTAAGGGCTTCTCGAGAAAGAGCTCTTCAAAACATACAGACATCCAAGACTAATTCTAAAACATATTACGATTCTCGTACACGGCCCATTAAATATAAAATAGGTGACTACGTTTATTTAAAAAATCACCTTAGACTAAGAAAAGCTCTTTCACCGTTATGGAAAGGACCATATAAAATAATAAAAATCCATGGTAATAACACTTTATCACTTCTTATAAACCGTCGTCACGTGAAACACCATTACGATGAAGTAAAATTAGCTAGAAGAAACTAAAAACCTCACGTTAATTTTCATTCCAGAACGGCTGTAACATGTCTTATCCAGGTTTCTCACTCGCAAGAATTCATCACTCCTATAAACAAGAGCTCAGGGATCTACTTTGATCCGATCGGTTCTATGAAAATAATTAACAGTTATCTAAGTGTAATTATACCGACGGACATCTCTTTTATCGAAACTCATATAATTAACCTTAATAATGTAATAAGTAACTTTACACCTTTGTGTAAATCAAGTAGTTTATACAATGATAAAGAATGTCACAACATGATAGAATCTCTAATAACCAGATATCACGATATTGTCAAAGACTACGAATCGATCTCTCATCTGACTTCAAAAAATGTCAAAAGGTCGGCATGGTTTGGTGGTGTAGGCACTGTATTTAAACATTTGTTTGGAACCATGGATGAAGACGACGCAGTTAAATATAACGAAGCTATCTACGCTGTAGAAAACGATCAAAAACAAATAGCAACATTAATGAAAGAAAATATATTAGTTACAACGTCAACAATTTCATCTTTCAAAGATTCATTAAAAAAATTGAATACCAATGAACAAAATTTGAACAATGTCATTGATAATTTATCGTTAAGACTTAAGAACCTCTCTGTCGAAACAGACAACTTAAATGTAAGATCTAGATTAAATGAGTTATTAAGAACATTAGAAAATAGCCTATTAACCTTATCTTTTAAGTTAGAAGATGTCATCAATGCTATGATGTTCAGTAAATCTAATGTGCTATATCCTTCTATTATCACACCAACAGAACTTTTCAGAGATTTAGTTGATAACTATAGATTCCTACCTAGCTCTAAAGAATTGCCTGTACCATTAACATTAGATAATATTCATATGTTACTTCATTTATCCGAAATCATTAATTACTACATGAATGACAAAATTATATTCATATTAAAAATTCCTTTAGTAAACTCAATGGAATATAATCTGTATCATAATATTCCACTTCCTGTCTCACATGATTCATTGTCGTATGTTACTGTTATACCAGACAACAAATACATCGGTATTACAAAAGACAAAAATAAGTATTGTAATATTAACTCCTTAACAAATTGTAAAATAGTAAATAAACAATATTATATTTGTGATGTACCAAATGTGTCTTCTGCTTCAATCAATCCTACTTGTGAAAGTGAAATAATATCAAAGGTTCTATCTTCATTACCTTCGCAATGCGAAATCAAATACTTTCATGGCCATATTGAAATTTGGCAACAATTACAAAATAATAAATGGCTGTACGTCACATCGAAAAAATCTAAATTAACAGTAGAATGCCTACCAACAAACATTCATGAAATAGAATTACTAGGTACAGGTATACTCAGCCTTCCAAACAACTGCACAGCCTATTACAATGATCTAAGCTTTATACCTATGTCAGATATTAATATAAATATTTCCCCTGTGAATCAAGACTTTAACCTAATAACAGACACATGTTGTAATATACATAAACTTGATAAAATAGCATTAGAATTACCATATGTAAACTTACAAAATGTTGATCTCGACTCACTTGCCGATGATAAAATTCTAGACAAAACTGTCAATAGTCTAGACAAAATTGTAAACAAACCCCACATCTTACAATACGGAAATTATTATTCTTCTTTAACAATTATTTTGTGTACTTTATCTATATTACTCATACTTTATTTTATGTTTAAAAATTGTAAACACATTAAATTGTTAAGGCAGCAACCCCACAAAATTCCTGATCCTAACACTATTGAATTAGAAATCATCCCAACTGATTCCACTCCACAACCTAGAATACGCGCTGACCTATAATTTAATTTTCACCTAAACTTCACGTTTTTCAACGTATAAGTTTCGTCCTGATCAGGGGGCTGTTATACCCTAACAATGATAGCAATATCGCTGACTCAATACACCCCTCTGACGCAAGCCCATATTACTCATCATATACATAAACAACTCAACCACTCCTTCCCAAGTCAGTCTATTCCCGTCTCTCTGCCGAAAATCATCATTTTAACTCGTAATTAAATGTGTATTTAATAAAAAGTGTATTTTCAAAATAAAGTTTATTCTTAGTGTTTGTGAATTTTCTTTTTTTTAAAAAAGGGAAAAGTCAATTCCCGTATAACAGTTCGCACCCTCTCGCCTTAGTGCGTTTTTTTTAATTTATCACAACCCGTACCTAATAACGTTGTGAAAGGATCTATCGATGGAATTTAGTATTGTGTTATTTTATTATAAATGAAAGCTTTTTATAAAGACGCGTTTTCTGTACTAGCGTCTGGCCCTCAGCTCGGTCGATTAGGTGTTATGCAGTCTGTGGCCTTGTTCAGAAATACAGTGGAAATAAGGAATACCTACTGCGCAATCACGATGCGGTCATATACAGGCGTAGTAACGATATCTAAATATATATACTGTATGTATTTGTATACTTACTGTTTATACAAATGGGTTTGCTCAGTGGTAGCATTCTATGTTTATTTCAACCTTTGCAGCCAGTTAAAAAATATTCCTATAAATATTGAAAGCATAGATGTTCATAGACATACTGCGTGACAACAAAAATGTGAGCTAAAAATATGTTCTGTAGACCCAATATACACTACTTGATGTTCTGAAATATTAGTTGTGAGGTAAAATTTAGTGTGACGCATCGTGTGAAATTCGTGCTGGAAAAGAAAATTAAGATTCAGAAATAACACTTTATGTGGAATTTATCAAAATATTCGTTTAAAGAACTACGATAATACGTATGGTCTCTCTAATCACCAGCCTTGACATTTTGCTCACGTTTTAGCTCGTTTCGGAGTGTGAGACGCTCCGTCCCGATTGTTATTCTATCTTTGAAATATATGTCAACACCATTTTTTTACTGCAAAAGCTTTTATCATTGATTGAAAATACTTGTCAAAGTAATTTACGTATATAATAAGCCTCAACATAAAATTTCATAATTAGAAAATGTTTCAAGTATCTAGCTATCGGTCGGTAACAAACAATGGCTCAGCAGCGGCTACTCTGGTAAATTAACGCAGCGCCGAATTAGCGCCGAAAACGGGCCTTTTAAAAATCTGTACTCTGGCCCATATAATAGTCCTAGCGACCGGATTTTTGAAACGGAACGTATTCGGCGCTACTTCGGTGCCGTGTTAAAAGTCAGAGTAAGCTCACAGCATCGTTCGGTCATCTCTGACTATACACAACCAAACCATCTTGAAAGTTAAAATTATATTTAAATATAATTTTAATTTGATAAAAAATTCAAAATTACGTCTTATCTTGAAAACTGATGCAAATTTTTAATCGTTGTTAATTTAACGGCAGTTAAAAATCCAAGATGCCAGTTATGTTCTATAATACGAGCGTTTTGCCTTTTAAAAATGCAAAAACCAGTTTATTCTGACCTTTTGTTTTGGTTTCTGCAGCCAATGGTTAATTATTTTAATCAAAAACTAATTGGATTAATTGCTAAAAAGATAACGTTGTTGGGTCAATACAATAACCATCAAATTAGTATTATATGCACTTTAAACTGTAAGCCCACACAAATACGCCCGCTCTCCGTGTGTGGCCCGAGAAATGAGGATTCAATGCAAATATTATGCAGAGCTTAGCTTGGACTTATGTAAAATAGGTACAACTTCTAGTTCCAACGTAGGTTTTAGAAAGGAAAATATGTTTAAACTTTAAAAGCATTCTGCGAAAGAAGAAATGTAAATAGAACAGAGACGGATTTCCAAAAAATCTATGTTTGGATTAGGTATTACAAAATTTTTTATAACCTTATTTTTCTTGCGAAAAACGTTTCTATGTAACTTACCAATATTTATGAATTTATTCACTTTTTATTAGCTCATTGTCACTAGATAATAAAAACGTCATTTTATTTTACTTTATCGCCTATTTAACAAACAAACAACAAATCAATATCACTATAAAGTTAAATTAATTATAATAAAATTAATATATTTAAAAAAATACGGAAAATACATAATTTGTGGCCGCCCGCGGCTTCGCCAGCTTGAATTATATATTCAGGTATATTGTTTCTATTTCAATAGAAATGCCACTCGTATTAATGCATATACCTATAGGTACCTATGCATTACACCAAAAGGTAGTTTTTTTCTGTCATAATAAGGCCCTATTTCTTCCAACTTCTCTTATCCTTATCACTTTCCTTTCCCGCTCTGATGTCACTACATATTTTAAAATAAAGTCCCCCGCCGCGTCTGTCTGTCTGTCTGAACACGATAAACTCAAAAAACTATCGAACAAAATGGCATATTATTGACACCAATGAACGGAGTGATTCAAGAGGAAGGTTTATGTGTATAATGTATTAATGTTTTGTAAAAATTGGTTGAAATATGATGATTATTGTTGAAGTAGTCGGAAAAAAATCAAGCCGACTGAGAGCTTTCATCGAAAACGCTACCTAATCCCTTTGAGATATAACAAAATAGTGTATAGAGGAGTTGTGTCTTTTTTATAGCACTAAAGAAAAGTCAGGGATGGCATATGTCAATCTTTTATGGATAGCTTACTATACCTATTTTATGTTTAAAAAATGGTGTCATATGATGAAATAATTGGAAAGCAATTTATACGGATACAGTATTAAGCCTTAACAAATTAAAAACGTTATTTACCTTCAAAATTTCATGCAAATTATGATTGGCCTTTACACCATACAATTTAAATTAATATTTTACAGTACCCGGCGGTAAATAATGCACATCGACCTTTGAAAAGAGACAATCGGCTAATTTCGGCTTCTTAGAGCGTTATCTCTATTGCACACAACCTATATGTTGTTTGTTAGTCATGGTTCAATGTGAAAAAGTGCGGCCGCGTCCATTTCAAAATTTTTATATAGATTTGCTAAAACCCTAAACTATAAATCATTTTAAGTTGCACGATGGCATCTATAGGAAAAAAGGGAAACCATTACGAGACCAGTCACGCGAAATTATCTACCATGTTTATAAATATTTTGTAACCGAAGCCGACAGATTTTAAAAAAATGAGGATGACAATGTAAGTAATTATTTTAAGAAGGTTCAAGAGAGAGTTGCAAATGCCACTAGAAATTCAAAAAGAACTATGAACAATATATCAAACGAAGTAAGTACTGACACATTCCAGTGCAATTAAGTTCAGCTCTCCGAAAAAAGGGAGACCAAAAAAAAAAAACAATTTAGTTTAGATATGGACGATTTTGATTATGATGTTGTTCGAAGAATGCATGGTGTACGATTTTTACTTGCGTTTTAAGGAACTGCCGACAATAAAATCATTAAAAGCTAAATTATCTCAGGCTATTTTATTATGGGTCTGAAAAGACGTTGAGAAAAATACTACACGAGATGGGATTTCAGTTCACTAAAATGAGAGATAATCGAAAAGTTCTTATGGAAAAGTACGACGTACAAATCAAACGAATTGAATACCTACATAAAATACGCAAATTTCGCAAAGAAGGAAAAAATAATCTATATGCATGAGTGTTACATACATTTCACACTAAAGGCAGAACTTAGAATGATGCTAAGGAAAAAGGAGTAAAAAAGCCGATTTCAAAAGATCAACGTTTGATAATAGTTCATGCAAGAAACGAAAAAGGATTTGTACCTGGAGCCTTTTTAACGTATATATCCACGGAGACTACCGGCGATTATCATAAAGAAATGGATAACGATAACTACGAGAAATGGCTGGTTAATCAATTAATCCCAAATATAC
Source organism: Luffia ferchaultella (assembly GCA_949709985.1). Classification (NCBI taxonomy): domain Eukaryota; kingdom Metazoa; phylum Arthropoda; class Insecta; order Lepidoptera; family Psychidae; genus Luffia; species Luffia ferchaultella. The sequence goes on along the minus strand of OX453253.1, from coordinate 14,515,797 downwards.
CCAGCGATTCTGTTCTAGTTGTCGACAACGCACTCTATCACAATAAATATGTTGAAAGACCCCCCAATTCCAACACCATTAAATAGGAAATAATCAACTGATTACAAAGACACTGAATTCCAGTTGATCCAAAATTGACGAGACCCCAGATATACGCTATTATATGCCAGCATAAGGAGAGGTTTACAGAGTTTTCCGTGGACAAGATATTTGCCGAACATGGGCACACTGTGTTGCGATTGCCACCATACCATCCGGATTTTATTCCCATTGAAAATAACTATGGTCTCAACTGAAAGGCTATGTGGCCGCTAGAAACCTATACAAATATTGTAATATTGTAGTTTATTTTTATGTTTTTATCCTTTACTTTAAATATTTATAGAATTGGAAATGAAATACTCCAAGTAGGATGAACTTACGTTACATCTATCGCTATCGTTATATCGTTAAATCTAATTAAATCCAATCAACATATTCGACGCAACAAGCTGATAGGACATTACGAGAGAAAAAACATTACGGCTTATATGCTCTGCTACCCGTGCGAAGCCGGGGCGGGTCGCTAGTAAAAGATAAAATGATCACTATGGGTTATCCTCAGAAAATGAACATTTACCACCGCGAACTTTTGCTCTAAACTTTTTGAAAAACTACACTTGCAAGCGTATGAAAACCGATGTTTTGATGACTTGATTTAAAAACATAGAATTTTCTATACAAAACTTAATTAGAATATAATTCTACTAACCTTTAATAACTGATTCATTCAATTACAGTAAAAATCGTATCAAAGTCTGTTGCGTGTTTTAGAAGAAGTAACCGGAGAAACAGAAATTGAGACAGACGCGGATGGCGACATTGTTTATTACCTAATAATTAGAGATTAAAATTTAACTAAAAAGTTAGTTAAAAAGATGACATCTAAACTGATTCCAAACGGCTGAGTATCTAAGATTCGAACGGTTGAGTACTTTGGTAGTTCCATGTAGAAATTACAGTTTTTTGGATGATGGTGGATGGTGTTGATGAAATCTAATAATATCGGGTTTCATTTGGTATCTGGTTGTGTATCTGGTAAATCATAATCAAACATAAATGCAAAAATTTTTTCTACTTAACTAGGTCTAAATCATGGACGTTGTGACAACAAAAATGTGAGCAAAAAATATGCTCTGCAGACCGAATGTGTACAAAACGTGAGAAAAATGTCATACTCATTGATTAGACAGACCCATGCATCATTATGAATGTTTTAACTAAACATTTTGCTAAATTACGCAAGCAATGTAACTTCACAATCATTATTTTATTTTCTAGTACGAATATTATATGTGGGCCACACAAAATTCTACTTTTCAGCGAATATTTCAGAACATCATTTTTGTTTTTCAAACATCAAACAAACATTTTTGGTCTACAGCGTATATTTTTTTGCTCACATTTTTGTTGTCACAACGCGGTATCTATATAAAGATCCATGAGTCTAAATAAACGTTTCTGATTGGAGAGAATAAATGTTTAAAAAGTAATGTTTATAACGACCGCTTAGCCTAGTTGGTAGCGACCCTGTCTACGAAGCTGGAGGTTCCGGGTTCGAATCCCAGGGCGGGTCAGTATTTTTATGATGAATATTGATACTAGTACCGGGTCTTGGTTGTTATATGTATGTGGTGTCTTCTCTTGGTAGGTACCCACAACACAAGCTAATGCTTAGATTGGGGCCTAGACGTTGTTGTGATGAAATATAAAAGCGAGCTATAATTACTGTGTATGCTTGTACATCATTATGTACACACTGTACACATTTGTAGGCAGGAAACAAGCCCTACGCATTACTCGAAGACCTTGGAGGTCGTATACGCCTATCCCTTCGTGTGGCCTTGTCGCGCTACTCTCATTGGTCATTTAAAAATGGAATACACTTTCGGTTTACAATTGACATGGTCTTTTTCTATAATGTATGGATGTTGCGAAAAATAACAGACCGACGAACTCCCCCACGTCAATAATTAAAAAAAAAAAACAAAATATGTATGCAATGCGACGTCCATTTTTATTGAACATCGTTTTATTCACAGATTCCTTATCCATCTTCATACGTTAAGGAACTAGACAAAGTTGTAATTACCTAAATACCTAAGTATAGAATTGGTAGGTAGATAAGTAGGTATCAAACTTTTTTCAGTTTATGCTGTATTAGAATCGTTTAAAAAACAAAATACTGTACCTGTCTATTTATTTACGAAATAAAATTGCAAATATAAAAAAAAAAATAGAAAAAATAGCCTGCGCTGTGGTGGGCTGTATCGTCTATACGGCCGTACATATTTTTACGTCACTACGTCTGTATACGGGTTATATACAGGTAGTGTAATTACCGCTTACTCTTTAGTCGTTCCGCAATGAGACACGTTATGATGGCGTAGTAAACGACACGTCCACATTTCGTTGCTGCGTAAAATTTCTTCTTCCCATAATTTTAGATTGAGAAGCTAAGTCGTATCCTTTTAGTGTTCGTTTGTCTTGTCGAACACTATTCATATACTTACCAATTATTACTGTTTTTTTTTTTTCGCCGAATTCGTAATTTTAACCAATTTGTTATATGGCTTCATTGAAAGTTTGCCGAGTGAATAAGGAAAACTTTAATGGGTAAAATGAATTTTTTTTTTTTCAAAATACTCATCACATTTATCTCACTCTATTGTGACCTAGCAAACATATTTTTCATGCTATTAAAATCATAAGCTGCGTAATTGAATTTTAATTTTTGGGAAGAAATAAGGTTACAAGGCGCTAGGTCGGAACTGTATGCAGGATGACTCAGAAGTTTTACAATTTTCGTCTTCAAATATTTGATTATTTGTCTGGCTGTGTGAGGGCTGGCAATATCATAGTATAACATGAACCTAGGAGTACCCGGACCGGACGTAGCATTGTGAACTAACTATCGATGCACCCTTAGTAAGTCAGTTTGCTATGTACGCACGTGTACATGACAACAACGTCTAGGCCCCAAACTAAGCGCAGCAGTCTTCATGTTGTTAATATCATTAGTTTCAATTATAGATAAGTTTTGATTTTTACTGATTTGTGTACCTACTGGTTCAACCAGATAAAATTTTTATTTCTTCTCCATATAAATATGTTTGGTTTCTCTTAGTAGGTATCTACTCTACATCATGTAAATATTAATAATAATTTTTTTAACTGGTAATTTTAACAATGTTTAGAGTTCCACATATACATCTCCCCCCCCCCCCTCCTCACCCTGGGGGAGGCCTAAGCCCCTGCAGTGGGGTAAAAATGGGCTGATGATGATGATATACATCTAACAAGAAAAAAACTTATAGGATCACTCTACTGTCTGTCCGTCTGTCACATACATCAGCTGCATAAAAGCTGAATTCAAGATACAATCTGCAGAAAGGGTGAGTAAGCAGATATACAGCATTTGTAATGCCAAAAGGGGCCCCAAATTAACGAGCTTTAAGCTCTTAATATCTGATTAAAGACTGCACAGTTTTTAAGAATAGTTGCTATAGAGCTGCATTAGGGTTTATACAGCTTGATTGCGTAGCTTATTTTTTAGGATTTAGTAATTATAATGCTTGTATGCATTCTTAAGTTTTACTGGCTCTGAATAAAAGCAAACAAAAAAGAAATTAATATAAATTATTTATTTTTCAATACATTTGCTATTAATACGGTCTTTATGACATCAAAACTTGAATCGTAGTGTTATATTTTACAGTACTAGACCTTTTTACTTTACACCAATCACAAACGAGCATTCTGTTCGTAACGCATGCGTAAACCGCGAAAAGCAGCCCGCTTCCGGCCCTAGCTCTCGCCATTATTACATTTGAAGTATTTACCTAATTTTAATAGCAAATGTATTGAAAAACGTCGTATGACGCTCGTACTCAGTAAGCTGGCTATTATCGTCTCGGTTTATTATTAGCATACGGCTTCACTTCGTGCCTATTAACACCTTGACTATAATATGCAGCTTATCGTAATTGCATCATAATGTACTATTAACGTTCACAATAATAAATGAGTGACGAGTGTTTGTTTATGGCTACAATAATTACTCATACTAAAATACATTCCCTACCAAAGGGAATGTATTTTGAGTGCGGATTTAACTTTACTTTACTTTATTACTTTAACATACTAAATTACAATTAAATTTTCACGCGCCTTTTAAATAACAACGATTTAAGAAATAATGAAAAAAAAAATGTATGATTAACGTTGAGTGAATACATTTATATTTTTTGTTAAGATTTTTGACATTAAAATAAGCCGAACACACAACACAATTATAACAAGTAAATAACGTTTAGGAGAAAAACATTATTAGAAAATTTAAACATTTCCCATTTTGCCATGCGGAGTTCAATACAATTAAATTGACGAAAATTATGTTATTTTTTTATAACGCATCAGTATAACGTTAATTAACCAAGAGGAGCTTATTCATGTGTAACGGATCTCGATAATGATGAACGCACTTGTGTTATATGTACCGCAAGAAATAAATTTGATTTTAATTAATTGAACCGCGAGCCAATTGTCACGAGTACAACTTATTAATATCGGCCGGCAATAAAACATTCGAAGCACGTTCTTGCGATTGTTGCGTGTCTCTGTTATATGAATTATTTATATTAGTTTATTGTCTTACCGCAAAACGGAATATAATTTAATTTTTTGACAAATAACTGACCTGACCAGTTATTTCGTTATTTCAGATGGCAGTGCGCATGCTCGGTATTTGACATTTCATATTTGTGTTTTTTCTTAGATTCGTTTCTGTTTCTTGCCTGTTCGAGGCGCAGTATCTTGAAGAGGGAGACTTATTTCCTGTTTATTTTCTTTTTTATTTAAAAGCGCTTTCGTATTCAAAGGATTAAATCTTTGAAATAAAACAATAAAATAATTTACTTTTATTGAGGAACCATTTCGATCTATGATTTTAATATATGTAACACATATATTAATACTTAACGATTAATAAATAATAAATAAACAAAAATTGTAATTAGTAATTTTTAAATATTCGACATTATTTTTCATCGACTATACGACTAGACTGTGAACATGGCGGGTTGTCACCGGTACTCTAACTCTAAGTACTCTAACTGGCACAATAATCTTGTTAGATAGAGGTAAACGACAGGTTATTTTTTTTACGGGTGATGACACATTACCACGCTCCAAAAATGAAGAACACCGATATTATGGTAAACGATTAGCTTGGTTATCCCAGGATTATACCATAAATTTCACACCCCAATATACTCTTATATAGTTACCAAGTTTTCACTTTGACGGAGACTGAGACTCGAATTCGAATTCAACAGCCCGAGATAATAATTCCAAACTGTAGACAACAAATAGGTACTCAGTTTGATCTTAGCCAAAAGGTCGAGAGTGACACAAAGCGAAGCAACTAAAAAACCCTCAATCATACAGCAAAATCACGAGCTCGATTCATCGATGGAATACAATGTAGGAATCGGCGCGCAAAACACGGCTGCGTCTTGGTTGGTAAGAAATTATCAATCAATGTCACATCTTTCCTATGTGACGTTCATAACCGTCACAAGTTCAAAAAAGGGTTCGTGATTGAACGTGATACGTCAATTTGTAATAAGATTAGTTCAATATCTTTGTGATTTTATTATTCTAGAGTCATAAAATTTAGGGATTAGGGAAAAAACATCAGTTTCAGGGTCCGTTCTTGTGTCTGGTTGTGTACCACATTCATTGTGTACAGACAGTATTGGCAATTTTTTTTAAATGTTACACATAAAAAAAATATTTGTAACCGTTATAATACATTCTATTACTATTGTAATGACATGTACCCTGCTTCAGGCATATACCAAATCGATTGCAAATGTTTGTCGCTAGATGATATACTTGCATATAATTCCGCCAAATAATAGATGCTACTACGTAGGCGTGTGTTAAAAATAATGAAAAAGTAGTGAAAAAATGAAAAAGGCTCTTGTTAAAATAAATAACGATTTTAAAATTATTTATTTGATAAATCAGACAATATGATAAATTTTTTTATTTCTACTAACTAATTTTATAAGTAAAATTAAACCAAAGAAAACTAGCACAAATCAGATTATTGTTTGATTGACACAAATCAGATTATTGTCCGATTGACACCCAGACAGAATGCAGCATGCTAATGCTGTCGCTTATTCTTGTCAATAGTGATGCAGACCTGAAGAGCAGAATGGCTTGAAAGCTGTCGCCGGTCCATGCTCGACGAACACCTCTGATACCCTATCACATTCTGAAAACATTGTTACATTGGACCCGGAAAGTGTCCACAACTCTTTTAGTGCAGGGTTCCATAGCCAATCCAACTACAAAAAGGTAAACCGAAATCCTCAAAGTTAAACTACGCATTAACTTAATCGGTTATAATTTGTGAACTAGTTGACCCAGATACTTGTGATAATTCTCCTATTAAAAAGGCGTACTATGTATGCGAGCGAAGCCGCGTGCAAGGCTAGTGGTATAGATAGATGTATATTCAGTAATACAAATATTGTAATACTTATTCGGAATAGCAACTAAAAAGGCACGTGCGGCTTATCATATGGGAACGCGCCAAAATTTCACGTAACATAGCATAGGTACTTACCTACACGGAGACAACTACCGCAGTTTAATGATTCACAGTTATAAATAACTTTTTAATTAACTTATACAATATGATTCTTCATTGACACCGACATAATATCACTACATACGTGGGTCTTATAATAAAGTTCAATGATTTTCCATCTGTCTGCAAATCATTCAAAGAACGAATCCAACTATTTTCATGGGCGTACACCATCAAGCTAAGTTATTATTTGAAATTCTGGAATTATTTGGAATCCTGAGTGATTCCTAAAATTACTTTCAGAGAATTTAATTGCTTCTAGTACAGTTAGTAAGTATAATATATTATGCTTACTAATATAATATGTCACCGTAAATGTCCAAAATGCTGCATATCTTAAAATACACGAGTGTGAGTTTTTTCTATTCATGGCAATTTCGGTCTTATACTAGGGAATGTTAAGTTACACCATGACAGATTGGATAAATTTAGAAAAAAAGTACATTTATTTCTAAATGGAAAGATTGGCTTAGGTTTGTTTATGCACTAAGCCTTTTTGATCAATTTAAATTCGGCCAAAATACGTTGCTGGTTCATCTTTTTTGAATTTGTAGGTTACTTTTGATAATGTCAGTGTGAGGAGCGAAACGGAGCGGAGTAAAAGCCATGCACAAATTTTGTTAATTCTCACATTTAACAATTAGTACTTATTAATAAAGAAATTAAATGATAAATATATTATGATGACCGAACGGCCGAATGGTGAGAGGCCGTAACTGCGGAGCCAACGGTTGCGGGTTCGATTCCCGCCCGGGACAAATAACTGTGTGCATGAACATGTTAATTTTTTTCCGCGTCTGGGTGTATAATATTTATTTATGTACAAATTATTAAAAAAAAATAACCCATAACACAAGCATAATACTTGCTTACTTTGGGACTAGATGGCTCTATGTGGGTTGTCCCACGTATTATTATTATTATATTAGTAATCATATAGCTATCGTTTCATATTAATTCATTAATAATTACTAATTAATATATTGCACTGTGCACTGTGGAACGTAAACCTTCGTAGACGATTTCCAAATTAGTGTTTCTAAGTTACGTAGAATGTTATTAGTGCACGTTAATATGCAAATTATCGAGTCGTAAGAATACATCGTAGGATTCTATTCATTCCTTAATTTCAGATAAGGTTTCGTGTCAAATAACCGCTAACTGTTTCTTTCGACACTGTGATGACACAAAGTATAATTATGGGCATTGATCGTAGCTCATTAAAATCGACGAATGGGAAACGCTGAACTCGACAAAAAGGCGAACAGAGCGCAATTTGCTCCGGCGCCCGTCCACTCTTTCTTATTGAAATCATTCGAGTCCGCTGCCGCTGAATTCAATTAGAGCGAGCCCGTTACACCGCGTCGAGTATTTTTCAATTAAAGCGAAGGCTTTGTCCGAAATCAGAAGCCCCACCGCAGAGATGCACCGGTACAAAAAAAAACTTCTTGCAGCATCTAAAAATAGATGATTTTATCTTTTGTTGTCAATTTTATCGAAATATGCGCGTCGATGTCTTTTATTAAAACTCACGATTTTTTATGGTATACTTTACAATCGTTAGATACCGTGAAAATTTTCATTTCAACTAATTTTTCATTAAGGATCATCATTCAGTATTATAAAATTAGGAAATGGAAAATCAATTTTCTTATAGGTAATAGAAAATCACATTATAGTTATTTATTATATGTTAATTCTCGACAAGACGTGTGTTATTTATTAAATTATATATTTATTAAATTGGCTGATGGAATTATCACTTGGTCAGTGTGGATTACACAAAATAGATGTCTTACATATTTATTCCCAAATAAACACTATCGCAAGTAATTTTCATTTTAAAACAAGTCTTAGTAATAAAGAACAATACAAAGGCTAGGTAATTCAGATGACACAAAATCTTAATTAAAAAAAAATCTTAATGGTAGGTACCATTACAAACAACGGTCGCGGGTAGCTTACACAGACAAACTTTAATAAAAGTTTTACAAAGAACTAAAATTGTATGCCCTGGACAGAGTTTTAAATAAGATTTTTCTTATTTCGATTAACAAATACTTAGGGGGCAGCGCGGTAATTTTCATCGGACCATTGAGTTGACAGAAAATGCCCATTGCCGTACAATAAAGTAAGTTAATGAGCCGCGCACGCGCTCTCCTGTCAGATAGCTTTTTGCCAAATTCACTTGCCGTCACATCCCGTTCGTCGGTATGTCTGCCATTAAAGCGGCCACACGCTTTAGTATTTCATTCGACTGTATTATGTTCATGAATTAATGTTTAATAAATTTATACTTTTTATACTTTGATTCCCTGATCTCTAAATTTAGTTTCAATCATCTATCTATATATGATTACGTGCAGAGAAAAGTTTAGATCCCTTCTTAAGCATACTACGTGCACGGAGGAGTGTGAGATTTGACATAGGTAGTTTAAGTTTATGTTGAGTAGGAGCGCAGAAAGCTAAAATCTATATACAGGTTGAGTTTTTGAGATGAAACTGTATCGCCAAATTCTAAACTACGAAAAATAGCGAAAAGTGTTCTAAGGGGTCATGAGCTCGATTTTAGAGAAAACAAAACTGCATATTTACATTTTTTTAAATCTGTTAATTTAACAGGAACAGGAAATCAAACCACTTAAATTGACAATTTTCTGTATATAAATACGTGAAGAGAAAACTTTAGACCTTTTTTTAAGCATACTACGCATACAGAGGAGTGTGAGATTTAGCATAGTTAAAGTTTATGTGGAGCACGAGTGCAGAAAGCTAAAATCTATATACCTATATATGCTTTAAATACTGTTAATCATACGAGTTTAATAGTCAGGCGTTTGATGCAGTTTGAATTGGATTACTCTCGCCTATTTATTATTGGTGGATTCAAAAAATTGAGTACGGTCGAAATTCCAGCGGCCACTGTTCTTTGTAATTGTGTAATGATCTCAAGACATCGAGTGAAATAAACTTTGCATTTTTATACAAATATGGTTAATACAAAAATGTGTTACTCTTTTCTAATCGACCAGCAAAATTTCGACATAGAAGAAGAACTCAATAAGCGAACTAGAAGAATTAGAAAAAAAAAACAACGGTCCGTAAAACATAGTTATAGGGACGTTACGTATTTCCATGCGAGTGAAGTTGCTGGTAAAAGTAACGGCATAAATTTCTTAATCAAATCTTCATCGGTCTCAACGTCGAAGCTTTTATTATAACTGATTACTCATTAAACTTAACAAGACTTATCAAACCTATATTATTTCAAATTTATGGTAAAAAAATATCGTAATATTCAATTAAATGTACTTTAATAAGCGTTCGCAGCCCATAAAACCAGTATAAAATTATGATTACCAAAAATGGGGGGTTACCGAAATCACTTATAACCGTTTCTCTGCGCATGCAGAAATCAAAAGAGCGTTTCGTTATACGTATAAACGTTTCGATGAGACGATTTAATTTTATGTTTCGAATATAAAATTGTAGTCCATTGGTCGTTTATAATCCTTATTATAGTCTGTCTTCTTGATTCAGTTGCCATTAATAAAAAAAATGTGTTCATTGCTTGGTAAGGGCCGTTCATGATAAAATAAAAAATAATTACTGGTAACACTTTTCTGTTTCGCTACTATTTTACTAATGGTCATACTAATACAATCTTTGTACGGAAAAATATGTATTAAGGTTTGTAGTATGAAATTGTCGTTAGATATAGGAAAAAAAAAATGATTAGAGTATAATTAAATACAAAAAATGTATGATTTAATCAAAATATTATTATTGTGTTTACAATAAAAAAAAATATTTATTAGATGATAAGTTTTATTTTTAGGATTTTTTAATTACTGTTTAATTTGGTATAAGCTTTTATTTTGAAATTGTAAATTACCTAGTTTTTATATTAGAATTATGTGATATTGTCTTATTTCTTGTTGAATTGTTGATACAAAAAATCCATAAAAAAATATTTAATATTTAATGATGAGCGCAAAGTGCCGAGATCCATATTCTCTGATTATTTCTGCTATATAATAAAATAAAATATCTATGAACGAACTCAAAAATGCCTTTGCGATAGAATTCTGGATAGCAGAAGTGAACAAAGTTCGTAAACGCGATTTCTACTGCTTCTCGGAAACTAAATTTTTTACCATGGAGGAAGTTGTCCAAATTGTGGAAAAAATGGTTGTCGGTATACCAACTCCGTCAAGTATTGTAACTTCACTAATTTTTTGTAAGTGGAGTGTGGGAGTCTTGCATTATCGTAAAGTGATAATGGGATTGGACCAAATTTTAGTTAACACATAGTTTTAATAATTTTTTTTTAAATACGAATAAAGTAAGTCTACTCATCATAACACGATAATTTACAATACGGGTCCCTTTTAATGCGAGTCCGACTAGCACTCAATCGGTTAACATTTTATTGTGGTCTAGCTATGAAAACGGTGTTATAAGTGGAACCATTAGCTCCGACTTATTAAGTGATATTCAGTCGAATTTTTCAAAATTTTAGTACAATATATATTTTTTTATTTATTTACACATTACATAAACACGAAGCTATATATGCATAAGCTCACTGCTGTTTCCCAAAAACATAGGCATAATAGAAAAAAATATATATATAAATTTTCGATAACAATAAAAACGCAGGCACATTCCGTGTTCGCGCGACGCGTAAAAAGATCGCGGTCTTGCGTCGCGCGTGCGACGTTTCTTGAGTCGCATGCAGGCATCAATGGACCGCTGGCTGGACGTGGCACAAAAAGCGCCGCTCTGCGTGTCCTCATTAGTATGTGCGATGTGGTCGAATGTAACCATTAATTTATTGATAATAAAGTATTGAATAATGCAAGCGCCGCACCGTCTTCCTGCCACGCGAATTCGCAACGTATATTTCATTTCCGACGGGGCGGCATTATTTTGATGACTGTTACTAACTGCAATAGTAATAATAATAATAATAATAATAATATCTGGGACATTCCACACAGCGCCATCTAGTCCCAAAGTAAGCAAGTATTATGCTTGTGTTATGGGGTACTTATGGTATGTGGGTAGGTACTATGGGGAACCCGCGAAATAATGTTAATAATAATAGTAACGCGACATTAAAAATTTACTGATGGCTCCTCCTCGTCTTCGAGAAAATAATTGGAAAACAAATGAAAAACAGATTTGTTAATTCTGTGGAAACCGAGCGAATTCTAACAGCGAGTTGCACCAAAAGTGATAACGTAAACGTATATAGCATAAAGTAAAAATTAACAGATATACTATGATCAGAACCATGATGTCTTCCATGTCCGCATTTGATTGTACTAGGTATGAAAGTCATCATCGTTGTAATCAAAGTATAGCTGTCAATTTTTACTTTTTATGCGTTATACGTTTACGTTATCTCTTCTAGTGCAACTCGCTGTAAGTTCTAAATCCGAATTGACCTTCTCGAACTGTCGAGATTGAATCACGAATTTTGTGAAATACATTATGCTGCGCTAAAATAAAACTATGATTTCCCTAGAAAAAATCTTATAATCGGTCGTTTAGTTTCACCGATTAAAAGGTAAATTTTGTATGTTCCCTTAGCTGTGTTATTATAACATATAAATATTTTATGAATCCAAATTAGATCGAATTAATTTAAATGAGGTTGCTTCCCTAGGCTCAGTGATCGTACAACATTTTGTCGTTATTTATCTCATACATTATGACACAGCAAAACTTTAAATATTATGTGTCTTACAAATTGTAATGCGGCTAAAGTTTTTTAAAATTATAATGCTTCACAAATGGATCAGTAAAATTGTAAACTGTCACATTAATAATAATAATAACAATAATAGCGTAACATCACAACAACGTCTTGACCCCAAACTAAGCATTAGCTTGTGTTTTAGGTACCAAGCGAAGAGACATATAACAACGAAGACCCGGTACTAATATCAGTATTCATCATATAAATACTGACCCGACCTGGGATTCGAACTCGGGACCTCCAGCCCCGTAAGCAGGGTCGCTACCCACTAGGCTAAACAGTCGTCAATTATACAATTAGTGTTCAAGATTCTTTATTTAGTTTTATTGTTTGTTTACAATTATAAATTTGCAAACACTTCTATAATGTTTACTTGGCAACAGAAAACTGAGCAGTGAGGAAAAAAATAGGGCTTGAAAATGTGACGAAGGATAGTGCATGTCTCGAACTAAACCAGTGACACACGACTGACGTGGTCGCGACCGACCGAGCTTTGCAAATAAAAGCTCGCTTGGATGTAGTCAGCGAAGTCTTATCAACATAAAAGGCGTGTACGACAATCGGCGACCGTCGCCGATAAGTGGGAGCCTCAGAAACCTTAATCAGGTCTTGGAAATTTATGTGCGTTCGGTGTGGTGCTAATTAAAATAGTTGTCGGACAGCCGCCGTCGAAGCTATCTGTCGCACATGCGCAACGGTACACGCAACGATAAGGTAAATTTTCGGTTCGCATATTCCTTATGACGACGCTAATGATACTCCCTGATCTTATCTATGGTTATGAAAATACAAAATCGGTCAAGTACAAGTGAGACTCGATGCTCAAAGGTTCCGTATTGTTATATAATATATCTAAAGTTACTTACCACCAGATGACACGTAAACGTGTAGGTATTTCAATTTAAAAATAATAAAAAAAAAAAAATTTCGTTATATTAGTTAGACCTTACTTCTTGCCAAATGTTATAATTCTGAGTCAATGAGAAGGTAGGTACCCTAACCGAATAATATTACATACCTATAGTTTTTAACTTCATTGTCCCAACCTCTTAAAATAATTTTAGGTCGATTATCTTCATGTAAGGAGGTAAATGACGAGGCTATACATTATTTATTTATCCGTTTATTTAATATTACAATTTACAATGACAAAAACACACATTTTTAAATTGGCGGCAGTCCACACAGATTGAGTGAACGAGAAGAAAGAGAGAGTGAGGGGCATAGTGTTTTTATAGTGTTGCCTGCTTGGGGCAAAGCGTTGCTGTCATACAGTAAAACAATACTCAACAGATTATAGAGTAAAACTCATTTATTTTTATTTTACTCTTTTTAAAGGGCCTCCATTTTAATATTTTTGGCGTTTTATTTAAATTAAATATTTTATTGAGGTCAATCGTTATAATAAATTTACAATACGTCATTCACATCGTATCCCGCTTGCGTACGTACGTCTACCTCAACATTTCTATAACGTCAAAAACTGCACTATGTTCGTGTAAAGTTGACATTGATTTTGACTTCATTTGGTATGTTTTTTCCACATGTTACTTTTAATTAATTATATAAAAATAAATCCTTGTACACAGAACAGTGAAAAATAAATTTTACACATTTAACAAAATTTTATTAAATCTGACATATATGATTTGCCTATTAATTATTATTATTGCTGTAAAGTATTTAATTAGCTATAGAAACAACTTTAATGCCCATCAATTTGACTTGAATTGCTATCCAATTTTATATTTTTGCCAACCACGAGTAGCGTCACAAGTATGGCTGTATTCGTTGACAGAAAAAAATAAAAGTTCAATATTTTGCAAATCGTTAAAATTACAGACCTCTTTTATTCTTTTTATATTTATTTATTATTATTTTCATATATTATTATTTTTTTATAATGTAGGTATACACCATAACAACGTCTTGGCCCTAAACTATGCATTAGTTTGTGTTTTGGGTACCAAGCGAAGACACCACATGCATATAACAACCAAGACCCGGTATCGATATTCATCATATAAATACTGACCCTACCTTGGATTCGAATCCGGGACCTCTAGCTTCGTAGGCAGGGTCGCTGCCCACTAGGCTAAGCGGTCGTTTTATTTAAATGAGTTATCTGTGTTAAAAATATTCCTTCTTTCTGTGTATCGAGAGTGAGTTAACAAAGGCAAAGCGGTCATGGCCCACACAGACCACACGGGTTAATTGGACCACATAATTCAGTCCCGTGGGCGTATCGGGCCGTTTTTGGCGGCAGACGTAGATTGACGCGCGGCACTTATTAACTTTGATAAAAATGGTATCTTGTCTGATTGGTTACTAGTTACTAGTAACATCAAAGGCTTGTCTTGTGAAAATATTGCTGGTCGTAGAACATTTGATTACAGAAATTATGGTAAGAATATTATAGAAATTGAATTTAAGATTGCGCAATTGGATTACTTATTAGTCTTATAAAATAAATGCTTTGTTATGTCATAGGCAGATTTTTTTTATTTAAAGTCTATGTTCTTTTCAAATTATCTATAACAGGTGGTCACCGCCTCACGATTTATACAATCTTAAATTCAACTAAAAAATGGGTAATTTTTCTCTCCTATGGTCAGTCAAATAAGTAATTAATTATAATGATAATAATATCTAAGACATCACACACGGTCATCTAGTCCCAAATTAAACAGAGGCCTGTGTACCTACTGTGGGTATCAGTGGTGGATAATATAGCATAAAGCATTATTTAAAACGCGTCATTTACGCCCAACGGATTTAGCATATTATATTGGTTGCCTCTTGGTGCTATTAAATAGCGCGACGCGATCCCGCAGTCAATGCGATCATCACAACGAAACACGTCCTACAATGAACGCGATCGTGCGCTGACCGATTTGCGCAGCTGTCGGTCGACAGCATGTGACCGCCGCCCAACGCAACGAACGAACAAGACGCGATCGCATGCCGAGTGCTGCAGCAGACTAAACAGTCGTGGTATATATTCTCGCGCTAAGCATTTTCGCGTGTTATGCTATAGCATGGTATATAAATAAACATGCTAAAATAATATAGTTTATAGTCTGAAGCATGTTTTTAAAATATAGCTCATTTTTACACCACTGGTGGGTATTGTCTAATACCCACTGGTGGTGCCCACCAACTGAAATACTTAGAATTTTTTTTATATACAAATGCAATACAGATATTTTACACCTAGACACGGAACGATAGACCGGTTTATGCACACAAATTTTTGCCTTGAGCGGGAATCTTCAAAAAGGAAAGACCCTTTTTGCCGATTGACTTTTTCTTTCCGGTTTAAAGCAGTTGCCCTCCATTAAACTTTGCTATCATTTTGCGACACCACCCTACACGCAGTCGTTTCTGGTCTTCCATCAAATCATGCGGTATCCATCGAGTGTAAAGCTTCCGTACCTTCAGATGCACATGTAATTTTTTTTGCATTTGACTCATTCCAATGCCTAATACAGTACGAATTTGCTGACATGTAATTTTATTATCAGTCTCAACTAACTGACGTACGGTATCAATATTAAATTCGGTAACCGCACTCGTTGGTCGACTTTCACGTGCATCATCATGAAGATAATTACGTCCACGTCTAAAATTACTGAACCACGTATACACAGAGCTACGAGATGGAGCTTTATTACCAAATTCCACTTGAAGTCTCTGGAAACTCCCTAACTGACTTAAGCCGCAGCGAAAATCATAAAAATCATAGCGTGAAAATGTTCTCTAGTTAAGTTCATTGTAAATGCGACCCACAATTTTCAAACCGACGCCACAATCAAGAAACAAATGACTATCACGCAATTTAAAAAGTAACGTGTTCCCAGAGAGTTCCATTTTCAAATTTCAAAAATAGGTTTATATTTTTTTTTAATTGTAAATGGCCAGTACCTGAAACTTTTAGTATGCTCACGTATATAAGAAGGGCATTCAGTAACAGTAACAAACAAACATGCCAACTATACTTAAATGTAGTATTATAAACAACAGCCAATACGATTGTACTGTAGTGAACTTTTTTGTATACTTTATACTGTGCTGTCACATCAATCAAAGTATTCTGCATAGGGGCGGTCGTTTGGGTCCCTGGATTGTCAATGTGGTCTCATTAAGTCAACTGACGCTGTTCTGCGCTTGTTCTCGGTGCGGACATGCGTGCGCGCACTCTGAATGTCAATCGTCGTATCGCATAAAGGGCCTTTTAACATAAGCATTAAAAGAACGACTTTCATAATTTCGATCAGAACATCTTCCAGATACTAAATCATCTAGTGCAATGTTGACTTGTTTTCTTGCTATAAGAATACCGTGTTCTCAAATCAGCGATGTACTAACTTTTCATTTAATGATTGCTTAGCTTTAGCTGCTTATAATTTATACTTAAAATACTTGGGCTTTGTAAAAGCATCCTTATATTCTTCAATAAAATTTAAAAAAATAGTAGAACCTACTGACGACGCTTCGGAAAATGACACTGTTGAGAAGAAGATACCAAGAAACTCAATTACTCGGGACGACGCGACGATTCGTTTCCTATGTCATAGTATGAATAAATACTGTTAAGATAGAAGGTATAATATTTTTCCCTGTAATTTGAGACCTATCGTTTTTTTTTTTAATAATTGCATGCACTCGCTGTGAACAAAAATAGTTACGTCATTTGAAACACGACCGCATGTAAACGCATGTAATTCAGTTTTACAGCTGCATTTCTCGACCGTAGGCCCCAATTAAGGCGCCGGCATCGTCGTAAATCCTCTCAGTGGCCTGTAATCGCCACCTTTGCGCACTCATTGCGTTTAATTTCTTAATCGCACCTTTAATTGAAATGTTAAGCCTTCGTCGCGATAACGGAGACATGGCCATCGACATACGTGTCTGATTTTTTTTTTAAAACACCAGTAGCAGACGTAAATGCTTCGACATGCATAAGAAACAAATGTACTCCCTACTTTTGTTAAGGACACATTTAGGCTCCTCAAACTGAAGTGTTCTGTAAGATTTGACAGAAAGATAATAAACAAACAAAAAAATCGATTACAAACAGAGAAAAACAAGGAACTGAACTATTTTGTCTTTGCTTATTTGTATATAATTGTTTTGGAAAATAGACTGATTCCAACAAAATTATATGCAAGAAGAATATTTTAAAATCTTTATACGTGGTTGATTATGAATGGGAGTTTTTCTCGACCGTTTCACAAGCATACACTAGATGGCAGCACAGCCAAACCTCAGTGGAAAGGCTACGTATTAATACATGGATTAATATCAAAAGAATAATTCTAAATTAATTCATATAACTAAAGATTGTAAATAAAATATATTGAAAAAATTTGAATCCCACGCAATGATGGAATCAATGTTAATTTATGGTTAAACTTCGCCCACGCGTTCATATGGGCATTAAAACCTTTTAGTGGACGAACTTTTACTGAGATAAGTTTGAATCGAATTATTGATTGCTTTGTTTGTTGTCACTTAGTTTTCGACTCAAGAATTTAATTAATGAAACCTCAATAAAACACTCACAACATAATTTTTGCCTATAGGTGTTAACTTTTATAAGTAATAAAATTCAGGAACAAAACACTAAATGCGAATACTTTGAGTACGTAGAGAGTAAGATCTCAGAGCCCCAAACATAACTTACTAGTATTTTCTGAAGGACAAAACTTGGGGTAATATATACTTACTGTACACATTTTAACCTCGCGCTCATACTTACGCCTGAATGTTTTTTTGGTGTCTAGGGGGATGTTTCGTCCTTCCGATTCGTCTAGCTGGCCACATATATTTTTGAATTAGTTCCCTAAATAACATATATGAAGATCAAACATCAGAATGTAAGAGAAGTCTAATTATTTTTTCTGGGAGCTGCAAAGCGTTTAGCGGAAGTTATGGCCGGCAGGAATTGCCTAAGAGGGTTGAATACTGTTTTGGAAATATATTCTACAAAATATATCATATAAAAATCAGCCATCAGAATTTAAATTAAATGAGCTTTATTTTTATTCACCTTTCTCCCCTGGTACCTGTAAATTGCCGTCCACTCAACCTAGCAGAAATGCAGGCGTTTAAAAGTACCTACTAACATTATATTAGTCTCAAATTTTGTCCTTCAGAAAATAAGTTATGTCTGTGGGGCTCTGAGATCTTGGACCGAGGACGGAAATTTTTTTTTCCAGACTTATAAGTCTTTACTTTTGGATGATGTTAGCGGTGGCAATTACATGAAACCTTCTTTAGTCATGCAACTTTCCGTAGGCTTCATGGGTTTATATTTGACAGCCCAGAAAAAACAGTTGCATAGAGAGAAGCTCGGAGGAATGAGAGAAGTGAATTTTGTGCGCTAATGGGGTGCAGTTATCTACCATTTATTAGATGGCGCTATAATCGCTGGTACCTTGTCACTACTTGAAAAATTGTCATTGTCAATACCAAAATATTTCTCGTGATCGGACAAATTATATAAAGATTATTTTTTAAATGTATTCCTTACTCATCGTTGTAAAATTAAAGAACTTTTTAAAAGAGAAAATAGCGGGAACGAATTGCATTTTCACTTCGACTATTATTTTTGCGGTGTTTTGTATGAGTAGACGAGACGGGGATACATCACTATACTCCATAGACGAAAGGGCAGTTGAAACAATGGATCGCTTCGCCTCGGAGATTTCATACCGAATAAGACTAATTTGGAATGGGCTTACTAGCTTTCATTTGATACTCATATTGTTCTAAAAACAAAAAAAATCTTCCTCTTTTTTTTGGTTCGCAGACGCCATATTAAAATATAATATATGTCCTTCCACAATTAAGATGAATCTGACGACACCTCATATGTTCAAATCCATCCAGCCGTTTAGGTTATAAGGTGTAACAAACAAATAACTAGGATCCGAACATATATACACTCGAAAAACATTACCCTCTGCAGTCGTCGGGCAAAAACTTTCAAATGGCTATGTATCTTCTGACAATCCGTCACAAGAATTAGCGGCCCATTTATACCTTATAAGGTGACATCATCATCATCATCATCATCATCAGCCCATTTTTACCCCACTGCAGGGGCTTAGGCCTCCCCCAGGGTGAAGAGGGGGGCTTGGAGCTTAAGTCCACCACGCTGCTCCACTGCGGGTTGGGAACTGTAACGACCGCCATCTATTGACAGCGTCCGGGACCGTCAGAAGGTGACATCGTATTCATGTAATAATATATCTATGGTTTCAACTACTTTCATGTCATTTCATGAGATTTTTTTTACGAACATAATATGTGATTATTTTTTTCTTTGTGACTAGTTTTCCATTTTATTTTAATAATTTGATGATTAAGCCCAAGGATTCAAGCCAGCGTATGCTTTACCAATGTTTATGAATTCAAATCTATATACTAGTACAAATATTGAACAGACAAGCAAACCTAACGAGCCCAATAAGGTCCCAGGGTCAAAACGGTACAAAATAGGGTCGGATGTGAGAGGTCTATTAAGCACCCGTCACGGCAGCGGCGCCGGCCGTTTCCTGCGTACCGCAATTCTATTGTTCTCCGCTAATTGAATCGATGCTGCTAATACGTACGGGTTAACGTGGGTTGGAATTTTGAGTTAAGTTTAAGCTTAGTTTAAGTTTTAGGTTTGATTTTGTCTATTAGCTGATCTAGTCTCCTCCGCTTCGTGTAATCTTTTACTATACCTACATCATATGGATTTATGTCAACTTTCAGGTCTTTGGTCCACCTAGGTCCTGACGGGTATAGAATAAGAAAACTCACCTTGGAATAAAATACGTAAGATATAAGCTATGATTTATTTTACTCAATATTAATTTTGGTCTCTTTTTCAAATTATTGTTTTGTTGAATATATTTTATAAGTACCTACTACACAAAAAATCAAATCAAATATCTCTATTTTATATTTATGTAACATAATCTGGGAATACGTCACAACAGTGAACTTATTACGTGGTTGGAAAACGCTTAAACGAGCATTCAAAAAAGTGCTGCTTCCTTTCAGGAGAATATGCAAGAAACTGAAACGCTCTTTAAAATAAAATAAAAAAACATGTAAACAATATTTTAACAATAAGTGGTAAAATATTAATATTAATAAAACAAACTGATAGGCTAGCGGTTTTGGATTATGGATTTTTATCGTTTAAGTAATCGGATACTCTAAAATAAGCTTTTCAATAAAGCTATAGTTTTATTGTAGTTTTAAACTTGTGAAGGGGTAAATCTTAAATCTCAACTGGGTACTTATTGTAGAAGCGTGTACTTTGCCCTTTGAAAACGATTTAGTGATTTTATGGAGTCAGCTAATATGGTCAGCAAGTTTATCTTTGTTTCTTGTATTAATATAATCCTGATATTTTTTTTTTAAATACTAAAATATATTTTTTTACATACTTTATAGTTCCAAATATATAATGAGACGACAATGTCATTATGTTAATTTCATTAAACATGTTTCTAAGTGATACTTTAGGTATTAAGCCTTATAGTTAATGAATTGCTCGAACAGCTCGTTTCTGTAGTATGAACATTGTATCTACATAAGCAGTATGAACATTGTATCTACATAAGCATTGTATCTACAGAGCAGAATGTCATAAGTGAACAAGCTATGGAACTCGCTGAAGTACCTACACAAAATTTTACAATTTCTGTGTTTGAAAGGAAGTGAATCCTTTTTAGAGTGTGAGTTGCAGAACCGAGCCTTTTCACCAAATTAGTAATATGAGGATCCCATTGCGATTCATAGAGGACGCTATCAATAGATGGCGGTCGTTACAGTTCCCAACCCGCAGTGGAGCAGCGTGGTGGACTTAAGCTCCAAGCCCCCCCTCCTCACCCTGGGGGAGGCCTAAGCCCCTGCAGTGGGGTAAAAATGGGCTGATGATGATGATGATGATTGCGATTCATTGTCTACTGTGATTCCCAAGAATATAGAGCAATTTACAAGGTAAACAATCTGTAAACAACAATCTGCAAACACTTAACTTGATTACCACAAAACATTTGAAAGTTGAGGATTTAGTTACATTAGGTAACTTAAGCGCATTTCCCGTCATTTTATATACATTGTACCCATTCTTCTTCTCTTTCTATAGCCAAAAGGAAAGAAATTCAAAAAAATAATTCATTTTTTGACTACCAATAAAACGTGACCTCCACCTGTTCAATAAGGAAGAGTACATACAAGATCTCATTCCAAGGATAGGTCTAGAAATGCAAAAATTACGAAGTTGTGATCAACTGGGCAGACGAACATAGCTGGAGATGCCTATACGGCAAGATGACCCTAAAAATTAAGTCATGTGAACTAACACGTAAAGCCAGTTTTGCAGTTTTGTTTTGCAATATTCGCTTTGACGTAGAAGTTTTTGTGACCTAATCTATAATGTATAATCTAAAATTCTTGATGGAAAAGAAAATAAATATTCCATGGAAAAATACATGTCTTGTGTAATTTCACAAAATGTTTGATTAAAACAATGATAATGATTTACGGTCTTTCTAATCATTGAGCTGACATTTTGCTCACGATTTCGATAGTTTCAAAGTTATGAGACGCTCAATTGTGCTTATTATGTTATCTAAGTGTATGGTATCATCATCATCATCATCAGCCCGTGTCTCTCCACTACAGGATATAGGCCTCTCCCAAGGCTCGCCACCACACACGGTCCTCCGCCTTCCGCATCCAATTACCCCCGGTATGGTGCTTCAGGTCATCAGTCCATCCAGTGTATGGTATAGACATACTAAATATTGAGATCCTATGACGTTGTTACGTCGGTTTATCGACACTTCTTCATCACTAGTTTTGTTATAGAAAAAAAAAGAACCAATCTGATGGAACTTTTCTGGAAAGCACTCCAACGTCTGAACTAGTTTATAGAACACCGAAAACAAATTCACTTCAAATAAAAAAAACTCACGTGTGTTTTTCATATGAGGCAATGTCGAGATTATCGTATCGTAAAAATAATCAAATAACTAATTGCAATTGACAGCTTAGGTAATGTAAATTTTAATCGGCCATCACTGACACCGAGCCATGCGTCGTAAACGCTAGAAATAGTCAAATGAAGCTTGTCACGGCGCGTGAACTCCTCACTCCACTGACTGACTACAGTATTGTAGCTGCACGACCCCTTTTTTTCATTTTCGACATTTATCATGATATCCATTGTACATACATTATCAACGAAACGTCTTTTGAATAGGTAGACATTTTTTTATAATCGATTTTACTATCATATGAAAAATACACTTCATTGTTTTATTGTCAGTATGAAATTTTCAATAAGATAATATAAATAGTAAGAAACGTATATTAACAAAACAATTTTTTTTTGTCTTAGGCTTGGGACTTTGTGGGCCTCTTGAAGCCCAATCGTGTCGTTAGATTTTTAGGGTTCCGTAGCCAAATGGCAAGAAAAGAACCCTTATAGTTTCGCCATGTCCGTGCGTCCGTCCGTCCGTCCGTCCGTCTGTCTGTCTGTCTATGGTTTTTCTCGGAAACTATTGGCAATATATAGATGAAATTTGGAAGGTAGGCGTAATCTATGAACCGCTACACAACAACGTAGAGAAATTAAGATTTTTTTTTGGGATAGGTCGCCATACATGTAACTGAAGTACGAAAAAAATAAATTCATCGTATCTTAACGCGAGAGGTACCAAACGATAGGTCTTAAAAATGATATCCAGGTTCCAACAATTTTTTTTATTTAAGTCAACAGTTGTTGAGATACGCAAACCTAAAGTCTTAGTTTTTGTTAGCGTCATGTGCCTTCCTCCCTCCCCCCCTTTACCAGCTGAACCCTTGTTTTGTGAACTATCACAGCTAACTAGACTGTATTATTTAACGAGTAATAAATTAACTTACAAAATGTACTTCTATAAGTAAAAATTTTGTAAAAATTCCATAGAAAATGACAAATAGCGTTTGGCCAATAAGCGAAAATAGATGCATTTTATCTTTGTGGTGTTATTTATTGTAAAAGATAATTTTTAAAAACATTTTATGATGAAAACTCCATTGTATTACAAGGTATTATAAATTTACGCTTTCCTTTGCAGAGCTTATTCTGTTCACAATCGATACAAAAAGTCAAAGGTTCACTGTAATAAAATAAGTAATAAAAATTGTTTCTAGCTATCAGTGCACTCATGTTATTACTTTTCGGATTAGCCAGAGAGGATCGAGCGCCTTCTAAATAACTAACGAAATAAAAGTTAAATATATTTATACAATAATTCTTAAATTACATAATAGATTAATGGTTAAGTTCGATTAAAGTCGCGTTCGTTTTTTTATATTGTATGGCGGTACGGAACCCTTCGTGTGCGAGTCCGATTCGCACTTGGCCGGTTTTCTAATGAGATTTCTATTATTTTATTCCATGTAACCAATGACAACAACTGAAAACATATAGGCATCTGAACAAAGGCCAACTGGGCATAAAATGTGAGATAATGTGTCTAGTACCCGTAATACAAACATAATACTTG
This sequence comes from Luffia ferchaultella, assembly GCA_949709985.1. Lineage (NCBI taxonomy): Eukaryota > Metazoa > Arthropoda > Insecta > Lepidoptera > Psychidae > Luffia > Luffia ferchaultella. The sequence continues at coordinate 14,491,766 of OX453253.1, read as the reverse complement.
CTTATTTTAGAATTAGATGGCACTGTGTGGGATGTCCTAGCTATTATTATTATATTTTAAATACTTGGGCTTTGTACTCCCGCGATTCTAGACAAATCGCGGGAGTAATGCCAGAAATACGATATCACTTGGTGATTCATGGTACAAGCACAAGTACACACAACTGAGGCACGAGAGTTGATAACATTTTCCAAGTAATATTTATAAACAATAGAATTTTAAATTTAATTATTTGTATATATTCGACATTTTATTGTAGTAAACGTAAATAACTAGATATTTGATTATTAAATGGCCGTAAAATGTTGTTTACATCATTTACCAGGCTTGATTGGATTCACAAAAATAATTTCTCTTTTTTACGACCCCAATTTGCAATAGTTTAATTATGAAGCCCCTCCCTCTCCCATCGTTAATTTCGCTCAAACTTGACGTAATAACCCTTAAGTACGGACTCTCTTGTTTACGAAGATCGATAAATCAGTCGGTGAGAGAGAAAAAAAAATGCGTACCCAAGTATATATAGTTCTTTCAATTTATAGAGCGGAGTCTTGTGCTGGAGTACTTATACACGAACGACTGATTTTAAATACCTATACATGTACGTATACAGTCTATTATTCTCTAATTTTTGTGCTAGTTATTTTTTTCGCCAGTTTTTGATCTGTGAACTACATCTATGTCGTGATAGCCCGACCGCAGCGAAACTGTTCGAAGTTTAGAAGGCCGTGCAGCCGTGGTTCGAATCCGGGTGTATAAAAATTATACTTTTTTACTTAAGTACATAACTATCACTGACTCTGTGCCTTGGAGAACACGTTAAGCCGTCGGTCCTGGGTGTCATCAACAGATGGCAGTCGTTAAAATCCACCAACCCACACTGGAGCGGCGTGTTGGATTAAGCTCCAAGCTCCCTGACTCTGGGAGGAGGCCTAAGCCTCTGCAGTGAGACATAATGTACTGATATGGTATGGTATTCAAACGTCACTTCAATCACTCTACATAGATAAATAATCTATCTCGAAAGATTTAATCTTTGAATTTTTAACACTACGTTTTATTTTGATTTTGCTATTTAAAACACTAAATGAAGATATACCTAACTGGTATTAAATTATATACTTGGATACATTAAATATCTAACGTTTATGTATTGAGACGAAGTCGCAACTTAACAACATTTTAGATTTTCATAGTTAATATAATGTTTTATTGCCCTGGACAACGTTCCCACACTATTGTGTTTGCTGGATTTTCTTTTGCTTCCTTATTACTTCAAATAATAAGACCAAAGAGGCAAACGGACATGTAAAACAGGGACGGTGTGAGACCCCAGTAGATTGTAGTTGCGTATTTTTACAATGCACTCTATAATTTCAACGGTTAGTCGGTCGTGTACGTACACCTTTATTACCTCCTTTTGTCTGCCGACCGACGCCTATAAACTCAACGTTCATTAAACTTAATAACATAATTTCGAAAAGTAATTAACTAACGCATTAAGAGACGTGAGGTAAGTACCTACTAGGCTGACACTCGCCGCTCACCACTGGCTTACGAGTATGCAGGACTCTATAAAATATACGTATTTTTATAAGTGTTCAAAGAAATAGACGGATTTCTTATTAATTTAGTTACGTCTGTTCTTTCGTTCGTATGTCCATATGTCACAGACGAGTAGTGTATGTTTTTCACTACTCCATCAATATGGGTATCAGATGAAAGGACATGACTAGTAGAATACTATACACTATGACAAATTTCAAATCCAAGATGGCCACCGCCACAAAATGGCGAATAACATTTTTTCACTACTCCATCAATATGGGTCATTCTTCGCCATATTTACTTTGATTCTGATGAAATTTCATATGCAAAGATGTGTTATATGGACTGACATAAATTGGTAAATGATACTGAACTTTTGATGTAGCTGATATTTTTAGGCAGATGTTAATCCGTCAGACCAATATGATTTAAAAAAGGAATAGAAAACATAAATAGACCTATTGGTATTTTCTAAAATTTCCATAAAATTTCTCATAGATTTACTATCAAATAATTTGTCATTAAAAATGGGCTGACGTGGGGCTGTCGGACACTCAAAAAAGGAATAGGTAAGGGTGGCATACAAGAAAACATAAAAGTACGAATTGACTAGAAACCCTCTTCTGCGTTTAACGTCTAACCATTTATACTCCAGCTAGGTGGTGCCAGATGGCGAGTTTCAGTCCGCGAGGTCCCCGCGCGGCGGTCTACACTTCCGCCAAATTGCGGTTTTGATATTTTCGATACTGTGAAGTGGCATTTATGACTCCACTGAAACCAAACGCTGGTGTCAAATTTTCTTACTCTATGCAAGAAAAGTATTCTTAAACCGTTTACGGTAAATTTCTTTTAAATTTAAAAATATGTTCTTTTTAATGCTTGATTCGGTTTGTAAAGCTATTTTTTTTCTGATAGATTTAACTATTTTCAGAAACTAATTTCAATATTTTTGCCTTGCGGCAAGTAATTATTACTAAATAATTTTTCAAAATTTTCATAGTGGGTAGGTTATATGTATGACTTTTTCTTTGCCTAAAGGTGGTCAAGGGTAAATACTTAAATACTTTAAATACCGAATTATTAACCGACGACCGCTTAGTCTAGTGGGTAGCGACCCTGCCTACGAAGCTGGAGGTCCCTGGTTCGAATATCAGGTTGGGTAAGAATTTATATGATGAATATTGATACTAGTACCGGGTCTTGGTTGTTATATGCATGTATGTGTGTTCGCTTAGTACCCAAAACAGAAGCTAACGCTTAGGTTGGGGCCTAGACGATGTTGTGATGTATACGTTATTATTATTAAAAAAAATATTTCTGGAGTCACGATACTCACATTTTGGAAGCAGCGGCGTCCGCTCGTACTACAGTGATACACAATGAAAAGAAACGCAGATGTTATATAATTGTACTAGCGACCGCCCGCAGCTTCGCTTGCGTAGACTACAAATTCCTGTTATAGGTACTATTAACGTTCGAGATGGTTTATACGTACTTTTTGCCGGAACCAATTTTGGTCACACCCATTCAAACTTTCAATCTTCATTTCCCTTCCACCCTTTAAAAAACCGATACGATTTTTCATCTCCCGTTTCCCACTCCTAAAATGTAAAAATCGAAAAACCCTGAAACACGTCATTATTTAAGTCCCTCCATTCCCATCCTTAAGTTTGAAATTTCTAAAAAAGCCTTTCTTAACTTTATAATGCTCACGGTATAAAATAAACTTATGTTCCAAATTTAAGCTTCCTAGACTTAGTACTTTCGGCTGTACGTTGCTAGATCAGTGAGGACAAACGACAGACAGATAGACAGACAGACAAACACAAAAAGTAGCTTATGACACTCTTGACAACCTTCTTTCACGTCTGCAAAGTTTCATTAAAATCTGTTCAGCCGTATTGGAAATTAGCTCGAATAGATAAACTTGAATTGAATAGACGTCCAGACAAACAGACGGACAAAAAATAGCTAATGTCAAATATCTTGACAACCTTCTTTCCCGTCTGCAAAGTTTCCTTAAAATCTGTTTAGCCGTTTTGGAGATTAGCTCAAATAGACAGATACACGTACAGACAGACAGACGGACAAAAAGCAACATTTGTTAGTTTTAACGACCTTCTTTTCATATTCATTGATGTTTCATTTAAATAGGTTTAGACATATGGACGTACAGACAGACATACAAAAAGTTCTGTATGTCACATATGGAAAGGGTGTAGTCAAAAGATTACATCCTATTATATGTGTAAAGTTTCATCAAAATCGGTTAAGCCGTTTTGGCCGAAGCTGATTTGCTCGAATAGACAGACAGTTCGTTTTCATGTATATAGCCTATAACTCTCCGCTAGAATCAGGCTATCAAAGGCAAAAAGAATTTTTCAAATCCGACTGGTAGTTTCAGAGATTAACAAATTCAAACAAACAAACAAACAAATGAACGAACGAACGAACGAACCAACCAACCAACCAACCAACAAACAATCAATCAATCAATCAATCAATCAATCAATCAATCATCAAATCTATCAGCGCGCGCGACGGAAGCTCTCAAAAGAAATAATTTTTCCCGTTTTGCAACATTTTTCATTGATGCTCCACTCCTATTGGTCGGAGCGTGATGTAGTATAGCCTATAGCCTTCCTCGATAAATGGACTATCCAACACAAGAATAATTTTTCAATTTGAACCAGTAGTTCCTGAGATTTGCGCGTTTAAACAAACAAATAAACGAACGAATGAACGAACGAACAAACCAACCAACCAACCAACCAACCAACCAACCAACCAACTAACCAACACACAAACAAACAAACAAACAAACAAACAAACAATCAATCAATCAATCAATCAATCAATTAATTAATCAATCAATCAATCAATCAAACAAATAAACAAACAAACTCTTCAGCTTTATAATAAGTATTTCTATTATATAGATTAATAGATTATAAGATAATAAGAAAATAAGATATTACTAAAAACCGTATCAAAGTCTATTGGTTTGGAAGTAAAAAGTTAACGAACAGAGGCAGACAGCGAATTTATTTTCTCCCGCTATCGTTTTTAAATTTCAATAAAAACTGTTAAGATATTAATTTAAATTGTATGATGTAAAGGGCAATTATAATATGCATGAAATGCTTAAGACAACTACCATATTTAATTTGATAAGGATTAATATCACGTTTAAAAAACATCTTCGCAAATAGTACATTATGTTAGAACAAACTTGATTGTCATAAAAAAAGGTTATAGTAAGTTAACCTTAAAAGATACACATATGCTGTAGCGGACTTTTGGTTAGAACTTTTAAAGGGGTACAATTCCGTAATACATGATTTTTGCTTAACATCAACCGTTTACGCAGCGCGCGCGACGGAAGCTCTCAAAAGGAATAATTTTTCCCGTTTTTGCAACATTTTTCATTGATGCTCCACTCCTATTAGTCGTAGCGTGATGTAGTATAGCCTATAGCCTTCCTCGATAAATGGACTATCCAACAAAAAAATAATTTTTCAATTCGAACCAGTAGTTCCTGAGATTTGCGCGTTCAAACAAACAAACAAACAAACAAACTCTTCAGCTTTATAATATTAGTATAGATTATTTGTTAAGTAAAAGTGGTAGAAAGTCATGAGTACCTACTTATGATTTTGTGCCTGATAATAAAAAGGGATTTCAATACCTATTACATACCTATTGAATTTTAGCATTATGGGGCTCAAGTATGAAATTACCATTCTAGCTGCTGATCCTTTTGAATGAAAATAAAACATGCGTGGTGAACATTATTGAGACTTTTTTTAAATGAAAGTAACCACTGTATTCTAAATTCAAAGTTAATAAATAATTTGTTTGTCACTTTTCAATCATTTTCACAATCGTGTCTGCACTCGAACATGAACACGTCGAAAAATTTACAGTAACTTTTGAAAACGAATTCCGTTGTGGCAGCACTCATTTTGACCCCACTGCAGGGGCTTAAGCCTCCCCAAATGTGAGGAGGGGGGCTTGGCACCACGCTGCTCCACTGCGGGTTGGGGACTGTAACGACCGCCATCTATTGACAGCGTCCGGGACCGACTGCTTAACGGGCTCTCCGAAGCACGGAGTCAGTGATAGTTATGTACTTAAGGATGACTTAAGGCAGAAAAACTCATTGGTACACGCCCGGATTCGAACCATAGCCCTATGGGACCTTATAAATTTGAGACAGGTTCGTTGCGCTTTGGGCTATCACGACTTTTAGATATAGCTCACAACATTAATTTTGGTTTAGAGGAAACATGACTAATAAACGCATCATGCCTTTTTAGTAGCTTTGGCGTGGAAATTTGATAATGAACCTAGAAGTAGGCCAACCACTAAAGCACATAAGTAGTTAGTAAGTTAGTCATGTGACTAAAGTCAATAATGAAGATTTGCAAGCTATGGTAGAACATGATCAGTATCAATCTCCTGCAAAGTTAATGGCATAGTTTGTTGTTAGCCGGTGTGTCTCATACAGCTGAGGTCTACTCTCAAGAACTTGAGACAATGAAGGTACAAATAGCAAAAAAAAAAACATTCCGGCGACCGGTCAACCGAACTTCAACCTTATTGCTTCGCGATAACGCGAGACAAACTCGACAAGAAACTGTTTCAACGCCGCAGGAGTTACTTACTCTTAGGAACCCTTCGTCACCCTCTGTTCTTCGTGCTTGATCCCGTCGACTGCAAAATTTTCCGCATTCGGACAACTTTCTTCATGGCAAAAAATCTTTGTTTATGAGAAACAGTACAAATTGCTTTTACGAAATTTGTTCATTACTGTTGCCCAGAATTATATCGCAAAGGCTTTCAATGAACTCCTTATATGATGAAAAAAAACCTTTAAAACGTATAATTTTATTAAAATAATTCTTAGTTTCATTTTAGTTATAATCAAAAGACAATTTTGTAGTTGGACCCCTTATTGTTAATGCCACCCCAGCCATAGTTTGAGATGGTTTGAGAATGCTACTTAACAAAACGACAAATCGTACATTTTTACCAGGCTTCTGGATTATCATCATCATCATCATCAGCCCGTGTCTCTCCACTGCAGGATATAGGCCTCTCCCAAGGCTCGCCACCACACACGGTCCTCCGCCTTTCGCATCCAACTACCCCCGGTATGGCGCTTCAGGTCCACTGTCCACCTGGCCGGGGGGCGTCCAACGCTTCGCTTTCCGGTACGTGGCCTCCATTCGAGAACTCGTCTACCCCATCGTGTATCAGTTCTACGGCAAATGTGACCGGCTCATTGCCACTTCAGCTTGCTGATCGCTTCGGCTATGTCGACAACTTTAGTTCTTTGACGGATTTCAGTGTTTCTGATTTTATTTCATCAAAGAAACACTTCTGGATTAATTAATTTAAAACTAAAATATTTTTAATAATAAGAGAATCTCGAAGTAATAATGGACAAATAACTCTTAGAATTGTGACGTTTTCTTCAACTTACCAAAAGCTAATTCATCCTTCGACCAAGTTTGTAGTTGCTTTCAAGCAGTATTAGAATTTGTAACATTCTAGTATCACGTTCTGCGTAACTTAAAAAAGCGATGTTAGCGCTTTAAAATAAATAGTCTCGCCCTCGAGCTTTCTTAAGGCAGTAATAAAGTGTTGCAATTAAGCGCACGTTAATGTTCGGCGCCTAGTGGTCGCGTTTAATAAATGATGATCGGTCGAGACATGTGTTTATTGTGTGAATATGTAATATTTAAAACATTAAAAAAAGCTCAAAGCTACGAATAACTCAAATGGACTGCTTAATTACTACATTAGCTTCTGGGTTTAAGAAAAATTATAGAGTCATTAAAACTATCATTCATTTGTTTCAGTTATTTCTGATCATGGATACAGATAGAGATACCGCGTCGTGACATCAAAAATGTTAACAAAAAAATATACGCCAATAAATAATTTGAAATATTCACTGTGCGAAATAGAATTTTATGTGACCCATATGTAAAATTCGCCCTAGAAACAAAAACAAAGACTGACATTACATTTTATGTTTAATTTAACGAAATGTTTGTTTAAAACAATCATAATGACGCGTGATCTATCCAATCACTGAGTATGGCAATTCGCTCACGTATTCGAACGTTTCTGATGCGACGCTCTATTTTAATTGTTATACCCTCTAAGTTTCTGATGCCAACTCTCTTATTACAATGTACGCATTATTTTTAACTTTCAACATATAGATGCACAGTTCAAGTATTTGGTTTGATAATTATCACGTGTCGTTGCGCATATCAATATTTGTTAAGGGCTCACGCGCATAGAAATTATTTCGCGACAGATTTTTACATTGAAAATGTATAAGTAGACACTAGATTCCAAAGTAAATCGACGAAAGTGAGTCATCTAAAATGGCGGCAATGCAAAACACGCATGACACGTTGAAACCTCAAGACAATGTTCGAAAAATGACCACGTTATTTATATGCGCGAAAAATTACGTTAATTAAATATACGAAAAGAAACGTGAATATGAATTTATATTAGAGTACGTACAATTCCAATATTTCCCGAATATGCGCGAACGTCTGAATCATATATATATTTTTTGATGGTAGGCCTAAATGTAAATCCGTGATATATAATAATAATAATAACACATACAATCACAACAACGTCTAGGTCTCAAACTAAGCATCGGCTTGTATTTTGGGTACCAAGCGAAGACAGCACATACAGTTGTTCATCATATCAATACTGACCCGACCTGGGATTCGAACCCGGGACCTCCAGCTTCGTAGGTAGGGTCGCTGCCCACTAGCCTAAGCGGTCGTCTATATAAATCTATGTTTTTATGTGTATACTTTTAATTGAATTTTGGTTTAATTAAGAGTATTCTCGCGCTCATACTTCTCGCCATAAAACAATTTGTAAGTACTGGCGTTTTAAGATATGTTTAAGTGTTACTTAAATTTTTATAGCGCTTTTTATTTCTGAAAACCTCCTCATATGTATTCTTATTGTTGAAATAATTTATGAATAAACATAAGCGTTTACAGTGACATTGTAAACGCAAAATTTATTTTGTATTTCGAACTGTGATTTCGAACAAGTGACGATTTGAAACATTGCATTGGATTATTCCATTGAATTAAACTCACCATAAAACAAGATAAAAGAAAAGACTAGAGAACATCTTTCTGACGATTAAACTTCAAGTTGAATTAGGTTAAATTAGGTATTCGACTAATAGGAAAATGTACATAAAGTTTGTTATATTCTTATTAGTCCATGACTGTCAACCATGTCAACCATAGAAATATGTAACGTATTAAATAACATCTGCAACTTTTGGCTTTGTGTGTTTGAAATTAGGCTCTGGTCAAATAAGACAGCAAAGACATTATTGTACCTCACATTCGGTTGTCTTTAAGAAATGTCCTAGTCTATTGCACCCAATTGCCCCAATGTCTTTTTTTTTATTGCTTTATTTCCTCTGTTCTCGAAATTACAGTTTTTGTTTTTTATGGATAGACAAGTTCATTAATGTACCTGGTAAAGTTGCTCCAGTTTTTAAGGCGCAGTGATAAAAAAAAAGCAAAATGGAAGTATTAGCTACCGAAAAGATTTTATTTTCACTTTATAAATCCAAGGACTTCTAAAGTATTTTTGTTAAGAATACGAGGAGAAGAAAAATATGTGGTATTCGCTTTGTTTATGTTTAATAATAATAATAATAATAACACACACAATCACAACAACGTCTAGGTCCCATAGGTCCCAAACTAAGCATTAGCTTGTATTTTGGGTACCAAGCGAAGACACCACATACATATAACAACCAAGACCCGGTGCCAGTATTAATATTTATCATATAAATACTGACCCGACCTGAGATTCGAACCCGGGACCTCCAGCTTCGCAGGCAGGGTCGCTGCCCACTAGGCTAAGCGGTCGTCAGCGGTTTGTTATAGTCTTATAAACAGGTCTCAGAATAAACTTTCGTTTTACCTGGTTAACTGCGATAATGTTTTTGAGATGATTCGCAAGGATTGGGCCCTGTTTTAATTTGAGATCATATCGGGTGTTTTGAAGTGCCTTTCAACTTGGCACTTTTACCTTCGTTTTTATGTAAGGCGCTCAAAATGGACGTTTATTACACTATAAACAATAATATCTGTTGCGAAGATTGCGATCTTTGCTTGTATTAATTTAATAGGTACCTATTCCTCAAACGTGAACTTTTCAGATAGATTCACTAGTTATCTTTACCCGAGTGCCTCTGTAGAAGGGTTGTGTTTTAAGATGTAATATAGGTAGGTACATAGTTTAAGTATGTCTATTTTTTTTCAAACGCTCTGTGGCATAAACGGCTTAATGGATTTTAACTTACGAGGTGTTGTTAGATTTCGTTTTAACTGTGTGACTGATGTAACTGGATATGTCCTAATACTAAAAATATGTTATCATACTTAGATTATCCGGCTCAGCACAAACGAGAGTTCCTATGTTAATGTAACAAACCCAAAGTCATATTATATTATACCATTATACCCTATGTCACTGTAACCATAAATATGTTACAGTGACACAGGGTATAATACTTAAATATAGCGTCGGTTAAACACAACAGAAAAGAATAGTGTATGTAAATAAATACTGTTAATTTACCATTTTAATAAAAACTACAAAAAAGGTTAATTCTTTTCAATTCAATTTCTTGGGTTAATGGCGTTTCCTTATAGATTTCGCCAATGTCAATTGTATATGGTACTCTGCTTTATAAAGTGGGCTTCGTGAATGAACAAGGTCACAGATTGTAACTAAGGTTAATTCTTTCTTGGGTTGTAAACATCTACAAACTACCACACTGGATTGACAGTTGTGGAACTTAGCTCGCATATCATTGAAAAAATCAGGCTTCGGTTTTTTAGTTTTGTACAATAAAACTATAAACACGAATTTAAGGAACAATAGAATGAATAAAAACCAAGCAAAACAACAAAAGAAATGACGATCGCGTAAAAACATTTTTCTTAATTAAATTTAAAAGTCAAATTATTACCAGCCAGTTACCGTTGACATTGCGGAATCGTTATTTTTGTTTTTTTTTCATATAGTTTATACTTTTAATCGTTTTTTTCTATGTAGAAAATTATACCTACTCTTTCAAATACCGTAACAAACATATGGGGTTGTCGTCAAAAAAGCATCGATGGCGTTATACCTGCTACATGAATCACCTATATGATGCATTAATTATATTAAATATATTAATAAATAAATTATTTATATTAATAATAACATGTACAAAAAGTAATAAAATTTAAATAACCCGGTTCGTGCGTTTTTCCCAAAAGTTATACTTTTAAATTATAACAAATATATTTTATACTGTACCAAATCATGGTATACAGTCTTACTAAGCTTCGAATTATTGCACAATAAATTTGCTTCCAAAAATAATTTATTATATAAAAAAAAATAATTAGCTCTTATTGTGGTACTTACAGTTTTAAACTGAACTGCAAATTCCTTATATAGTCACATATAAATTTTAGTATATTCCTGGCCTGTCAGTGTTCTTAATAAAAAACAAACAATAAAATGTACTTAATTAACTAAAACCTTTTGTTGAATGTTTTTTGACTTGCACGTACACTACGAAAACAAGATATGAACGAGTATTATGGCATATAAAGATTGGTAAATAAAATTAAAAGTATAAACTTTCATACAAATGCAAGAACCAATTAATTATAATATACGTCTAAACGTATCCGTCTGCGCACTAGAAATAATATGCGCAAATAACGTTTGATTTCAATTTTGGGAATGTTCTTAAGTAATTTTTAATTAGAAATGTCTTTTGCTAAGATTAAATTAATTTATTATGTCTATTTCTATCAAATAAAAGATCTGAATTGGAATTTAAAGTTCATTTTGTAAACTTCGTATTTTTCGCAAGAATATCAAAACTCTTAAGCCAAAATATTTAGTCTAAATTTGGTGATAGATATGCAAACATGATTAAATTCAGTCGTGTTTAGTAACAGAAAAGGACAGGTTGCTAATCATTAAAATAATTTCTGTTTTATTCTGTAAATAATTGCGAATCGATAGACGTTGTGGCAAATTAAAGTAAATGTCCGTCAAAACTCACGAATGCTTATCTAAGTGTAGAGCTACTGGAATTACATCCTTACAGCTAGATACCCAAATAAATGAACTCACAAAAATATTGCATTTTCCAAGTTATGGTCAGTAAAAATGTCAGGACTGGAGTACTTTCCTTATTAGGACTAAATATCTTGCAGAGTCTTTCTCAACGTCCTGTCGGCGGTGTACAGTACATTAACCACTAATTAGATGTCCTGTAATCAGCTTATAATGACCGTGTAATTACTGTTAATTAATTTTCTGTTCATTTATTTTCACGGACGCTGCAATACAATACCCTTTTTCATAGATACAATTTGTGATAAGCTTTGGTTTATTTTAAACGACTTACAAAAACGTCTTCTTGTTTAGGGTAAATTAATGTTAGTAGGTGTACGAATTAATCAGAAATCACTTGATTTTTGAATATGTTGTTATTATAACCATTTTCATTTCATTACTTGAAAATATACACCATCGACACGTGAAAAATATTATTAAAAAATTTGTCATTCTTGAACCTAAAAATGTATTAAATTTTATTTTATTTTTTGCTTCTCGGTTTGGCTGTTCGTAACTTTATAATTTAAGACGCTGACAACAGCCATTGTGTTTATTTCGGTAAAAAAAATAATTATAAAACCCATAAAAATAATAGATACAAGAAATACCGATATGCTATTAGTAATCGCATTTTTTTAAATCTAGCCGATTCCAAAACATGTATTTATCAAGTTTTTGGGAATGACAAAAAAAAAATCACGACTAAAAATATACCTTAATATAACCTTAAACAAAATATCATAGTTAAAATTGTGAAAATTTACTAATTTCACATTGTGAAAAAAACCCACGTTTATATTTGCATTAAGCAGCTATGTTTTAACTTATTAATTTATTTTTGAATAAATAAATCTATACTAATATTATAAAGCTGAAGAGTTTGTTTGTTTGTTTGTTTGTTTGTTTGTTTGTTTGTTTGTTTGTTTGAACGCGCAAATCTCAGGAACTACTGGTTCGAATTGAAAAATAATTTTTTTGTTTGATAGTCCATTTATCGAGGAAGGCTATAGGCTATACTACATCACGCTACGACCAATAGGAGTGGAGCATCAATGAAAAATGTTGCAAAAACGGGAAAAATTATTCCTTTTGAGAGCTTCCGTCGCGCGCGCTGCGTAAACGGTTGATGTTAAGCAAAAATCATGTATTACGGAATTGTACCCCTTTAAAAGTTCTAACCAAAAGTCCGCGACAGCATATGTGTATCTTTTAAGGTTAACTTACTATAACCTTTTTTATGACAATCAAATTTGTTCAACATAATGTACTATTTGCGAAGATGTTTTTTAAACGTGATATTAATCCTTATCAAGTTAAATACGTTAGTTGTCTTAAGCATTTCATGCGTATTATAATTGCCCTTTACATCATACAATTTAAATTAATATCATAACAGTTTTTATTGAAATTTAAAAACTATAGCGGGCGAAAATAAATTCGCTGTCTGCCTCTGTTCGTTAACTTTTTACTTCCAAACCAATAGACTTTGATACGGTTTTTAATAATATCTTATTTTCTTATTATCTTATAATCTATTAATCTATATAATAGAAATACTTATTATAAAGCTGAAGAGTTTGTTTGTTTGTTTGTTTGTTTGTTTGTTTGTTTGTTTGTTTGATAGATTTATTTTTTGATTGATTGATTGATTGTTTGATTGATTGATTGATTGATTGTTTGTTTGTTTGTTTGTTGGTTGGTTGGTTGGTTGGTTGGTTTGTTCGTTCGTTTGTTCGTTTGTTTGTTTAAACGCGCAAATCTCAGGAACTACTGGTTCAAATTGAAAAATTATTTTTGTGTTGGATAGTCCATTTATCGAGGAAGGCTATAGGCTATACTACATCACGCTACGACCAATAGGAGTGGAGCATCAATGAAAAATGTTGCGAAAACGGGAAAAATTATTCCTTTTGAGAGCTTCCGTCGCGCGCGCTGATTGATTTGATGATTGATTGATTGAATGATTGATTGATTGATTGATTGATTGATTGATTGATTGATTGATTGATTGGTTGATTGATTGATTCTTTGTTTGTTTGTTGGTTGGTTGGTTGGTTGATTCGTTCGTTCGTTCGTTCGTTTGTTTGTTTGTTTGAATTTGTTAATCTCTGAAATTACCAGTCGGATTTGAAAAATTCTTTTTGCCTTTGATAGCCTGATTCTAGCAGAGTTATAGGTTATATACATGAAAACGAACTGTCTGTCTATTCGAGCAAATCGGCTTCGGCCAAAACGGCTTAACCGATATTGATAAAACTTTACACATATGAAAAGTATGTAGTCAAAAGTGACATACAGAACTTTTTGTATGTCTGTCTGTACGTCCATCTGTCTAAACCAATTTTAATGAAACATCACAAGTATGAAAAGAAGGTCGTCAAAACTAACAAATGTTGCTTTTTGTCCGTCTGTCAGTCTGTACGTGTATCTGTCTATTTGAGCTAATCTCCAATACGGTTAAACATATTTTAAGGAAACTTTGCAGACGGGAAAGAAGGTTGTCAAGATATTTGACATGAGCTACTTTTTGTCCGTCTGTTTGTCTGTACGTCTATTCAATTCAATTTTATCTATTCGAGCTAATTTCCAATACGGCTGAACAGATTTTAATGAAACTTTGCAGACGTGAAAGAAGGTTGTCAAGAGTGTGATAAGCTACTTTTTGTGTTTGTCTGTCTGTCTATCTGTCTGTCGTTTGTCCTCACTGATCTAACAACGTACAGCCGAAAGTACTAAGTCTAGGAAGCTTAAATTTTGAACATAAGTTTATTTTATAACGTGAGCATTATAAAGTTAAGAAAGGCTTTTTTAGAAATTTCAAACTTAAGGATGGGAATGGAGGGACTTAAATAATGACGTGTTTCAGGGTTTTTAGATTTTCACATTTTAAGAGTGGGAAACGGGAGATGAAAAATTGTATCGGTTTTTTAAAGGGTGGAAGGGGAATGAAATTGAAAATTTGAATGGGTGTGACCAAAATTGGTTCCAGCAAAAAGTACGTATAAACCATCTCGAACGTTAATAGTACCTATAACAAGAATTTGTAGTCTACGCAAGCGAAGCTGCGGGCGGTCGCTAGTAATTTATAAAAAGATAATAAACCTTTGATTTCCTAGATAAAAAAAACTAGTTGTGTTACCATGAAAATAGTAAAACGTGGATAATTTTTAACGAAAGTTAGTTAAAAAAAATGTTATAAATGCAACCTACTGGTTGGTAAACTGGTACAACTGAGTTTGACTACTTATAGCAGTAGTTATGTTGTCACTATTTTTAGGTAACTAGTAATCAAATTTTTCGTCACTTATAACAAAAATTTTTTTTCTGTTTACTCAAGGTAAACAAAAAATTTGGGACCTAAAAAGTGGCAAAACTGAATGAAAACCAGTAGGAAAATAATTATAGCGATATTTTTTTCTCCGCGTGGGGAGTTGTCTGTGGGCAAAAACTAATAAATAAAACAAAAATGTCACTCCACACTTAATTATACGTATATGGTTACAATGCTGCATAATTAACGCTCATTTGAAATCTATAAAATCAGTAAATTGCTTACTTTATCTATCTATTTATCTTTGATTGGATGATTAGGTTCGTCAAACGATGCAGAGGTGTGAAACGACATTTAATGTAATAATTTATCGGTCACTGATGGGAATTTAATGACTTCCAGACGCTAACTGTGGCAAAGCAACGGCCATGATTTTAATAGGAACCAGTTGGACCAAGGTGAATCGACTTTGTCCGATAGATTCACATTATTCTCCCTTGATTTTGATTACTTACGAATAGATATTAGTTTTTATATGAGGCGCATTATCTGTAATGTACATTTAACGCTTATTTTTTCGTGTTTAAAGAAGTGAACGGACTTTTATTTACTTGAAGCTTTGAAGGCACTTGACATTATTGGCCATTATTTGATGTGACAATAAATACGGAAAAAGTAACCAAAAACGTACTTCTTTGTGTCACGGAAATCAAAATTAAAGGTAATATTTGCCAATCTCGCAGTTACCTAATTGCCGAATAACTCTAAATCAATGGTTTACATGATATTAACTGAAATATTCAATAAAATACTGAAAGAAATGTTACAGTATACAAGGTGAAATTTTAGTAACCGGTCAAAATTTTCTAGATGTTAGGTATCACCAATAGACCTCATTACGTAAATAAAAAATATGGGCTACATTTTCATAGTAAATTATTTTATCTACAGTGTTATTTTATAACTTTTGGTTGCCTTACGCGCTTGAGGCCTTGAAACGAAATGGGGCGGCGGGCATGAATGGTGACTAGAATTATTGGTTTTTTGGGGAAAAGTTTGTGTAGTCATATCTCAATAGTTTTCTATAGAACGATACTAAAAGGAAACAAGACTGCTATCGGTTTTCTACCAAAGATCATTATATTAAAATTTTGCTGGTCATTAAATCCTTACCCTGTATAAGAAATAAAATGTGATGATAGAATAAATGAATGTTTAATTTACCCTAACCATTCACTCCAACGAGGCACGCAGAACATGTTATTGAAGTAGTCAGTTTTCTTTGATAATATTAAATATTTTAAATATTAATTTATAATCATAATAATAATAATATCTGGGACATCTCACACAGCGCCATCTAGTCCCAAAGTAGACAAGTATTATGCTTGTGTTATGGGGTACTAGTCAACTGATATACATACTTAATTTTTTTTTTATTGTATACATATATAGTTACTTTTATACCCAGACTCGGTGCTTTATGATGCTTAGAAAAGCTCGTGGTACTTTAGAGGACTGTGCTCATGAGCGTTGAATGTATATCAGCATAATTTGTGACCACGCTCTTGTTTTTATTGACAGTTTAATAAAGTGGTTATGAAATAATCTGTGAAAGACATAAAATGAAGATTCCAATGCACCTTCCGAATTAAAATGATGTTATTATATTAAACAGGTGTGCGCATCTTGGCTCAAAGTTATACTATCAATTAACAGAGTTCAGAATTCGATTATTGATTTTGTAATTAGATCTTCTCCGTGGGTGTAAACGCGGGAGCCGCAATGAATTATTATATCCGATATCGGGAATGGATTAACAGTATTTTATTTAAATTTTGTTTTATAGGTTTCGTGCATCACCATCTTACAATAATCAATATTTTATTGCGTTGGCTTTAGATAAAAAAAAATTTACTAAGAAAATTAGGGTTTTTTTAATGAAAATTTTTATGGATTTCACGTGAAAAAATTGTTTTCATTAATATAATTACCATAAATTTCTAGTAGTAGTAGTTCTGTAATCTCTGTGAGGAAATAAAAACATATATCCAAAATTCAGCTCGCGTCTCACGTGTTGTACCTCTTAAAGTAAGAAATCCGTAAAATCCAAATCTTTTCTGAGTGCTTACAGAAAAAAAACTCGAAAATTTTAACACTACCTCATAAGCACACAGACGTCGGTTTCGAAAACCTCGTCCTTCATTTTTTTTCTGTGGCTTTGTCATTCAGATGCACTAGCTACACCGCTAGACTTTCGTATAGTTTTAAATTATAATCTGACGTTCAACTAAATAAATACCCTGCAAAATTTTATTTTTATTTAGTACGTCATTTTAGTTAAGACATTTAGGACGTCCTAGAACAATTTTTCGATCACCAATAGAATAAAACAGTCGCAATCATCCATGTAGTAAACGAACACCAATTAAAAATTACGAACCGAAATCAGAGCTATTAATCTGGCAAGCGCTTTCAATTCAATGGTCACGAAATGTCGCACGACCAACCAAACAAAACAAGTTACTCAGGGTCTCGAATACACGCGAATCCTTAATCATGTCCTTCTTAATCGATTTCTGGAAGTGCCCATTTCATTCTTATTTCTCGTATCGGCCACGGGCGGTGGTATTAAATAATCTAGACGGGCAATGAGATTAAATTAAACAACCTCCTTAATCGATTATTACTTTGTACAAGTTAACAATTTTAATTAATTAAAATGATCGTTATACTTTTTTCTTTTTAAGTCTTTTTATGGTTCCATACCAAAAAGATCCGTAAGGCACACTTTTTTACACTTTTTATCTATTAGTTTGGACACAAGTGGATACCAAATTGACTTTTTTTTGAAACCGTTCAAATAAAACCAGGAAAAAAATCATGAATGAAGAAAATGTTCTGTGATTAACACTGAGGTATGATTAAACGAAAAATGTCAATATTCTCTTCTAAAGTGCATAGAGACTAAAATAAAACATTTTTAACTTCCCGCTATCCAAGGGAAGTTATTATCCTAGGAAGCCATACTGACTATTTCCGGCTGGACGTTTTTTTGTCGTACGATATCTTGAGAACGGATCAACCGATTAAGACCCACGATACGGCGTTCGAAAGGGTTTATCAAGACTCAGATCTGATAAGATTCTGAAGTCAATCGGTCATGCTGTTTCAAAAATATTCAAAAAATAAAAATCTGAAAATATTTTTTTTTCACGTTTTTTAAGATAACTTTGAGATTTTCCAACCGATCTACTTAAAATGTCCTATACGTTTTTTGTGCATAAAAAACTGCGTCGAATGTTGCCATTAAATCAAAATGGAACGACGCGTTAAAAAATATCGCAGTTTATAAATTTCTTAAAAAGTGTGTTTTCTAACATAAATTTGAGATTTTACGACCAATCGATTTATGACTTCAAACAAAAAATTTATGCTTGCAAAATCGCATAGAATTCCGTAAATTGCATTGAAATCAAAGGAAGCGTTCAAAAGATATCGCAGTTCAGAAATTTCCAAAATAACGTTTTCTTTGAAAATGTCCCTGGTTTTTGAGCTCAAAGAACTTTAAATTAATAGAAATTCTATTTTTGAGCTTAAAGAGCTCAGAAAATAAATATTGTGAGTTCAAGGAGCTGAAAAAACTATGAACATCGATATTTTGAGCTTGAGCAATAGCTTTTAAGCTCAATAGGTTTCTAATAGAGATATTCTCGAGCGCTTTGATCTCGAAAATAGCGGGAAGTTTCAGGGATGGCCTGCAGAGTCAACCGATTTTTGTTTTACGGTTACTAGCGATTTCTAGTTACTACATAACACAAGAATATAATTTTAATTTTTTTAAATATAAAAATATTTACATATATTTCATTTACAAACGAGCTAAAGTTCTTGGAGGTGGTTCCATACATTTTCACTCCATTCATTTTTTTCTGCACCTCTACCTTCTTTCTTATTTTCCCCAACAATCGCCTCCCAACTTCTTCTTTTTTTCTCAATTCCTCTATCCTCCGCGCTCATTCAACTACTCCTCTTTCCCTATTTTCCTCCAGTAGTCCTACTATTTTCCTTTCTCTCTCCCACCCATGTGCTCTAAATTTCCATCTCTCCCATATTTTATATTTCCTGTCCTTATCTGCCATCCAGTGGGAATCTGGAAAACAAAAACAAGTATTGGATGGTAAAATTCAAACATACTGTGTGGTAGTACGGAACCCTTTGTGGGCGAGTCCGATTCGCAATTGCTTGGTTTTTAAATTAAAGCTTTAACCGCAAACCTCCATTTTCCAGTATGGGACCCCCTGAAAAATAATTTTATGGTATTTCAGATTTACTGTTCGGTTTAAGGTCAACACAAAAAACAAAATATCCAAATTTCAAGTCTGTAACTCATTCCGTATACAAGTTAGAGACACACGAAAAGACGCACGGGTGGACAGACAGACAGCAGAGTTACGGAATAGACCTCTTTTTGGCACTTGGGTACGGAACTTTAAAAGCACTGCCCTAAACAATAAATATTAATTAAGTGTGTAAAGCTCAAAAGTGACTATAGCTATTAATATATGTTATTTTATTAATCATGACCTGACAGTCCAAAGAAACGAATTGACAGCAGCGTATGGCAAAGAACCTGTCTCAAATTTATAAGGCCCCATACGGCCATGGTTCGAATCCGGGCGTGTATCAATGAGTTTTTCTGACTTAAATACATAACTATCACTGACTCCGTGCTTCGGAGGGCACGTTAAGCAGTCGGTCCCGGACGCTGTCAATAGATGGCGGACGTTACTGTCCCCAACCCGCAGTGGAGCAGCGTGGTGGATTTAAGCTCCAAGCCCCCCTCCTCACCCTGGGGAAGGCCTAAGCCCCTGCAGTGGGGTAAAAATGGGCTGATGAAGTGAAGGAAGTGAAGTATGGTATAGATAAAGTGTACATTCTTAGTTTGGATGACGACGATGGGCGTTTTCGCGAATGGATGTGGTGTGGATGACGAAGATGTGTTGCCTGCAAATCGGCAATACATAGGTACACTAGAAAACTAATGTTTAGGTGCTTGAATGGAATAACCAAAATACTATTTCTACTGTATTGGATGCTGATGTCAAGTTTGTCAGTCCATGGAAAACAGCGAGATATGAAGTAAAAAATATTTATTTAAAATCTCAAAATGAGTATGTAAAGAACTATAATGTACAAGGATACTTCGAGTTCGTAATTGAATTAATAAACAGTGTTGCCCTTGCGAGAAACTACATTTCTCCTACAACTCACAGCAATAGATCAAGCTCCGTAGAAGTAATTGGGACCCCCGGCAGCCGCTCATCAGTATGCGTTGAACGCTCTGGCCAGCCCATTCATCCGCGCCGCGCAATCCAAAACAAATTGCCTTAAACAGAATACCCACGGCCTTTGTGGAAACACACCGCGGCACACCTTAAACAGCAAAAATTTTTATTCCATACCAAACTATATTTGTACATTACACTTATATCTTACTAGCGATCTACTCCAGCATCACACAAGTAGCTCCAAGTCTTTACGTCCGAACGACTTGTACGGAGCTGTATTTGTCTCATATTTTTGGTCTCAAAAAATTCCCTTATAAAAACTTGACTGTTGATCCTAAAGATGTGGAATCGAAACTGTTTAGTATACATGAAATATAAAAAAAACTGCGATCATATTTATAGTTTGACAAGAATTTGTATTTCGGTTGGTGCCTATAAAATGACTCATTTGAACTGGAGTTTGTTATCGTGTTTCTCATAAGCTATTCAATTTGTTATTCCATTCCATCAGCTCTTTTTTAGACCCAACTGCAGGGGCTTAGGCCTCCCTTCAAGATGAGGGGACTTAGAGCATAAATCTACCACACTGCTCCAATGCAGGTTGGCGGATCGCAACGACCGCTATCTATGACAGCAACCGGGACCCACTGCTTAACGTGCTCTCCGAGGCACGGAGTCAATGATAACTATTGTACTTAAATCAGATAAAACTCATTGATACACGCCCGAATTCGAACGATGGCCACATGCAATGGCCATATAGATTTGAAACAGGTTCACTGCGTTCGGGCTATCACAACACAAATTTGTTATTGCCCGGTCTTAATAGTTTGAAACATTGTGCAGCAAATTTTTCTTTAGTCTAATTTGAGAGGAACAATTCATCCATGCATCATTTCGATATAACTTAAAGGGTTTAAGCAGCGCATACCAAGAAAGCTCTCAAGAGGCAAGTTTTTGCCCACTTTATGAACACACATCACTGTTCAGAGAATTTGCAAGAAATGTTTATAAATTATTTACACAAACCTTCTTTGCAAATCAGTCTATCTATTAAGAGGACCCATATTAAAATCCCTATAGTGTAATTCTTGAGATTAGCCTGTACAAACAGACAGCCAGACAAACGTGACGGGGAACTTCAATTTACAATCAAAGTCACTCGTTATTTTCCTATCTATGTTTTCCGTTTCCATACCCACTAATATTACGAGTCAAAACTCTCAAATCTTTGTTTCTCATCAGTTAGTTATTTTGTACCCATGGGAGCTTTTAGACTAGTATAAACAGTAGTCCGCGTCCCTTCAATAAATCTCACACCGTTACATTGATGCGTTACGACGTGCAGAAAGAACAAATAAACACACTTTTGCATTTATAAATATGGACTACCTACTGCCCTCTGCTTTGCCTGCATGAAGTACAGGATTTTCCTAAAAAAAACAGTGAAAAAATCGTTCCTTGTCTAGCCCCTAGATACCAAAGCTTAATAATACTAAATGTTTCATCGAAATCATAAACAATGTGATGCCCATACCATACTATACCATCAGCTCATCAATGCCCCACTGCAGGGGCTTAGGCCGCTCTTTGGAATGAGAGGTCTTGGAGCTTAATCCACCACACTGCCCTAGTGCGGGTTGGTGGATTTTAACGACTGCCATTTAGTGATGGCAACCGGGACCGACGGCTTAAAGTGATGCGTTGTCCAAAGAAGTCGAATGGTTCACGGTTAATAACTACACATATTGTTATTAAACGTGAAAAACTGGACCTTTTAATTCAACTGTAATCTTGGGAATTGCCTTAGGACACGAAATTGTGGGATCCTCGTATGTTACTAACATGACGAAAGGGCTCGGTTTCGCTGTTTATGTTGTAAAAGATTTTTTTTTAAATATTGTATTATTTAAAAATATTAGTGAACGAAATAATGGTTATACAAGAAACAAATATAAACTTGCCGACCATGTTAGCTGTGAAATTCAAGATTTACTCGTTATCAAGTTTAAAATTACAATAAAACGAAAGGTTTATGCATAAGCTTATTATAAAATATCGGACTACTTATAGATGATAAAAACTCATAGCTACAAACCGCTTGCTTGTCAGTTTGTTTCAATAATATTCGTATTTAAGCACTTACTATTCAAACCGTAGAATAAATTAAATTGACAGCAGCGGTGGTTTTAATCTTAGAGTTTTGTTTTAATATAGTCATAAATGACAATTCACTGTATCGAAGGGACTTTACGCAATTTTGCGGGGTTGGCGGGGATTTCTTGGGGGTGAAGAGCGGCACGCGGGACCTTGCGCGGGGACTCGGACTAAAATTGGCCATCTTACACGAGCTAGCTAGAGTATGAGTGGTTTATGGTTAAAACAGTTGTATACATATTTTTTTATTTGCCTTTCTCAGTTTATTTTGAATGCGCCTTTGTGACCCCTTTTTCCCACAAAGTAATGAAATCACTATTGTGACGTATTTTTGAGATCGGAGGGCCAAGTGCGAGTTTTTTTACTATTAACTGTGTAGTATGCGTTTTCCGTAATTTGTATGGAAACTCGTAGTTACCTAAAACGACCGCTAGATGTGCTGTACGAGTTTCCATACAAATTATAAAAAACGCAAACTACACAGTTAATAGTAAAAAACTCACACTTGGCCCTCGGTTCAGTAATTTTTTAGTTTGTCGTGTTCATACTACAATAACAGACAAAAATTATAAAAATGGTTATATTGAATTCAATATCGCCTACATATATTCTAGAATAATTATTGTTTTTAGAAAAATATTGAATTATATCAATAATTTATCATATTATATAGATAGTTCATATGTTAGTTTCTATGTCCACAAGAAATGCTTTATTTCGTGTAACATATATACTTACCAAAAATAAAAAAAATTGAGACGAGAAATAAAACTTTACTTGTAAAATCAGTTGTGATATGGTTGTGACATGAAATTTCAGTAATATCGTTGATTTATTGATATAACGTATATATATAATATAACATGAATATAACGGACACATCACAACAACGTCTAGACCCCAAACTAAGCGTTGGCTTGTATTTTGGGTACCTAGCGAAGACACCACATACATATAATAACGAAGACATGGTACCAGTATCAATATTCATCATTTAAATACTGACCCGACCTGAAATTCGAACCCGGGACCTCCAGCTTCGTAGGCAGGGTCACTACCCACTAGGCTAAGCGGTCGTAAACGTGATTTCAGTGAACTGAGGTATATGTATAAAAGGAAAGAAAAAATATTTTTTTTTGTAGATTAAAAAAATTTAAAAAAAAATATATCATGATTGTTGTGCATGTGTACTTTATACCAAATTCGGGAATCTTCAATAGTTGGAAGAGAGCCTATGATAGAGGGTCTGTGATGGTTTTTCAGTCAAAGTCTCTAGATCTGAATATCTAATTAATAGATATGTTTATGCCAATTTTTGTATTACTAAATGCATAAATGCAGTTAGTATTCCAAATAAAATAAAATCAATAATAATAAATAAAGAGCATGCAGGGTGGACCTGGTAAACGGGTTCCTGGCTGCGGTATGGTACGTAACTGACATAGTTACGAGGTCAAGATCGGGGTGTTGGCGTGGCAAGTAAGCTCGCCAGACCTAAATCCGATAGAACATGTTAGAGATGAACCGGAAAGACAAGTTTCACAAAGAAATCCAGTACCGCTAACTTGAGAAACTGAAAAGTGCGTTGGTAGGAAAACGTAATCTAATGTATTAATTAAGGAAAATGGTGCGCAGACCAGGCCTACACTAAGTAAGGCAGTTTTGACAGCAAAATGAAGAAAAAAATTCTGAGGGTGCTCCACGCATTAGTAAAAACTTTTTAAACAAAACCAATTTTTTTTTCTATTTTCCTTTCAATTACCGTGTTGAGATTATTAAATATTAAGATATTTCTCATTGGTTTTCTTGTAATTCATACACTATTGTTTTGTTCAAGAATTTAAAATTTATTATTTGATTCTAATAATTTGTCATTAAAAGTTTAATGAACAGGAATAAAGTTGTTTTTTATTTTGTCCTTTTTTTCTTTTCTCTGATGACGTCAAAGAATGTTGTTTGACTATTAAACTGTGGCTTCACTTTATAAAATTATTTATAAGTCTTTGATTAAAAGATTAAAATTATCGTTCTGTGATTTACAGATTACACAGTTTTTCCCACTTATTCAGAAATTGCAATTCCCAAGTCTGGCATACTTACCACAACCATGAGTAATTGAGGATCTGCTAACGATTGCAGTGGTGACATCGATCCACGGACGGTTCGTGCCCATTTAAAAGTCAATCATTGTCACTTCTTGTAGAATCACATTTGCATAGCCCGTGTAAGTGGCGGGAAGATTTTCAACGTTTATCTTGTCGCGGAGGCCATAAAGGGGAATTATGGAAAAGAAATGTCGGATTTATTTATGGGACTCTTTTTCGAATTCAAGATATCGCATATGTTATATGCATTGAAATGTGATTTCTTTAAATACATATATATTATATAAATACTAGCGACCCGCCCCAGCTTCGCACGGGTAGCAGAGCATATAAGCCGTACTGTTTTTTTTTTCTGTCGTAGTATCTTACCAGCTTGTTGCGTGGCTCAAGCATATAAAAGTTGGCCCCTTTTTTCTTTGTTATTGTACCGCGTGGCTCTGTGTAAGGTATGTATAGGTGTATAAATAATCAAACCGTATTATATGTATAATATTTAAAAGTTACGAACTTTATTTCATGTTACCTAAACACAAATTACTTCTCCAAAGTACAGGATAATCCTAGAATTATTCACTTTGTAATTTTTTTTTTTTTTCAAAAAAAAAGTGTTATTATTAATATATTCTTGGCGAGATATCCTTGCGTGACCAGGTAGGCGTTAGTAGAGTAGCTTATTCAACGCATCAACGCGATAGATGCTATCTACAGATCTTATATGAAATCACTGCGACCGGTTATTAAAAAAACGTATGTCGAGACAACATGCATCTTAATTAGATACATTAGGTGTATTTTTTGTAAGATAAACTTTTCACAGTTAGAAGTTATTAGTGAAGCTGATACTAGTGCGAGCAGTCCAACATTTCTCAATACATCCATAATATCAATGTATCAACGACGACCGCTTAGCCTAGTGAGTAGCGACCCTGCCTACGAAGTTGGAGGTCCCGGGTTCGAATCCCAGGTCGGGTCAGTATTAATATGATGAATATTGATACTGGTACCGGGTCTTGGTTGTTATATGTGTGTGGCGTCTTTGCAAAAAAAAAAAATATTTATATATGTATATATTATAAAGAATATTTAAGTATGTATATCAGTTGTCTAGTAACCCATAACACAAGCATAATACTTGCTTACTTTGGGACTAGATGACGTTGTGTGGGAAGTCCCATGTATTATTATTATTATTATTATTATTATTATTATTATTGTCGAATTAGTTAATAATTTCAAGGATATGATAAAAAACGTAAACAACATAAAATATGTCTCAGATATTCAGGTATAATTATTTTAATGAATAATTAGAATATTGCAATCCTTTAACATTAAATTGGCAAAAACTTGTTAAAATATAGACCTTGGTTCCGTAGATAATGATCAAACATTAGTATGTGCTGTTATGTATAATACCTCATAATTATTTTTACATAAGGAACTATTAAAATATCTTCTGTATTTTAAATTAGACTCACGACACATTGCCAGCCGGCAGATGGCCGTATGTTTTTGAACTTATAAATCGAATTAAGATCGTGTTTGCATAAACGCCGCCGGGCCGCCCCATCTATACCGATAAAATTTAATTTCTCAACACGAGCGAATGAATCGTGCGCGACAGATTTCGATGGCAAAGTGTATTGTCGGTGTAATGCCAGTAAAATGCCATTGATGATTGATGAAGCAGTGGCTTGACTTGTTCAGAACTTGAGCACAAAATCACTGCATATCATAAACCAAATTCCTTTCACCTCCTCTGTCTGTCTGTCTGAACACGATAAACTCAATAACTACTGGATTTGCATATAGTTGACACCAATGGAAGGAATAATTCAAGAGGAAGGTTATGTATATAATTCATTAATATTTTACATAAATTGGTTGAAATATAACTATAATTGTTGAAGATCGGACCAACTGGGAGCTTCCATCGAAAACGCTGCCTTATCCCTTTGAGATATAACAAAACAATGTATGAAGGAACTGTTTTTCTTCAATAGGTCTAAAGAAAAGTCCGCAATGGCATATGTCTATGTTTTATGGATAGCTTACTATACCTATTTTAATGTTTAAAAAAATTGTCACATATAATGTGGTAAAGTCTATCCGTTATATTATAAGACCTCAGACGCCGGCGTCGATATCCTTTGAGGCGGCAGCCAAGTGCTGGCAGCTTTCTTTGTGATCTTTTGTCGGTATGCGGTGTCCACGTGTCAAAGGGTGTGGATTCATATAATGGATAGACTATAATTGGAAAGCTATTTACACGGATACGATATTAATTTTTACTAAATTAATACATTATCAATGTTGTATGCATAGAAATATTTTAATTTGTTTTAATTTATGCTGTTTGTACTATTTCAAATATTTACGGAATTGGAAATAAAATACATTAAAAATACTCCAAGATGGATGAACTTATGTTATATTGAAATCTAATTAAATCTAATCCACATGCTCGACGCATTAAACTGATATGACACTACGACAGAAAAAAAAATGTCGCCATATATATCTACTCTGCTACCGGTGCAAAGCCGGGGCGGGTTTCTAGTTGATTATATAATGTCTGGATGAAACCTCGCATTACAATGTGAACAAAAATGAAAGGCCATCTTTTACATACCTACTCGTGTTTGTGACTCAACATACCACACCGTCTCTGTGCGCCTGAATGTTAACCGAAGAGATAGGTAATATTTTTACTTACGTTTTTTCCCGCCAATTCTCTAATCGACAATATATAATCAAAGGGGAACGCCCAAATCAATGAACGTGATAAGTAACAAGTCAAACGTAAGAATTTGGTAAATACCGATGGTTTTTTATTGCATAGACTCATCTAATCGGGGAGAAAATGGTGCTAGTAGAACTAAAAGTCGAAGGGAACCTCTGTACCATGTTGAAAAAAAACGGACCAACAAACAGACGGACGAAAACAGACGGAAAAAAACAACTGTAACGACCGCCATCTATTGACAGCGTCCGGGACCGACTGCTTAACGTGCCCTCCGAAGCACGGTGTCAGTGATATTGTGTACTTAAGTCAGAAAAACTCATTGGTACACGCCCGGATTCGAACCATGGCCTTATAAATTTGAGACAGCTTCGTTGCGCTCTGGGCTATCACGACACTTTTACTTTTACTTTGTGGGAATCGCTTTTTAAATAATTAATCATATTTAAGGAGTAATAAAAAAAATGTATACAACGGATAGTTAATATTTTAGGAAGTTAATACCAGCGATTACATGCGGTTCCGCCGTCCTTTTTTATTTGCATATTCGTTGTAAATAGGCGTGAGCGAATAAAGCGTTTCAAATTCTTTAGATAGTTTTCTTTCGCGTCAATCGGGCGCACATCGCATAATAGTTCTATAACGCATCCGATTGTGCCCTAACGTGTTAAAAGTATCTCTTGTATTCCGTATTTAGCACCTTGAATAGTGAAGGCTTTACAAAAGTTTATTCTCAATGAAACATTACGTCACTCACACGAGAAGTTACAAAACTAAATATTAACAAGCTTTTAAGTTTAATTTTTGAAAGTAAGTAATTATGGCTACCGACAGTGGCACTTAACCGCTATAAAAGAACTGTATTGTAAAAGTCGAAATATTATTTTACTGGATCGTGTTCCTCGAAATACAAAACTGAGCAGCAGCAGTGCGTTCACAAAAAGATTTTTTTAAGGCGCGAAGTAGAAAAAGTCGTTTAGGCACGTTCGTAAATTCATAACAAAAGTTTGGTAAGCTGAGAAGCGGGCGGCCGGTTCACAGATACAGAATTTAAATAACTTGTTCGGGTGCCACCCCGCCTTTGACGTAACCCCGTGTCTTGCCATCCTTTTCTCGTTTTTAAGAAACCTATATACTCGTCTCTTTTCTTGCGCTTGCGCTTTGGAAGCGGTGGCTTTTGAGGCTGAGACATAATCCGAGTCGCAGGTAGCGTGTTTTTGCAGGCTCTAGGTCAATTTGTTTTGGACGCGGTTTTGTTTATTCACTCTCGTGGAGGTCTCGTGCCGATGTAGGTACGTTCATTTAAAAATATCATTAACGAAGACACGCCACACACGACGCTAATACTAAAATTAATTTAAGTCTTATTTTTATCATCATCAGCCCATTTTTACCCCACTGCAGGGGCATAGGCCTTTCCCAGGGTGAGGAGGGGGGCTTGGAGCTTAAGTCCACCACGCTGCTCCACTGCGGGTTGGGAACTGTAACGACCGCCATCTATTGACAGCGTCCGGGACCGACTGCTTAACGTGCCCTCCGAAGCACGGTGTCAGTGATATTGTGTACTTAAGTCAGAAAAACTCATTGGTACACGCCCGGATTCGAACCATGGACCTATGGGGCCTTATAAATTTGAGACAGGTTCGTTGCGCTCTGGGCTATCACGACAACTTACACGACACTTATTTTTATGTCTAGCACTAAATATTTAAAACATGCATCTGTAAATAACGACTCGTAACAGATTTCATAAATAACTAGAGATGAAAAACTTGGATTCACAGATAAAGTCTATTGTGTACGTGTACAGACTATGTTGGAGCGATATGGCGATAGTTTGCACCCTCTGTTTGTACCTAACGATAATCCTTTTTAACGTTAACTCTTCTAAGGATTAATTTTGTATGAAACATTCTGTAAAGGATGCACCGACACGGCACCACAGTATAAGAAAAGGAGAAGTTGCAATTTATCCTAAGTAAAAAACGTGCAGTTTGCGTATACAATAAGGCGTGTTGTCTGAAATGTGATCGATTATAGGCTTTAGATTATCCAATGACGTCAGAAGGCAAGGCAGTGTAAATATCTATATCAGTACACGAATGTAATCTAAGAGAGAGGACCGTGACGTATATATATACTATAGGCCTTAAATATAATACACATATCAGAGTGTTGTAGTTAAAATTTTTACCACCACGTCATTTTGCCATTTAACGTCATTACTGAGTCGAGAGGTCTAGGAGAGTGTTAATATCATAGTTCATCGGTCATAGTTAGTACATAATCATGTATACATTATAATAAATACTTTTCAACGTACTCGTGTCAATTTTCTTTCATAAATGCATCCATTGAAAAGTTTGACAGACACACATTACTCATGATTGTGCCGATTCCTGCACGTCCAAGCTGAGTTTTGTAAGTGACAACCCATCTATACGTACCTACTGATACATAATATAGGCACAGCTATAGGTATGTGCTTCTCCGAAGTTTTATTTTATTGCCTTTATATACATACCGGGTGTTCAGATGAACGTAGTCCAAATCTTATAGAGAGCGTGTAGAGCTTACCGAACTAAACAAAAAGTTCCAAGTGAGCAGACGGCGCAAACTAAAGGTTACCGAGGAAAACGTGTTTAAATTTGATCTATGTTTAGCCGAACAAAACATACCGCTTGCTGAACGTAGTCCAAACTTATGGAGCGTGTAGAGCCTATCAAACTAAACAAAAATTTCCAAGTGAGCAGACGGCGCAAACTAACGGTTACCGAGGAAAACGTGTTAAAATTTGAACTATGTTCAGCCGAACAAAATATACCGCGTGCTGAACGTAGTCCAAACTTATAGAGCGTGTAGAGCCTATCATTCAAACAAAAATTTCTAAGTGAGCAGACGGCGCAAACTAACGATTACCGAGGAAAACGTGTTAAAATTTGTGCTATGTTCAGCCGAACAAAACATACCGCTTGCTGAACGTAGTCCAAGCTTATAGAGCGTGTAGAGCCTATCAAACTAAACAAAAATTTCCAAGTGAGCAGACGGCGCAAACTAACGATTACCGAGGAAAACGTGTTAAAATTTGTGCTATGTTCAGCCGAACAAAACATACCGCTTGCTGAACGTAGTCCAAGCTTATAGAGCGTGTAGAGCCTATCAAACTAAACAAAAATTTCCAAGTGAGCAGACGGCGCAAACTAACGATTACCGAGGAAAACGTGTTAAAATTTGTGCTATGTTCAGCCGAACAAAACATACCGCTTGCTGAACGTAGTCCAAGCTTATAGAGCGTGTAGAGCCTATCAAACTAAACAAAAATTTCCAAGTGAGCAGACGGCGCAAACTAACGATTACCGAGGAAAACGTGTTAAAATTTGTGCTATGTTCAGCCGAACAAAACATACCGCTTGCTGAACGTAGTCCAAGCTTATAGAGCGTGTAGAGCCTATCAAACTAAACAAAAATTTCCAAGTGAGCAGACGGCGCAAACTAACGATTACCGAGGAAAACGTGTTAAAATTTGTGCTATGTTCAGCCGAACAAAACATACCGCTTGCTGAACGTAGTCCAAACTTATGGAGCGTGTAGAGCCTATCAAACTAAACAAAAATTTCCAAGTGAGCAGACGGCGCAAACTAACGGTTACCGAGATATGTTTAAAGTTTCTTTTTTAAATATTTTTTGTTTAGGTCGGCAAGCTCAACACGCTGTATAAGTTTGAACTACGTTCAGCCGAACACCAGGTTAACCAGGTATAGATATTCATCACTACTTATGGATCGGTTTTTACCATTGCTAGGTATGGGCCAAACAAACAAAAATAATAATAATAATGACATGTACATCACAACAACGTCTAGGCCCCAAACTAAGCATTAGTTTGTATTTTGGGTACCAAGCGAAGACAACACGCATATAACAACCAAGACCCGCCCGGTACCAGTATCAATATTCATCATATAAATACTGACCCGACCTGGGATTCAAACCCGGGACCCCCAGGTCGGGTCTATGCTATAAAAATGCTATAAAAAGGCCGTTAGAACTACGGAGTTATATCAAAACACCAAAAATTTGCGTACTCTACTTAGTAGATTTTTAGAAAAAATAAAAATTAAGGTTTGAATGGAGACGTAAAAGTGCTGGGTTTATAAAAATAATTAAGGTTTGAGTGGAGAGGTCAAGATATGACCAAGATTTTTACCTATTAAACTAAGATACCTAAATATCTCTTGTCTATCCTTTGATACATTAGAGTACTGGTTGTTTACATTGTGTTTGAAAGGATACACCGACGTTGGCTAGCCATAAAGTTAAGCGATTGCATCAGTTCGAGTCGGCACAAAGGCGCGGTGTAGCGGCGACAAAGCGCAGAGTAAGATGCCGCTCGCAGCATCCGACCGCGACCGCGCCGCTCACACCACTCATCCGCTTATCGAGTCACGCGTCTGCTCTATACAAACAAACGAAGGTCGTGTGGGTAACCCTAAATTCCTTTGGGATAGGTCGGGTGGTGAATAAATATTTGATATAAAAAAAAATCGTATACATATTTCATAAATCACATAAAATAACTACGCTAGGCTAGAATGCTTTCGAGATATTTATTTGACGATTGTAATTTATTAAGACAACATCTTAGATAGCGAATAATCAGGATAGAGCGTTCCACACATTAAAAAAAATCGAAAACGGTGAGCAAAATATCAGACTTAATGATTAGACAGACGATATGTCATTATAATTGTTTTAAACTAAAATTTGGTAAATTACACACAAAATGTAATTTCGGAATCTATATGCGAATTTTACATGTGGGTGAACCAAAATTGATGATGATGATGTCGTGATAGCCCGAACGCAGCGAACCTTTTTCAAATCTAAAAGGCCATGTGGCCGTGGTTCGAATCCGGGCGTGTAGCAATGAGTTTTTTCTGACTTAAGTACATTATCACTGACTTCGTGCCTCGGAGAGCACGTTAAGCAGACGGTGCCGGTTGCTGTCAATAGATAGCGGTCATTGCAATCCGCCAACCTTCATAGGGGCAGCGTGGTGGATTTAAGTTCCAAATCCTCTCATCTTGAGGGGAGGCCTAAGCCCAGTGGGGTATAAAAGGGGCTGCTGGAATGAATTTATAACAGAACTGGTGTATCAATGGTCTGCGGCATATATATTATTGCTTATATTTTTTTCTTTGTCACAGCTCTATCTATCATCCATGGATAACTTAGAGATGAAACACCAAACTACGCTAAGTTGATTAGAAAAATATATTTTTTTTTTTAAATCCACACCCAACTTATGGTCTCCTTTTTATGTTATACAAGGTTGTCTGGGTACCATTTTCGTTATACATTAATATTTCACCCCAACATTGCTAAAGACTAAGGCTGTTCATCGACTAAAACTTAAAAAAAATTATTAGTTACTAAATAATCGCTACAAAGATAATGAATTCAATGGATACGAATTCGTTTTCGTTCATTTAATTTCTTTTCACATTTACGATAATCCATTCAGTAGTTTTTGCGTGAAAGAACGACAAACATGCATACATCCATGCATACAAACTTTCGCGTTTAACATATTAGTAGGATTAAAATTTCCAAATTGAATTCTATATACACTGTGTTACACGAACTATTAAGAAAAACCTATGCCATTCTCTTAGCACAGCCCTAAAACTTCTTACTTTTTGACAGTAGCTCACCATGCACTTTATCTATCCACTCAGCAAAACGAAAAATTTTCGAATTATCAAAACTTCTTTAAAAAATTTTATGTCCCACGGCCGGACTGGAATAGATATTCAGCAGTTTAAAGAAATAATAATTACGCAATCACTGAAGGCGTGATACAGTGCCCAAGGCTTTAGTTATTATAGAACACGAAAAAGTTATACAAAGATGTGATTATACGTTTATTACATGTAATATACGAAAGAAAAAAAAACACTATGGAGCTGTAGCCATTACCCGAACAATTTTTGCCGGAGGAAGGCTCGTGGGAATCTGGCATTCTTTGCAACAGAAAAAAATGGGTAACTACTTTTAAACATGCACGTGTTTTATCAGAATTTCCAATACTCTTGAAAAACAAAATTACCACAACCCCCGGTTCGGTGTTACGAACTCAGTAAAAGGCGCGTTTTCCAAAAAACTCACATCTAATTAAATTAGTTGTCGCTTAGTTGTTTCTGAACCATCTGGAACTTAAGTAGTGATGGGGAAGTGTTGATTAATATCTTATGTAATCGCTACGTTTCTTTAATACGTTATACAATTAGAGATACCTACATTATATTTAGAAAATTGAATCGTGACTACGGATTGAGCATTTTAACAAAACACGATTTATTTTAGATCTTGTGTTTCATTGCGTGTTACATGGTTCACTTTGGATTCGCACTTCAGATTAGAATATGATTGTCCAGTGGATTGTACAACACAAGGGGCGATATTTTATCTTAAGATATTTTATTTTAAGATAAGCCTAGTGTAGGGATCAAATTAACGTGGCAATGTAAATACTGTATAGTAACGTAGTGTAAATGAATAAATTATCAAAAAATAAATAAATAAAAAATATTTTCCAATTGGCGGTAAATAAGCAAGCGGTTGAAAATTGATTACATCCTATCGTATGATTTCGCTGGTCCCTGGTCCAAGGATGCCAAATTACTTGTGTTAACAGATTTGGGTGCCGCGCTGCGTTTATTGACAGGGGATCCTTTGAGCAAGGAATACCTTAGCGCGGCAACGCGGCAATGTCTATATCGGCACCCCATTGTGGCACCCTGGACCCATCGTCTCTTCAAAATTTTCTCATTTATCATTATTTAGGTAGTTATTTTAATTTGTGAGTATTTTTAATTTTTTAATTAGTTTTTAATTAAGAGTATGTTATCTAAGCTTTTTAAGTAGGTATAGTTTAATAAGGATTATTTAAGTGTTTTTATGGTAATTTAACAATCTAAAATTATAAATACTGTGAAGTAAGTAATTCCACTTAAACGAAATATATTTTCAATCCTATCATTATTATGCGAAAATTAGATTTTTATGTTGGATGTGTAGATAACAAGTATGCGTATTATAATGTACTGCAGTTTCAATCACCAATAATGACTTGTACAGAGGCATAAAAAAAGGGCAATTTAGTCTGAACTGAACAAGGTAAATCATTATAAGGGCGCAGTATTAAAATCGTGATATATCAGGCGCGTATAATTAAGGGCTTTCTGTTATTCATTCTCGTTTCAAAGTTTATGTTTTATTCACGTATAATCATGCGGATAACTCACGGCATATGGAGTAAATTAATCTTTTCTACGTAGGCGTATACCCATAATGAACTATTGTGAATAAAGTAACTGTGGCTAACATCGATTTATTTAGTAGATTAACTCGTATTAACTATAAAATGTATCGTGATCACTGATCACCCCTACTGAGTACTGACCTCATCTCAAATTAGTGAATATTAAAACATTTTTCACGTTATATTAATGACGTAAATCTTACCCGGGGGCCCGCGCCAACGGAACTATTTCGCATCGAGTAACCCTTAGGGGTTACTTCGCCCCGGCGACGCCCTAGTGTGCCTTCTGGCCGCTTCGATAAAGTCGTTGGAGCTTTCAGGCTAATGACACGCGTCCTTATTCTGCTTCAGGCGGTTGTTTAGTGGATGCAACTCCCACATACCCAGCGCGTCCGGGGAGAACTGTAGGCTTTTATCCGCCTTCCCTTCGCATGGGTAAAAAACAAATTTTCGTGATGTGTTACTCCTATATAAAGCGTGCACTCTTTTGTTCGTTCCATTTTCTATTCCGCAAGTATATGTATATATTTTTAAATTGTTTATATGTCACAGTATTGTATAAGCATTTTGTTTCAACCTTTATTAATTTACTAGCTTTCCGCCCGCGGGCTTCGCTCGCGTTGAGCACAGTTGTACTGGGACAGTTAAAGGAACGCGACGCTCTAGAACATTGTAACACTTTCTAGAACGTTCTGAAATTTAATTGCCTAAGAAATCTTATGAAATTTTTATGAAATTAGGTAATATGACATGGTCACATAGATTTCGTCAAAACATCAAGTTTGAGTACCGACACGATAGGTCTGCGATTGATAGTCTCGAAAATATGAGCTTTTAAAAATTTGGTCACGTGGTCACGCAGATCTCGTCAAAACATCAAGTTTGAGTACCAACACGATAGATCTGGGATAGATGGTTTCGAAAATATAAGCATTTAAAAATGTGGTCACGTGGTCACATATATCTCGTGAAAACATCACGTTTGAGTACAAACACGATAGGTCTGGGATTGATGGTTTCGAAAATATAAGCATTTAAAAATTGGGTCACGTGGTCACATAGATCTCGTCAAAACATCACGTTTGAGTACAAACACGATAGGTCTGCGATTGATGGTTTCGAAAATATCAGCTCTTAAAAATTTGGTCACGTGGTCACATAGATCTCGTCAAAACATCAAGTTTGAGTACCAACACGATAGGTCTGCGATTGATGATCTTGAAAATATAAGCATTTAAATATCTGGTCACGTGGTCACATAGATCTCGTCAAAACATTAAGTTTGAATACCAACACGATAGGTCTACGATTGATGGTTTCAAAAATATAAGCATTTAAAAATGTGGTCACGTGGTCACATAGATCTCGTCAAAACATCAAGTTTAAGTACCAACACGATAAGTCTGAGATTGACAAAAAATAGCCTTTGTCACCCCCGATAACGCCCTCTGCACGTCTGCGAAGTTTCATTGAAATCGGTACATTCGTTTCTGAGATCAGCTCGAATAGACAGACAGACGGACAGACAGAAAAACAAAAAGCAGCCTATGTCACCACTGATAACACCCTCTGCACGTCTGCCAAGTTTCATTGAAATCGGTTCAGCCGTTTCTGAGATCAGCTCAAACAGACAGACAGATGGACAGACAGACAGATAAAAAGTACCCTATGTTACCCGCGGTAATGCCCTCTGCACGTCTGCAAAGTTTCATTGAATTCGGTTCAGCCGTTTCGGAGATTAGCCGGAACAGACAGACAGACAGACAGACAGACAGACACTTCAATTTTATTAATATAGATATATAAAACCATTTCTATGCAAATTAAGCCGATTTAAAAATAAATAAAAATAAAAATAAATACTGACTTCAAAACTTTGCCTATATTATTTACAAACTTAAACTTAAAAAATTAAAAATAAATTTTAATTAAATTATTGATACTTAAATGTTTACAATAGGTATGTAATTAGTTATTTTTGGAGTAGGTGCCAACCAAGGCACGGTTATAAATGTAGACTAATTTGAGTTGTTTAGTTATTTAGTTAAAATATTTAGGTAAGTACCTATTTAATTTCTTGCTTTGATTTGTTTGTAAATTGAGGGAAACTGTGCAATTGTGGTGACCATAGACCAGTTTCCCTCAAACTCTTGCTATTTCCATCACCAGATCAGCTCTACGTTACAATAATAAGTTATTTTCATTGGAACTACACCTAAGTGCCAAATCTTATTAAAATTAGTCCAAAAAGTACTTCTTGATATTTTTATTTATATTTAGATATTTTAATAAATTGAAATTTTATGATGGTCACGCCAATAAATAATAAATATTACTAACTTATTGTTAATGTTTAGTGGATTATATGCAAACTACGTATTTGCTCAAATCTACTCCAATCATATTTGTAATTTTTGTTTCATCCTTAAATAACTTACACGATGAAAAAAAAGCTTAATTTTCTTGAGACGCCTAACCGAAAGCAAAAGCCGCAAGTCCGACAAAAGGCTTTTGTGGCGGCACGACTCGGATCGCGGGAGTTAAAATGAGGAGGTACGAGGAGGAACGAGGAGGGGACCCGCGGTAAAAGGACAGAGTGGGTTCGGAGGAGGTGAGCGGGTTAAGGGGGTTAGGTGGTAGAGCCCAGGTCAGCGGGGCCGTGAGAACACGCGCGCGCCGCCGGTTCCCAGGCACGCGCCGCCGCCACGCGACGACCACGCTGTCTACTGTACACTTGCGGAAGATAAATTACTTTTAAACGTATTTCACATCATTTGAAACACAATCGACAAAGAATTTTGATAGGATCAATGAAGAGCGTTAAATCATTCGGACCCTGCAATACATAATAAGGTATACCTACTTGACAGGCGACAGTTGCTCAAGTCAAGGTCGAGTTTATTCAATGATATTAATCAATATTTAATACGTAACAGATGAACCATTCCCTGTAAAATCTTCCATACCTATTGCTTTAACTAACCTATCGCCTTACAGCAAACGCATGGACGCCAGGGCTGCCTCTTTCGATAAAAATATTATTGCACAATAACTAGATAAATAAAAGAACGGTTTTAACTTGATTGACCGATTGAACTAGGATCAGGGACGTCGACTACATATCAAAGGTCATAGGTTAAATCCTTGCCTGGAACAAATATCTGTGGTGCAAAATATCTATACATGTATGTAGTATAAAGACATAATTTAAGTACGTATAACAGTTGTCCAGTACCTGTAATACAGGCTTTGCCGAGTTTGTGACTTGAGGACTGTGTTTGATATGTATCCGATATTATTGTTACTATTTTAGCATGTCACACTGTATTAAAAATGTTAAAAAATTACAAGTCACAAGTATTTAATTTTTTATAATGATTTATAAATTTCTTCCCATGCCTAAATTTACGGTTCTTTATTATGGAAAAATTCAACACCTTACTGAATTTAATTACTTAAACGTATAAAAATCGAAACTTAAAGAAAAATTCAAAAGATACATTTTTATTTCTCGTATTGCTGGATCTACATCCATCCAATGCACAATGGTTGTTTACCCGCACCAGGAGAATGTCAACACGAATTACGTAGTAAATACATCAGTCCGCAGCCCTTCATACGCCACTTATGTTTTCACTTAACAGCGTGAAATAGACTAGAATTTAGCTTAATGCACATGTGAAAATAATATTGGAATAACAAATAAAGATTCTAAAACTACATTTCATAAAAGATCTATCTGATCTCTGAATTTATCATTTTGTTCACACTTTCGATTTTTTTCGAAGCGTCGACGCTCCATCTAAATGATTCTTTAATCTGGACACATTTTAATTTTTTTGCTTACCAACATTTTTATTCGTTCTGATAGATGCAATCATATTAACTAAAATGAAATTTCCTCTAACTACCACATAATCAGCACCAGCCGGTGTGCAATGCGATGTGCAGGCGGCATTCAATCGCGGCGAGGTCAGTGCGGTCGCGCGCCGCTCATGGCTCAGGTGCCCGCTCTCTCGCATTCCCTGCCCCCGCATCCCGCGCTACCTTATCCTACATACTATATTATACTTACTTATTTTGGACTATTTAGGGGTTGAAGTATTACCTTATTATTATTTTAATTACTTTTATTACTTTAGACAGTTTTTTTTTCTTTTAGAAACTTTTTGAAATTACTTTATATATTAGAAAAAACTGACTAAAAATTACTTAGAGAAGAAGTACCTAATTATTTGTTTTATCGAAATCATTACTT
This sequence comes from Luffia ferchaultella, assembly GCA_949709985.1. Taxonomy (NCBI): domain Eukaryota; kingdom Metazoa; phylum Arthropoda; class Insecta; order Lepidoptera; family Psychidae; genus Luffia; species Luffia ferchaultella. Next base: position 14,452,854 of record OX453253.1, on the reverse strand, counting down.
ATATTTTCTATGCATTGCTGTCATATAAAAGCAAAATCATGATTGCCTTCGAAGTAGAACTCTGGCGAGAATTGAATTGAACAATGTTCGTAAAAACGATTCTCAACAATTATTTATCGTTTTCGTGATGAAAAATAAAATTAAAGCCGCCTTCAAAAACATAGACTAAAAAGTTAAAAAACATATTTTGCCTTAAAAATAATTTAGTTTACGAAGTCGGTGTAAATCATTCATTTTATTTTTGTATTGTGTCATTTATTCGTTATAGTTGTGAATATATCATTGTTATAATTGTTATTACATGATAAGTACCCTTTTAACGTATATCTGAGTTGGCACCGACTCCGTAAACTATATGCCCCCATTAATGCTCTTTTTTTAAAGCAAAATATTATTATTAGCTTTTTGATTTATGTTTTTGAAGGCGGTTTTAATTGTATTTATAAAATTATTTTTTATTTCTCAAGTTTTTGTTATAAATTACGAAACGTTATTTATATTTAGTATGAATAGGGCTTCTAAACGCGGTGCTCAAATAAGACAACGCCGTTTGGAGAAAACTGTCGACAAATCGCAGGAATATCCTCTGACTCCTAACCGTTAAGGAGTACTGTGGCTTCCATCATTAGCTTAGCAGTATGAGATAATGACTCCCAGACGCAAACACCTGAATAACAAACGCACTAGTCGCCATTAAGTTTTTCGAAGGTTCTCATCGATTTCTCTGGAACGCCAGCATCAGATCCTGGTTTCCTTATCATAATACTATCCTTGAGATATCTCCTTTCCAACAAAAAAATAATCATCAAAATCGGTTCATAAACGACGAAATTAGCCCCGAACACATAAAAAAAATATACGGTCGAATTGAAAACTTCCTTATTTTTTGAAGTCGATCAAAAAGAGATGGAAGAGCAAGAGGAAAATCAACTCGGATGAAGATAACTACCTAAATCATGTCTTAAGAGGACATTATTAATATTTAAATTGGTGAATTTTGTCTGTACCTAAATCACAGTAATAAATGACTGAACCACGTAAGTCTCATTCTTTCTTTATCTCATGTTATGCCACAACCCCGGAAAATTACTTTTTCTTCTCTTCTGAGATACCTTAAATGTGGTCCTACTCGCACTTTACCGTGTTTTAACATAAAACATATTCTATGTTGTAAGTTACATAAATGCGAAAACAACTGCAAAAATTCACCCATACATTATATCGTTTCGTTTTACACAGTTCAAAAGTTCACGCTTTTACTTTACACTGAAATTTAAATTATAATCAGGATACGAGTTATGGCGATTCTCTGTCAAAGTAAATGACAACAGCCTTTCAATTATTAGTACGCAGATATTATTCTCCTTCTCGAAGGAGAAAACTTTGTATCTTCTTCTGTACCTTCTCCTTCTAAAATTTTGTGCCTTCAAAAGTTTCTAATTCGAATTTTGATTAACCGATATTTATTTATTTATACAGTAACAAGTTACAAAGTTAAACTTAAGTTAGATCGTCAAACGATAAAATACGTGTGGAATTTTCAACTCAATTGAAACTGTAGGTGCTTGAAATTATGGGAAACTTTATGAGCTAATTTGAGCTGACACAAAAAATAAAAATAAATACAACAGTAAAATAACTACATCCAAAGAAAAGAACATTTCTTGAATTTCGCTTTTGAAGTGATTTAGTGTGTCACAGAATATATCACACTCGTCATCATACGCTGTTGCACCAACCGTAATTAAATATTGTCTAATGAAAAATATGTCTTTTTATTAATATGTTAAATTATTCGGTTGTTTCATAGAAACCTAACATATCATGTTACCTTTTAATTCTCAGGTCCGGATGCGAGCGAGTTTGAATCGGCCATAGATATAGAGACGTAGCCATAATCCTCAAACTTCTTTTCTTTTCTGTGTCCTGTGTCAGAGCACGTACCTACTGTGTAATTTATGCGCGGGCGTGCGCCGCGGGTGTGTCGTGACATCGTATTCTGGTCGTGACGCGCTGGGAGTAGCATCTCGCACGCGCCCAGCCTCTTAGCTTAGGTCATGGTACACCTATGCCTGCGAATATCTGAATATACATAATAAAATACCTTGTGAATTTTCTTTTTACGCCACAATCATTCGATTCGTTACATGCTACCGGGGCGGATCTTGTATACCTGATTATACTGATAAAATTTCTTCAAAGCAATATAATGTTCAGCGCTTTTCAAATTAAGTATAGCTTTGAGTGTAAAATTATTTATGTATTTTTTAGGTTCTTTTTCTCGGTTACCCGTCGCACGCAGCGTTCTTTTTATGGCGTATTAATGTTACTCCCGATACGAGTTCATGTCTGCCATAAGTATCTCCCACTTGACCGAAAATACATTATTTCAAAACACGCACAATACGAAAATATGTTGGTAATGTTACAAGAGGAGCCTTCGATTTAATTAAGCCCTTTAGTAAATATACGATTAATTTACATTTAATAAATATACGTGCATTTCGTCATTGAAATACCTTTGAACTGACGGTTTAATTAATTACTTATTTATTTTAATTAATACCAAAGGCCGCCTGCCGTCAACTAGGATAACATCCATTTCATTGACAATATTATACTCAGTTATAAGTAGCTGGAAAATATTTTTCATACTCATTAGTTTTGTTATTAATATATTTAATATATTCATTGTTTTATTATTAAACCAAAGAACGTTAAATTAAATAAAAAAAATTTATTCAAATATACCTCCTATTAAAATACATATTTTATTTTGTAATTAGATTGCTAATTTTTTTTCTGTTTAAAAATAAAAATTGTTGTATGTAAGCGCATTGACTGGACCAGTGGTAAATATAGTATCATTCACACCGAGAATAATTGTTTTCGAAATGTAGGTGCATCAGCTTGTTCACATTCGTTGATAAAATAATGTATTTATAACATACTAGCTACCGCCCGCAGCTTCGCTTGCGTAGACTACGAATTCCTGTTATAGGTACTATTAACGTCCGAGATGGTTTATACGTACTTTTTGCTGGAACCAATTTTGGTTACACCCATTCAAACTTTCAATCTTCATTCCCTTTCCACCCTTTAAAAAAACCGATACAATTTTTCATCTCCCGTTTCCCACCCTTAAAATGTGGAAATCTAAAAACCCTGAAACACGTCATTATTTAAGTCTCTCCATTCCCATCCTTAAGTTTGAAATTTCTAAAAAAGCCTTTCTTAACTTAATGCTCACATTATAAAATAAACCAATGTTCCAAATTTAAGCTTCCTAGACTTAGAAGTTTTGGCTGTAGTAGTTGATAGATCAGTGTTGACAAAAGACAGACAGATAGACAGACAAACAAACACAAAAAGTTGCTTATGACACTCTTGACAATCTTCTTTCACGTCTGCAAAGTTTCATTAAAATCTGTTCAGCCGTAGTGGAAATTAGCTCAAATAGATAAAATTGAATTGAATAGACACATAGACGTACAGACAAACAGACGGACAAAAAGTAGCTAATGTCAAATCTCTTGACAACCTTCTTTCCCGTCTGCAAAGTTTCTTTAAAATCTGTTTAGCCGTTTTGGAGATTAGCTCAAATAGACAGATACACGTACAGACAGACAGACGGACAAAAAGTAACATTTGTTAGTTTTGACGACCTTCTTTTCATACTTGTGATGTTTCATTAAAATTGGTTTAGATAGATGGACGTACAGACTGACATACAAAAAGTTCTGTATGTCACTTTTGACTACATCCTTTCCATATGTGTAAAGTTGCATCAAAATCGGTTAAGCTGTTTTGGCCGAAACCTATTTGCTCGAATAGACAGACAGTTCGTTTTCATATATATGGCCTATAACCCTCCGCTAGATTCAGGCTATCAAAGGCAAAAAAAAAAAATCAAATCAGACTGGTAGTTTCAGAGATTAGCGCATTCAAACAAACAAACAAACAAACTCTTCATCATCATCATCATCATCAGCCCATTTTTACCCCACTGCAGGGGCTTAGGCTTCCCCCAGGGTGAGGAGGGGGCTTGGAGCTTAAGTCCACCACGCTGCTCCACTGCGGGTTGGGAACTGTAACGACCGCCATCTATTGACAGCGTCCGGGACCGACTGCTTAACGTGCCCTCCGAAGCACGGTGTCAGTGATATTGTGTACTTAAGTCAGAAAAACTCATTGGTACACGCCCGGATTCGAACCATGGCCTTATAAATTTGAGACAGGTTCGTTGCGCTTTGGGCTATCACGACACAACAAACTCTTCAGCTTTATAATAAGTATTTCTATTATATAGATTAATAGATTATAAGATAATAAGAAAATAAGATAATACTGAAAACCGTATCAAAGTCTATTGCGTGGTTTGGAAGTAAAAAGTTAACGAACAGAGGCAGACAGCGAATTTATTTTCTCCCGCTATAGTTTTCATATTTCGATAAAAACTGCTAAGATATTAATTTGAAATGCTTAAGACAACTAACGTATTTAATTTGATAAGGATTAATATTACGTTTAAAAAAACATCTTCGCAAATAGTACATACTGTTAGAACAAATTTGATTGTCATAAAAAAGGTTATAGTAAGTTAACCTTAAAAGATACACATATGCTGTCGCGGACTTTTGGTTAGAACTTTTAAAGGGGAACAATTCCGTAATACATGATTTTTGGTTAACATCAACCATTTACGCAGCGCGCGCGACGGAAGCTCTCAAAAGGAATAATTTTTCCCGTTTTTGCATCATTTTTCATTGATGCTCTACTCCTATTGGTCGTAGCGTGATGTAGTATAGCCTATAGCCTTCCTCGATAAATGGACTATCCAACACAACTACAATTTTTCAATTTGAACCAGCAGTTCTTGAGATTTGCGCGTTCAAACAAACAAACAAACAAACTCTTCAGCTTTATAATATTAGTATAGATTTAGTTTCAATTTTAACATTACGTTATCAATGATAAAACACGTCATTCAAATATTCTTACGCCAGGGAACTCCGTAATCAATAAAAAAATAAAGCTTCTCTATATTTCAAATGTAACTTTTAATAAATAGATTAGAGATTTAATAAATAGATTAAAAGTTACATTTGAAATATAGAGAAGCTTTATTTTTTTATTGATTACGGAGTTCCCTGGCGTAAGAATATTTGAATGACGTGTTTTATCATTGATAACGTAATGTTAAAATTGAAACTAAATTTTACAATAAAAATTTAAGGACCGCGAAACACGCATAAAAAATTTAGACGTCAAGAAAATGCACAAAAAATGAAATTAATTATGAATTTAAATACAGTACGTTTAGATTGTTTAAGTTAATGTAGAAGTTTAAGTTAATGTGAAAATCATATAAGTTTAGCAGGAGAGCAATATATGGTGGTCTCCCAAAATAGTCGGGTTTGTTTACTCGTCATACTCTAGCTGTATTCTTAGATTCAATAGTTCTCGCGTCATAAAAGTAATTCAAAAACATACGGACATAAAACTCGGACACGGTGAATTCAAACTAAGTATATTATTTTTTAGTCCATCATGTGATATACATAAAATGGTATAAACGAATTACTGTTTAGTTCATATAAAATCAGAAATTCACAAAAATCTTCTCTATATAATCTTCTCCTTTTTCTTAAAGTCTTTCTTACTTTGGAAAAAGCATATATTCAGTATTCCTATAAAAGTGACGATATTTATATATGAAACATTCTTCATTTTTGTATTAGAAAATTTATATACTAAAAAGTGTTGATACAGTTGAGATTCACATATAAATTCTCATTATATTATTTAATAACTGAACTGTTCAGTTTTAGGGAGCGTTTGAGCTAGGTGCTATTATGATTAAGCGAACTAACATATCACTCTTTCAAAACGCACTTCGTATAAAACTCAAATTAAAATTTCATAAACAGCCGGAAAAAAGCATCACATATGCTTCCCGCTTGTCGTAACTGTTGCGAACTCTCTCTAAGAACTGATGCGTAATCTCCGTAAACGCATGTCAAAGCAATACCTAAAATCAGATATTAACCTATTAACCTGTTATCAATCATTATCAATAAATTGTCTCTGTCAATTGAATGGCTCGTAACGATCAATCTAACCCAATCGGGTTAATGTGTAGAGTCTAAGTTAAACTCGCATACACTTAAGCCAAGATGAGCAATCAAATAGCACTTCGCAATTTCAGTAGCCGTTGCAATTGCTTCACTGGTACGGAACCCAACTAGTGGTTACACAGATTGCAACACTCGAAGTGCATTATTAGCAAAGTGCAGCTGTCTCTTCCATATGCAATATCTCGCTTTGAATTAAAGCGAATTTTGTAATACGGATGCGTTCATTTTACATAGAAAAGCGTACTTTGCAATCATACAACAGTCTCTGATTTTGTATTGTGGGATAGATGTAAAAGATAGAAAAAAACCGCCCAAGTTCGTGTCAAACCACGCACAGTAAAGCGTTACATAATCGAGATGAAAACTCGTGGTTTATTAATAATTTAAAATACGAATATCTCAAAGGTACTCGACGTAATACTCTGTGCTTACTAACAGAATTTTTTTCAGAATTTTCAACATATTAGTTGAAAAGTTAAAGGAGCGGGGCACATTTCTTACGACTTTACGGGCGCATATCTAAACAGCTATTGACTCAAAGGAAATGTAGTTTTGATATCATTTTTAAGGAACTCAATGGCTTTGACAGAGGAATAGACGTACAGAAGGACAGTATGAGCGTTCCTTTTTTATCGTTTGGCTGCGGAATCTTAATTACGATTTTCCACCATAATGTAGTATTTAGTTATGAGTAATGGGCAGGTAGTAAGGTAGTAGGTACAGCGAGCGCAAGCAAAAACTGTAATCAAAACATTTTAGTATTGCATTTATGTATTCATAAATTCACAAAGATTGTTTTCAATTTTCACAAGTATTTAAGATATTTTGTTAAACTTATTGATTAACTTATTAGCTTCTGTCTGCAATTTTGTGGCGTGGTTTTTTTTAATACCCAACTTGATGTCCCTATTTCATAAAATCCTGCTCTATATGGGTGTGATGATAGATGCCCTGAATGTCGAATTGTGATTTCATTTCAAAGTATGAAATTAAAGTAAAAGTCAAAGTATAAAAGCAAAGTGCGTGTGATAAGAAAATTAATATAATGACATTGCAGTTTCAACATATATTTGAAAACATAATGTAGTACGTAAAAAAAAGTACTTAACCACGTCAGCCGTTTCAATAAAATCACAAGCTATGCAAGCAGCAAGCAAGCACGACTATGTAGACGCTTTTACAATAAGATCCCAGTTGACATTCAAGAGTTACCCTTTAATAAGTTTAGAATTACAATACAACGAAAGCTTTTTCCAAAGCTTATTATAAAGTATCGGACTACTTTAGATGATGAAAGTCCATGGATGTAAGTCGCTCGCCTATATAGGTTTATTTCAATAATATTAATCTTTAAGGACGTATTGTTAAAAGAATTGTTTATAATTTTGTTAAAAGGAGCGTCTCTCAGGTTCTTGCGTATTCTTCGGAAAGAAACCACACTTTTTGAATGCGCCTTTGTGGTGACGTTTTTCCACAAAGTAATTAATTCACTCTTGTGACTTATTTCAAGATAATGTTGCATAAATACGAAATAAACATATTTGACCATTGACTATCCATTGAGAGTGTCGTGATAGCCCAGAGCACAACGAACCTGTCTCAAATTTATAAGGCCATGGTTCGAATCCGGGCGTGTACCAATGAATTTTTCTGACTTAAGTACATTAATTACCACTGACTCCGTGCCTCGGAGAGCACGTTAAACAGTCGGTCCCGGACGCTGTCAATAGATGGCGGTCGTTACAATCCCCAACCCGCAGTGGAGTAGCGTGGTGGATTTAAACTCCAAACCCCCACCTCACCCTGGGGGAGGCCTACGCCCCTGCAGTGGGGTAAAATGGGCTGATGATGATGATGATCCATTGACATGTGAATGTTGATCAAAATCGAACCATTAAAAAAAACAAAAATGTGTATTTTATTTATAAGGGAGGTCTAATATGGTTTTCGATACGTCAAGCGCATGTCAATGACCTTTTTTCAAATAAATTACTATTTCATTTATTCATTCAATTAATTGATAATAATAATATTCTCAATGATATATTTTTTCTATGTGTTTACAGACACGATTCTGTTAGATTTTTATAATATTGCATCGACACGTATTTTTAAATAATCAAAGAGATATAGTTATTTAGATGCTAAAAAGAACATGTAATAAATAAAATATTCAAAAGGCAGATCAGAAAAGCGTAACGAATGCTGACAGACTGACAGCCGCTGCACAGTCGGCGGTCGTATGCGCACAGGGTTGGCGTATGCCTATTACTGGATAACATTTTTTTATCACTGTAGAAACATGATCTTTTAATTTTTGTATGAAATGTAATTACAAGCAGTAAAATAACAGTTTGCTGTTTGTCAGTTTTCATTAAATAAATTAAATCATCGAAGTAATATTTAATTCTTAGATAATAGAATCATGAAGATGAGGCGTTTCATATTTCGAAACGTAAGCAAAATGACAGACTCAGTGATTAAACAGCTTACGTACTTATTATTGCTAGTTTTAAGCTTTTTGTCAAATTACATGTTGAATATAAATTTAGAATTTCTATTTGCTTTTCCGGTACGCGTACAACTCAGTTACACTAAATTCTAGTTCACAGTGAATATGTTCAAAACATCACGTAGAGCGACTGACGTGGAGTATATTTACTGTGTGGAGTAGAGTTATTTGTTCACGTTTTTGTGGCTACGAAGCGGTATCTGTCTGTTCATCTATGATTTATTTATAGTTATCTAAAAAAAGTTAAATTATAAAATTTAATAAATCCACGAGGGAAAGACATTATTTAAAAATATTAACTTAATCATTCCATTATTTTGATATGTCAGATGATGCAATGAAGAAAAGTGTTCATAATTTTTTAAATTTGTCCCCCTAAATGAGAATTCGTTCAGCGATTTGGTTTTCTTATAAAATATATAAGTGCAGGCATATATTTCCTACTCTTTTTCAAATTTTAGGGATACAAGGGAGGTATTGGTCAGCTTTTAAATATTTTTTCTTTAATATCATTTATACAATGTTTTCTAAAATTATTTAAGAAAAAAACATTTGTATCCCCCAAAACGAGCATTATCATTTGAAATGTCACACAATGTACTCAAGTTTTTTTTAACTTTCCCTAAATAAAGATTTCTTTGTTTACCTTATACATTTCTTCGCTATTTTCATACATGCGTGGTTAGGGTACGAAATTCTATATATAATACCTATGAAATTTCAACTTTTTTCATTCAGTGGAATCATGAAAATAGGCTGTGACAGACGGACAGACAGACACCGGGTGATTCTATAAGATTTCCTTTTTATATTTCATCTACTGAATCATAAAAACTGGATAAAAATCGGCTCACCCATTTTAGAAAATACACACACTGCAGCGCTTTCATGTGGACAAAACTCTGAAGTGATACCTGTACATTAAAAAAAAAACCATCAAAATCCCAACTGCTTTAGAGTAACCTATTTTTTGCAGCGCTCCCTGGTGACAATTATTTGTAACACATATTTAAGAAACTGCTCTGAGGTGACCTACATAACATGAAAAACCTCATTGAAACTAGTCCAGTAATTTTTAAGGAAAATGGTAACACATTATGTATAAATATATTAACTCACAACCTCTTACCCCAAACGCATAGGTTATCGTCTACGTCGAGTCATGGGTAAAAATAGACGAGTTTTTCCTATGCTCAATGAAGTACTAAACTAATATTCTTCAATTAAATTAAAAAGGAATCGAATGGATTCAGGTAGATAAGAATAAACAATAACTTTATTTCTTTGAAAGCATACGTTCTCCTGTACAATAAATTATTCGTAGTGGATTTCCAAAATCTTTTATGGGAGTTCCTCAGGTATCTATATTGGGTCCTTTTCTGTTTTTAGTGTATGTTAATGACTTACCTCGTTTAGTAGAAAAATCTGCCGAGATAGTGTTGTTTCCTGATGACACTTCTTTCGTATTTAAAATTAATAGAAATGAAGAGGAATTTTTAACAGTAAACTCTTCACTTTTGCAGGTCTTAAATTGGTTCAATGCTAACAACCTATTATTAAACGCAAATAAAACAAAATCTTTAAAATTTACATTGCCCAATGTTAGACAAGTTGATGTCAGTTCGAGACTTGGTGGAGATTTATTAAGTTTGGTTAATGAAACTGTGTTTTTGGACATCACTATCGACGCAAATTTACAATGGGGTCCTTATGTTATGAGGGTGGCTGGTAAACTGAGCTCTGCTGTTTTTTCAATTAGGCAAATAAGAAAACTGACCGATGTGCCTACAGCGAAGCTGGTTTATTTTAGCTACTTTCACAGCATAATGTCATATGACATTCTGCTATAGGGCAAGGCCGCTCACATTTAAACAATATTTGATCTGCAGAAAAGGGCTTTTCGAGCTATATATAAATTAAAATCTAGAGATAGTGTAAAGGCTCACTTTAGAGAAAGTAACATTTTGACAGTCCTTTGTCAGTACATTTATTAAAATATATTTTATGTACATAAAAACTTAAATGCTTTCTCTATAGGGTGGGTGATGGCCACAACTTAAATACAAGACATAAGCATATGTTAGCAATTCCCAGGTTCAGGTTCTCAAAGGTTAATAATTCTTTCATGGGAAATTGTATTCGTTTTTATAATAAAATTCCAAAAGAAATGTTAGACTTGAATTCTAATCAATTTATGAAGCGAGTTAAAGTCCAACTCGTGAAAAAAGCTTACTATTGTATTAGCGAGTACCTATTTTAATGATAAATGCGCATGGACATCATTGTAATAGTTGTAAGCACATTAAATTAAAAAAAAAAACAATTAAGAAAAACATATATTTAAATAAAATAAATAAGGAGGAGTTTCTTGCCGGTTCTTCTCTTTCTAGATTTTGAACCGGTACCCAATCAATTTATTTTGACTTTCAATAAGTGAGTGTAAACATCTTATGTTGAATAAAAACTTTTTGAATTTGAATTTGAAACAACAAAAATTCTAATTAATGAAGAAATCTTAAAAATATAACCCTGATGTCTTTCCCATTACACGCTGTGTCAGCCTGTGTCAGCGTGCACCGCCAAAGGAAACCGCAGGCTGCAGTTATACGCGCCAACTTGCTTACAAAAATACGTTTATCGCTATACTAGCCCTCCTGTATGCAGCCAATATGTAATGTTTAGATGAATATTTCGTAACATAAACACAAAAAAAAATCTGAACATAATGTTGTCTCCAATTTCGACGTTTCAAATGTTTACGGAGATGTATTTTTTATGTTAAAAGTTTCTTTCTCTGCCCCATTACCTTAGAGACATAGATACCTACGTATTTCTAGAAATGTTGGAATACATACATGCGCTTGAGTTTATGATATATTAATGTACATTTAGAAATTATATCATTCAGCGTTCAAAATAAGATTAACCCACGCCTGCCTGTTAGTGTTACTTTCACGCGTTTCGATTACTAAAGTCGCTGGCGTATGTTAAAGCCTTAAATATATAGTTAAAAAATTTAATACATAATAGTTTTTACCAATAATTAATTATTAAAATTGTTTAGTTTAGTAACGTTTTCTTAAGATAGAAAATAATTCCGAAACCGTGTACCGTCGACTAAAAAAATCTTTAATTTTGTCTCCGTATGTCACGGTTGCTCCTTATTCTATAATAAAATTAGGATGGGAAATTTTAATGGATTTTCCATGTCATTTTCAAAAATTACCATTTTCAATGCGGCTTAAATTCCTGTTGAAAGTATTTGCTAAGTAATATAAATAAACTGTCCATATTTTTTCATATGATGATACACGAAGCCTGCTTGCCAAGGCGACCAGACGCTGTGACGTGGTGTGCCGAAAAATTTAGAAGTCATAAGCTTTTTCACGTGACATTTAAAAATTCATAATAATATTCATTTACGGGCAAATACAGAACGACAACTTATTATAGATTTCTAAAGTCTAAAATTATCATAAATATAAGTCTAGGTATTGTTCAATATTATTAACATCTTGAATTTTGACTATCAGGTAAAGTTGAATGATCACGAACATATTGTTTTATTTAAGCTTGTTCTAGATTTGGGATTGCAAATTTTGTGACGTTCCTACAGAGTGAGGTCACACAAATGTAGACAACGACGAGGGGGAGGGGGTCAAAAAAACCATAAGTATTTCCCTCCCTCGATGATCCCTCGGACGATGAAAAGCTGCTAGCTAGAGGGACACTTGCAAACTACTTAAATTTGCAGCGAGTTTCATACACATTTCGCTTTTAGAAAATCAGGCTGCGTTTAAAACTTATTTAACGATACACTCCAAAAATATTTTCCGCTACCTTTGCTAAAGATTCTAAAAAAAAAATTTTACAATGAATCGCGACAGGCATTTCGAGACTTTGAAATCGATAAATAATTTATGTCACGAAAACTTTTTGTTTCACAAGATAAAACAACAAATATATAAGTCGTGATATACAATTTAAAGTGAATTAGTCACAGACATTCGCAGAAAAGGATGAAGTTAACTGTCCACCCATATTTCCCGCAGTCATTAAATTACCCACGCCTCGCTCGAACCGTGACGAAAACAACCTGCAAGCCCGATTTCATAGTGGATGCAATCTCCTTGAAACCTTTCAATAGGACCTGTGTAAATGCAAATCACTCAATTCAAGTTAGTCGAAGTTATCTGTAGTTCGCTCTATTATTATTTATGGTGTTTGATAGCCAATTTAAATATTCAGAGGTCCATCTGTTTGTCTGTCACAGCCGATTTGACATATAAAATTCAAATGTTGATAAATACCTTGTACTCGTTTTTGGTTGATGTTGGGGGTAGATCGGATAGATATGTGTGAGCTAGATACCCTAATTGAAATTTCAATGAGAACTGACAACAATCTGGTTTGCTCGGGGATAATCAAAATAATTCTGATTACAAGTGGTAAAAGTAAAAATTATTCGTCTTCATGGCCCCATAAGGCCATGGTTCGAATCCGGGCGTGTACCAATGAGTTTTTCTGACATAAGTACACAATATCACTGACACCGTGCTTCGGAGGGCACGTTAAGCAGTCGGTCCCGGACGCTGTCAATAGATGGCGGTCGTTACAGTTCCCAACCCGCAGTGGAGTAGCGTGGTGGACTTAAGTTCCAAGCCCCCCCTCCTCACCCTGGGGGAGGCCTAAGCCCCTGCAGTGGGGTAAAAATGGGCTGATGATGATGATAATCATGATGATGATTCGTCTTCTGTCTGTATGTTTGCATTTGCATATGATATATATACATCTATATCTGTAAATACGTATTGTATCTGTAAACAAAGCCGGACTCGGATGTCTTTATCTCGCTAACGCTACTAAATACTTAACGAATTTCGGAAACAAGGTGACCGTTTCCAATGTCAGTTAGGCTTCATTAGTACCTAAAAAATATTCAACTTGATTAGTTATAGAGATGCGAATCAGACGAGTCTGCTTTTTCATATATTTTAAGGTCACGTCAAGTACGAAGACAAAACACAAAAAAATCGTGTTCGTATATCAAACTATAAGTTACAATAACAGGTTCCCATTGATGGGGTATTGCGCCATACACATCCTATTACTATACTATTCTTAACAACACGTTAATAAATGAGAAAGAAATCATTAGAGATTAAGTACCTACGTACGTACGTATTTCATGATAACTTATAAATAAAGAAGGTAGTGAGCCGGGCACAAAGCACGAGCACTTATTGTGTTGGCGCGAGACCAGTCGCGGGCACCTGCCGCGGGCACACGCCAACTAAGCCGGCACTACACTAGGCCATCTCTAAAGAAATATTAAAAACTGAATATCCTGAACGAAAATATTTCTCCTTTACCATTATCTTATCCAATTCTTGAAAGGATATACATAGAATAAAATCAAATATTTACAAAGATTTGCACGCTATTTATTTAAAAAAAAAATGTGAATTTATGTGCAATATTACGTAATATAGAAACACGGTTGCCAATATCTGAAGGTGTTAAGAATGCGGACGCGATAAAAGATCTTCGTGTAACAAAACTCGATAGCTCTCAGAAAACGGTAAGAGCCAAATTTGACTCTCAATCTACATCTTCGAACTTGTTTGATGCTTTCTAGATAAACAGCGCGCAAACGATGTTGATACAATTCCAATCAAACTTTATGGCGGATGTGAACATAGGCACAAATCGCGTCGCAGTAACCAGTTTTAGGTGTAGCGGGACGCAATGGAGCGAAGGGTATATGACTATACCTGCAAGCACGCTTATAGAATCGTATTCCGATCCGCCATAAAGTTTGAGGCGAACTATACCTCCGCGGTATTATAATATTAATAAAAACAGTCTCTAGTGTACTGCAGCTTCGTATTAGCTACGAGCGCGAGATAAGCCGTGGGACGTGTGCATTTTATTTATTTTAACATTTTTAAAGCGGCCGCTGGGCTATCTTTTATTTCTTATTGCCAGGAGGCGGTAAGTCACGAAGCGGTCCGCACCACCTTGAGGGCTAAATAGCGCTTACGCACAACCGTCACGACCTTTCGCGGCCTACGTAAAAACTCGGTAGGTACCTACTAACTTAGCCTGAACGACTAAGCACATTATCAAATAAATTCAAAACTACCTATTTATTTCAATGGACATTCAATGGCATTCTAAATTTTGAGAATTTGGATTTTGAATTTTGAATTTTAAGAACAGCTGTCCTTGTTCAATAGAAAAATGTGAAATTTTTTGGACGCGTAATATCAGAGATATGAAAAGAAAACGTGAAACATTAATGTGATGTCATAACTACATGCAGCGGTCAACAGCAATATGTAGACAAATAGGGCCTGGCCATACTGTCCACGGAGGCGCAGCTTCATAAGCGAGGCGTTGTACGCTCGGGCGTATGACATGCTGTACAGCAGACGTCATGAAGCCTGTATGCAGCGACGCGAGCGCGACGCTGCCGCTCCGTCGACAGAGTTACATAGTTTTGTATGTAAGCTGCAAGCAGGCGTACACCAAGCTTATAATGACGAATACGCGTCTATAAAGCTACGCCGCCGTGGACAGTAGGCCTTAGTCAATCCAAATAGCAACAAACGATAGATTATGAGACTACGTATTACAGAATTACACTTTTGGCTTTGTAACAAAAGGTTATGACATGAACAGTATTTGTAACGATTATATATATATTTCAGCTTTCTGCAGTCCTTCTCCATATAAACTTTTAACTATGTCAAATCTCACACTCCTCCGTGCGCGCATTATGCTAAAAAGGCGTACAAACTTTTCTTTACGCGGATAATGAACGTGTAATTTATTTTATTTAAAATTATACTGGACTTTTTACTATACTAGAGTGCTTCGTATAGTATTGAATGAATCAGTTATAAATTCACATTCCACCGTTCGCGCAATATGCTACTAAAGTTTAACTTAAGGGATAACTTTTAAGAAAAACCGATCAATTTTCAACACTTTGGGCATGTTTTTAAATATCATTAATATGTACTTACAGAATGATTCGTGTGGCAGGTATTACGTCATCAGTATTGTTTTTAACTGATGATGATGATGTCGTGATAGCCCAGAGCGCAACGAACCTGTCTCAAATTTATAAGGCCCCATAGGGCCATGGTTCGAATCCGGGCGTGTACCAATGAGTTTTTCTGACTTAAGTACACAATATCACTGACACCGTGCTTCAGAGGGCACGTTAAGCAGTCGGTCCCGGACGCTGTCAATAGATGGCGGTCGTTACAGTTCCCAACCCGCAGTGGAGCAGCGTGGTGGACTTAAACTCCAAGCCCCCCTCCTCACCCTGGGGGAGGCCTAAGCCCCTGCAGTGGGGCAAAAATGGGCTGATGATGATGATGATGATGATTGTTTTTAACGACAACCTAATATTTTTGTTACGGTATTTAATAGAGTATATTTTTACAATTAAAAGCATAGCTCATATGAAAAAAAAAACAATGAATACGAGTTTTCCAATTTTGAAAATTATTTGTTAGTGACAATTTTAAAAAATAACTAAAATAAATGTTTAACATGTGCACCTGACAGTAACCAAAATGAAGAACGAATTCTTTTAGAACATCATCAATAAGTTCAGAAGGTATACGGTATATTTTTTGACTGATTCCGATTTTGACCGAATCCGGCCTATTAACATACATTTTACTTTCGAAATATCTCCATAAAAATTAATCTAAGGGTGTCAGGTCTGAGATCTGGCTGGCCACTCAGTTAGTCCTCTTCTACCTATCCAACGATTCGAGAGCATCTCATCGAAATAAGCGTTAACAGGGGCTTTAATGAGGTGGTACCCCATCTTGTTTAAAGAAAAGGTCACATCTCGGAATATCTGGTTCTTCTTGATCTGGATACATTGGATCGCGTGGTTCTATCTATATCTATATCTCAAAGACTATATCATAATATATTCAGATATTTCGTCTTTTTCACGCTCTATGCTTAAATTTTTAGGATCGTTACGTCAAAATAACTTTGAAACAGATAACCAGTACAAAAAATAATTTACTTGTTATTACATTAAAAGAGTATATCATTTTAACTAACATCAAATAAATACATATATAAAGACCAAATCAATAAGATTCCTCTTCAAAATAGAATAATACACAAACAGAATAATAGGTAGATCTGTCTCTAAAATTAACTATGGTAACTATACAATACAATCACCAAATAATAATAAAACACTCTGAAATAATATCAATTATCAAATACATAGACTAGTGATAATAAATTTGCTTTTAGAACTATAAGACCAAATGAAATTAATATTGTAACCAAAAAATATAAATATGTCACATTAAAATCAATATACCTTAATCTTAAAACACGGTGATAATGGTTAGGATGTTTAATAGAATAAAATAAAATAATTTAATATAATTGATTTAATTTTTTTAAACAAATATGCGAAAAAAAAATGTTTTTTTGGTTACTCATCGCTACGCTTCGATTCGTTCCCCGCATTATTACATACAGAAGCTAACCTAACCATTTCAAAAAATTCAATTATTCAAAAAGTTCTTATTCAATATATTCAACACACACTTATTGAAAGTCAAAATAAATTGATTAGGTACGTAATGTAATTGTAAAAGTATATACATACCTAATGCTTCTAATATTTAACGTTGACGAATACCTATACATTCAGACATGATTTACATTTAATATAAATTATTGTATTATCATTAAATTGTTTTTACTTCTTAAACATTTAAAAAATTATTTTATTTTAAAACATTATGACGTGAATCGTATATTACGCTCGTACGCAATGGTGCACGTCTCTCTCGGGAACCCGACAATTTGTTAAAAACGGTACTTTCTTTTATATGGGAACGCAAACACTAAATCACAGCTTTAATCGTGGCCACAATTTTCATTATTCGCGGCGACTGGACGACCGACGGCGCCGTAAACTTCTCTTTAAACTCCCAATTAGGAGTGGCCGCGTTATGGACGTCGCAAATATTTGTATATTTTTAACTAATTAACTTGGCAATAAAGAAGCACATTTTTGAACATCAAACGAGATTAAAATCGCGTGAGTTACGGCCTTCGACGATTTGCAAAATGCAAGCTACAAATATTTTAAAAGAATCGAGAAATGTCGGCAAAACGTGCTTTATTCAATCTATTACATTTAAACATGATTAATTCGAAGGTTTGTCAAATACTTCTTCAGGAATGTATTTGTTAATACATGCGCCTAGACTGATCTATTATAATATTTCAGTGTAGGTAATTCTGAATGCTGGCCTCCAAACGCGCAGTACTTCATCTTAGAGTTTGTTCTGCAAAAAAAGAAGTGAGATGAAAAAGAATTTATAAATCAAGAAAATATAATTTCATGTTTATTAAAGACGATATTATCTCAAAGTAAGTAAATATGTTGTTGTCGCAAGACGTTCTCTGAAGTATGAGACAATTGAGAAGAAACAATTTTAATTTAGTTTCTTCAATCAGTTCTTGTCAGTTTTCAGACGGCGTCTTAATAAGATTTGCAATAACCGTACTTAAATTCGCTGTCTACTTAAAGTCTAATAATAACACACACACAATCACAACAACGCCTAAGTCCCAAACTAAGCATTAGCTTGTATTTTGGGTACCAAGCGAAGACACCACATACATATAACAACCAAGACCCGGTGCCAGTATTAATATTCATCATATAAATACTGACCCGACCTGGGATTCGAACCCGGGACCTCCAGCTTCGCAGGCAGGGTCGCTGCCCACTAGGCTAAGCGGTCGTCAAGTCTATATTAACAAATCATATGACAATATTCGCCTTGGTATACCCAATAAGGGTGCTTTAGCAGAACTTTAAATAACGTTCTTGCAACTCGCCGTCAGTCATTACCTAGTCATAAATCGAAATCTGTTTAATCAATTATTTTCTATGAAATAAAACACATCAATGATAACGAATCTAATAACTTATAACAAAAATGTAAAAATATTTAATAATTGTAACGTATATTAACACTCGTAAATAAAATAAATTATTATGCGATATTTTATGTATTGTAATATGACCGAGAATTATTTTATGGCTCCGTTTTAAATTTATTACCGAAATAAAATCGGTTCTTTAAAAGTGGCAAAAATAGAAGCAAAACTATCGCGTCGTTAATGGGATTGACCTTTAATGCGTCGTTATATTGTACTAGTTAAAGTTATTTATGATGTTTTATTTTTAGTTTACAGCTTCACATAAAATACCAAATAACAATTTATTACGTACAAAGTAAACTAAATTGAAATGTTTTTTTTCAATCCAACTACCTGGAAAAGGGGCATTATTGATCTACGGAGTGGAAGCGAAATGCATTTGTTAATCCAAAAATAGTAAATGATCACATAAATTACAACCGCATTTTAATGTGAAATTATAACCGAAGTTTTACATCTTGCTATCCTATTAAAACAAATGGCTCCAAACAAATCATTCGAAGTTGATCAACAGATTTCTAGATATAGCATTAATTAAAACTAATTCGAAATCGATGAATAGGCTTCTGAATGGTTCGTCGCTCCGCGTCGCTTCGCTCTTCACATTGACACGAACCAATCTAACCTAACCTAATGATTTCGAAAAATAAATCATTAACCTAAATTAACCTAATTGGAAATTCATTAACAGATTCCTAAATTGACAATTCATAAATGACATGTGTAACACAATAAGGAGTGAAAAATTATAAAACGTAAGAAAGTCTTGAATACTACCTACACCGGAAACCATACCTGAATCCAGATCGTTCGCAACGCTGAGTAGCGGAATGGTTTTAGGTAAGTTTCTGTGAATTAATGCTCGTAAACCCTCCCGGACCGCAACTCAGAACTACTGGGGTTCTGAATACTGGAAGGCTTTCCATATATGCCGTGGCGCGTGCGGTGCGGTGTCTCGGGAGGGGCGGTGTCGCGGGAGGGGCTTTTAAGTTGAAGACATAACTTAATTTGACATCAGTATACCTTATTGGGTAACGTACGTACCAACATACCAACGTAACGTACCAACATTTTATGGCAATCATTGTGGTTTATCTAGGCAAAAATAGCGCATTAATTTACTCCCTCAGATTTGGTTATCATTTACTACATTTGGTCTTTGAATACAATTTGAAGTGCAGTCGTGACTAAAATAGCTAAAACTATTGTAATTTTAGACTTTATTTTCTTGGTGTTTATTATATTTTTTTATTAAAAGAGTTTAGGGTATTGAAGTATTTTTTGGTGGTCATTATATTCGTTCCGAAAATAAACTACAAATACCTAAAGGTTGTAAAATGCAGTTTCTCCGAGATCACGATAAAATTCACAAGAGTTTCCAAGGACTGCACGCGGACGGTAATTAACCATCGAAATGTCGCTATATAAAAAACTACACAGCTGGGTGAATGAAAAAAATACTGTTTTAAGTATTAAAAAAGAAAATATTTAAATATCGGACATTTTAAATCTTTATCGTATAAAAGTTGTATAATAAGTACGTCTATTGGTATAGATATATTTTTTTAATGTTTCTACGTTGGATTCGAATCCCAGTCGTATGATTTACATCGAAATAGATTAACGTATACCAATTTGTAAGCGACAATCTTTGTATTCATTACAAAAAAAAAAAAAAAAAATTTACCTAAAAAGTATCTAAAATGATACCCTACTCCACGAAGTAAGAGGTAGTCATTTAATTATCTGAGGTTTCTAGCAATTTGAAAAAAAAATGCAGTTCCGTTACTGAGATATCGAATTGAGAGATTCTGAATCTCACTCGGCGTCTCGTTTGAATAAAGAGAAAAATTCAGTCTGTCTAAAAACCAATTTTATACTCCAGCACTACGCACCGGATGACACGCTATCACTACCGCCAGTTTCCCACTACGCACCAACGCGAATGAAACCATAGTCATTAGTCAATATCATCGTCAGCCAATACTCACAAAAAGACCGGTAGTTAATCGTCCTCCAATGAGTGAAATAAATAAAACAAATTGGGTCGCCTCTAATTATACAACTCGATTATAAAAATACTATAGGACGATCGTGATCAGCGAGTGTCGGCGATTCACGGCGGCATCGGCACGCAAAAACGGCAACTCGAATTCAATTGGATAATCGATTTAATTAATTCGAGAGGATTCCGAACGCGATTATAACCGCTACTCCAATCGTGCGATTCCTACGACGAGATTAATAAGCGCAATTGAGTTTTTCTTTTTAAATATGTGAGATTCATTCTTATAATTAATGCTTACTAAATCGTTTTCGTTTCAGCAGTACTACCATTTTTAGGTGTCTTTTTTAAGTTGAAGATCTTAGAGCTTGGAAATCGATTCACGTTGCGTTCGCTAACATTTCTAACTCGTAAACAAACGGAAATCGTCAAATTAGCGAGCGAAAACGTGAAATATCGATTTTCTTGATTACCGTTTCTATTATTAACGATTGAGAGCTACTCGCTAATGTACGATAGGAAAATGTACGAAGTTCTCAAAATCGAATGAAACGTGAAACAACCTCCACGCCTCTGGCGAACGGCAATAGTAATGTATAGAAATATATGAAGCATACCACGTGCCAAACCGCTCAAGTGCTACCGAGTCCGTACAACATAGTTGCATTGTGTTTCGTGCTGCAACACGGACCGCCGAAAGCCCTGGCCCAGCTATTTATTGCCCAGCCGTCACGTCGTCGTGGGCCTGATTGCTTGTATGTGATGGAAAATTGTTACGGGCGCCACACGTGCGTATGAGAGACGGGAAAAATTATAAAACCCATTTAAGTATGGGGTACCTATACATACTATGCCTTTAAATATGATATCACGGTTTTACGATAAACGTAAGTTGTTAAGATATGTGCTACTAAAATTCTAAAATATATGTCCTCCCTTTATTTTTTCAACTGAGGGGTGAAAAATTCTGAAAAAATTAAGTTTAGTTAGGGTTGGTTCGTAATTTTATTTATTGATTCTGTTATATCCGTTGAAAATCATAACGGAATTTTTTCTTAATAATATAGTAATTAACTTCCTATCACATGACCATCGATATAGACTTCAAAATGTCACAAGAATCTGTTCTACTCCCCACGCTACGTCGCAAAAGTATTGCATTAATGTCACTCAATATGTACAATATTTGATGGACATTCAAACGTCAAAAACGCGTTTTATGCGCGGATATAGGATACATAAGATATTTACGAATTAAGTATGAGATCGCACGTGGCCCATATGGCCTTTCCGCTGTCCATGGGTAGTGCTTTTTTTCTATTAACGAACGTGACGAGAATATAAACTTGAGACTGCCGAAATGCGACCACCGAGGCTTTACGGATTTGAGACATTTTGAATTATGTCAAAGATATCCGCTTAGCCTAGTGGGCAGCGAACCTGCCTACGAAGCTGGAGGTCCCGGGTTCGAATCCCAGGTCGGGTCAGTATTTATATGATGAATATTAATACTGGTACCGGGTCTTGGTTGTTATATGTATGTGGTGTCTTCGCTTGGTACCCAAAATACAAGCTAATGCTTAGTTTGGGACCTAGACGTTGTTGTGATTGTATGTGTAATTATTATTAATTATTAATTATCTAGGAGCAGTAGGTATTTTATCTTATACGTTAGACCTTGAACGATGTAAACAATCGACACGCTGCCAATGTGAATACAATTTTCGTGTTGCAGAAGCGAGCTGTTCGAGCAATTTATAAACTAAAACCTAGAGTATCACTTAGAGACAAATTTAAGGAAATTAATATAATGACGTTGCCGTCTCAATATATATTTGAAAACATAATGTACGTAAAAAAAAATATTGTATTATTTAAAAAAAATTGTGATCGGCATTATGTCAATACAAGAAACAAGGATAAACTTGCTAATCATGTCAGCCGCCTCAATAAAATCACAAAATCTTTTAAAGGGCAATGTATACGCTTTTACAATAAGATCCCAGTAGACATTCAAGATCTACCCCTTAATAAGTTTAAAACTACAATAAAACGAAAGCTTTATGCAAAAGCTTATTATAAAGTATCAGACTACTTAGATGAGAAAAATCCATGGGTGTAAGCCGCTGGCCTATCAGTTTGTTTCAATAATATTATTCTTTAAGCACTTATTATTAAATTTTTTTATATAATTTTGTTAAAAAGAGCGTCCCTCAGTTTCTTGCGTATTCTTCTGAGAGGAACCAGCATTTTTGAATGCGCCTTTGTGGTGACGTCCTTCCACTAAGTAATAAAATTCACTCTTATGACGTATTTCAAGATTATGTTACATAACTACGAAATAAAGATATTTTGATTTGATTTTACATTGTAAATTTTTAACCGTCTTAAAAAAGCCGGAAGTTTGAGTGTATGTTGCTCGGTTATTTCGCCAACAGTTAATATTTGATTGATTCTATTTTATTTCATTAAATAGGCTATATATCGAAGTTGGCCATGTTTCAATTTAAAAAATATATATTCCACCTCCAAGGGTAGAAATTAGGGGATGAACCCCATTTATTTCAATTACACTCAATTCCGGTTAACCGGTTTTTATGAAACTTGGCACATAGATATAGTTGCATAGAAAATAAAATATTATAGTAACCTAGGCCTTATCTGACGATAGAAATGGCAGGCAGTAAAAGGGAACTCCTCGACGTGTACAACAGCTACCTCCTGTTTGAGCTCACAATATACGTTTCGACGTGGATTTTCATCTAGGTTTTGATTGTCATCGAAGAACTCATGGGCGGCGACAAACAGCGGAAGCGGGGCGGGAACAGTAAGAAAGATTGTACGCATTTGTATTAAGCTATTATTTGTTTCTGCTACTGCTCTACCTCTCTGTATACATGGGAGGGACCAAGAACTCGTCCCGCAAATTATTGCATTTCTTTCCTATTTTTTAATGTTATTTTTGTCATTAGTTTCCTCTAAGCGGCGCTCTCTATTTTAACAGTGCGTTTAGAAGGCCTATCCAAAGAAATAATACAAACCATGCAAATGAAAGTTGTTGGTTGTTGTATGCGAGTAGTTGTAGTTAAAAGTAGTTGGACGCGAAAGGCGGAGGACCGTGTGTGGTGGCGAGCCTTGGGAGAGGTCTATATCCTGCAGTGGAGAGACACGGGCTGATGATGATGATGCAAATGAAAACAAGCTACAGTTACTTACCCCTAAAAATTTAAAAATAAATTAAAAACTTACTTCAAAACATTGTCTATTAGAAACTTGAACTAAAAATGTAAAATAAAAATATATTTTTAAATATTTTTACTTAAAAAGTCGGTGCTAAAACAGTCAGTTTAAATGTCTACTTACCAGGTAATAACTATATAAACAATGATAATATTTAGAACTTTAAAAAACTAATATAACAAATATAGGACATACAGTAAAGTGAGTAACTATAAATATGTTTTAAAAGTCGTAAAAAAAATTATAAGCACATAAAAATCTCAAAAACCATGGCCAGACAGCCTATTGGAGTACCTCCATTTTGGCTTTTTAAAAAATTAATAATCGACCACCCAGACGCCCCTCTCCAATATATTACTTTATTACTTCAATGTTGTTCACAAACATCAGATGACTTCATAAAACCAAGGCAATGACGTGCTACTGATTGCGGTTTACTTGAGACACACAATGTCTGCACACAAGGTTAATTCCAGCTACAGTTAAGTAGGTAATTATCATTTTTTGCGGCGTTCGATGGGCGATGTAGATTTTTTTTGAATAGGTAATTATTCCTTATTAATTTTTATATACGTAATTTAAAAAACGGAACTATAAATATAGTGTATTAAATCAAAATAAGTTGCAATAACGACAAAGGTAATAAATATATTGGAAGAAAATTAAAAGAAATTATTAGTTGATTCATCCTTGAACAGAAGATGACACCTGACAAGGACTTGGCCGGTTGTTTATTTGTTACAATATATTTTGTAAACGGCCTAGGCAGATTGTGAAATATACGAATTAAGTAATTTGCTTGCGGCCTGCGACACACAAAATGCCTTTTCTGCAGAATTTATATGCAGAATAAATTATATACTGTACGTGGCACGAGTTAAGAATGCTGGCCTTCATGCACGCAGTAGTTTATCTAAAGATCTTTTAGCAGGTGAAGTCACGATAAAGTAACAGCGTGATCGCAATATTTAGTTCTCGTCACACGTCACTTCCTACCGCCACACAGAAATAAACGTGTGAAGTCAACATTCATGGCACTTAATGTATCTACCTATATTTATTGATTTCAAAGCAACAATGTTCCAAAGATGTTTCTAAGTGGCCCCCTATGGCAGTTTGAAAGACGAGACCAGATTTCCAAAGAACTATTTCTGGATCATCACTTATAAAAAATAAATAAAATACAGATTTTCTTCACTCTAATGACACTAAAGGGTAACTGAGATATGAGGTAATGATTTTACGAAATGTCACCAAATATCTCAAAACGGATTTATACTAAGGTCAGCTTTAATATTCTGATAGGTTATAGTGCAAGCTCTTAATCGTTTCGGTATGATACAAGTATGGCATATGAGCACCAATAGGCAGTTACATACATAATCACGTTAACGTCATCTTCTAAGAGTTTAAGGATCTTTTCGGGATCAGCAAAGTTGAAGGTTAAACAAAGTTTTACGCAATAATTTGATATTTACCTAAATGTAATATCAATCAATAAAAAAAAACATGTAAGATTATACATAATTTACAAAACAAATTATCTTTCTCCTTGGATTCATATTATTACAATATTTAAAACTTATTACAACCAAGAGCAACGACTTCGATATAAAAAAAAATGTTATTTGCATGCAAGGGGCGTGTACCCAGCTATCATTACGAAGTCATCTACGTCAAAACCCTGATTAATTGGATATATAGCGGCCGATATGAAGTCGGAAGAGTAACGAGAATAAAACGACTCGGGAACGAGACGCGACCTTTTAGTAATGAGGCGACGTCACTCGTACTGACGACTTTAATTTATATGCATGGGTTGTAGCTGTATATCGAAAATAGAGATTTTATGAAATTACTAGGACGATGAAAACTAGATATGCTATAATATCTCACTTGAAGATACATTATAATATATAAATTATGCATGTCGATATTATAATATATTTATCCAAAGATAATTTATTTGCTTATCTACTAAGTCATACAGTATATGAGTTACAACATGACTATGAATACACAGAGATTGTTGTAATTTTTGTATAATGATTAGAATATCGAATCTGAATTTAACGTATATCAAGTAATGAATGAATAAATGAAAGACGGAAGTTTTGCAAATTGTTGCTACGACATACAAATCACCCAATGCCCACTGTCACCGCATTTAAATGACAACATAATAAGAAAATGAGATCGCGTGATATGTTAAAATTAAAATCGTATTGAAATATAGATCCTACTTTATGAGAATGAAAAACCAAAGTGTAATTAAACTTAAAAGTAACATTAATTTAAAATATTGTCTGTCGCTTTTTGTTTGTAAAATGCTGCCATGAAACTCAAAGGATTTTGACAAAAGGTCTGTATAGTGGCAACAAGGTAAAAAAAAAAACATCCAACTGCTAGTGCACTTACATCCTGAGGATTTCGTACTGTTATACAATTTACACGTGTTGTTACTCACCAACATACGAAACCTAAACACATTTATAAATTTAATAACATTAAAAAGTATTTTTTTTATTTGATTTAACTACAAATTAACGATTATTGGATTTTTTCCTTTATTTGTGCAGTGAGTACTTGCTTATTGTCTTTCATGATTTTAGATTAACGGGAAGTATCCTATAGATTTTGATTTGTTTGGAAATGTCAAAATATACGACATCTTCACTTCACTTCATCAGCCCATTTTTACCCCACTGCAGGGACTTAGGCCTCCCCCAGGGTGAGGAGGGGGCCTTGGAGCTTAAATCCACCACGCTACTCCACTGCGGGTTGGGGACTGTAATGACCGCCATCTATGACAGCGTCCGGGACCGACTGCTTAACGTGCCCTCCGAAGCACGGAGTCAGCTTCGCATACAGCTTTGCACACACGGGAGTACTTGGCAAGGCAAAACATCCTGGTATTGCCTTGGTCTGCACAATCGCCAGACCTCAACCCCATCGAGCATGCATGGGACATGCTCCAGAGACGTGTTTTAAAGGATTTGGATGGAGTGACAACAACCCAACAACTGATGGACTTACTAAAAGTTCATTGGGAGTAGTTGCCGCAGGATAACATTAACAGTCTCATCGATTCTATGAATAATCGGTGCCAGCAAGTTCTCCATGACAGAGGAGGCCACACTTTGTATTAATTTATGCAATTTTTGTACAACCATTTAATTTTAGTGTAAGTTTAGTTGATTAGGCACCTTCCCTTGTACTACGTACATACAGTACTTACTCGTAATTATTGTTAATTAAGATTATTAAAAAATAAATATAAAAAAACAATTGTTGTTTAATATCAAAAAAGCATTAAAAAATTATATAAATAAGAAAATACTAAGGATGTAATGCGAAAACACATTGTAAAATTGAAATTTGTATGTGTTGTTTAGACTTTTTTGATGTGTGTAAGTCAGAAGAACTCATTGGTACACGCCCGGATTCGAACCATGGCCCTATGGGGCCTTATAAATTTGAGACAGGTTCGTTGCGCCATATACGACATAAATAGATGTTTTTTTGACTATGCTAACTTAGAAGCTTTATTTTTTTACTGCTTCTAAAGACAGTAGACCATTGATATTAATTTCAATCTGATACCTTTACGCGTTCCTGAGAAAAAGAGTCTCGATAGACAGACAGACAGGCAAACGGATAACGAAGTGATCCTATAAAGGTTCCTTTTTGTATTTTGAAGTAGGAGAAACCTAAACATAATACTTTGCTTACTTATGTAGTATGATAAATTCTGTAATAATAATACCTTAGATTTTGTATAGCATCCTTTCTTGTAAACAATAGTGCTTTTTATCTTTTGCATTATCGCAACCTAATATAATTGTATCGCTGGCTTTCAGGTTCACTGCTTTGGATGGCTAAATGTAACTTTTACAGAAAATAAATATTAATTTTAATCAGAAACTCGTTGGAGTGATTACGAAGTTTACTCGCATCCTATTATGAATATGAAATGAGTGCCATTAATAACGAATGCAACAAACACGGGATTTATGAAAGTAATTGCAGAGAGTTATGTAATGTACGTAGAGGAGTGATTCAAAAACTATCTACAATATAATATAAGAAACAGAGTTTTGTTGATATTTTCTATCTATACACAATCTGTGATTCATTGTTATTGACCTGTGTAAATATGGTCCGCGACAGGTTTTTTTTTCGTTTTGGTAATTTTAATACTTATGACAATGTCATTATTACTTATTTCGGAAAATGAATTGATATTCAGACAGTATTAAATATTTTATACTGGAATAAATTTCTACAAAAAATATTTATTAATACGACTCATGTCTACTTTAATGGCGAATTTATGTTCATATTCTACAGTAGTTAAAACGTGGAAGAAAAAGTTGTCAGGACGTGTATAGAATTGGAAGACTTTCCACCTTTCTAACAAGAGAAAACATAAAAAAAGTTGAAGACCTTATTTTTAATGATAGAAGAATAACTGTGCTTTTTATAACTGAGCCTCTAAACATCTCTTTTGCTAATGTTAAATCAATTTCAATGGACAGTTATACTTCAAAAAGGTTTCTCCAAGATGGGTACCTTAAATGCTAACAGACAATCACAAGAAAACAGGAGTTCAAATTTCCTAAATATATTGGCTATGATGAAGACCGATGGAAATTTGTTTCTGGCCGAAAAGCGTGACAATCACAAGTTTGTATTATGCTGTATTGATTGAAAAACTCCGAGAAGATATTAAAATAAAGCGTCGGGAAAAGTTAAGAGCCGAGATCGGTTTTCGCTATAACACTCTCCATGTATCAAGTTTAGCTCATAATGCAATAAAGAAAGAAGATTTCAAAATGAACACAGCACCACGTTCACTATCAAATCTTACGTCTAGTGATTTTTACCTACTTTCTAAGTTAAAATAACATATCCGTGGCATAAAATTTTACAACAATAACGAGGTGATGAGTGCTGTAGAAGTAATTGCAGTCAGTATCTATACGATGAATATTGATTCTTGGTTGTTATATGTATGTGGTGTCTTCGCCTGACATCCAGAACACAAGGTAATGCTTAGTTTGGGGCGTAGATGTTGTTGTAATGTATACGTTATTATTATTATTTTTCCAGGGTCAAGAACAAGATTTTTTTCTAGTGGTATAAAAGGACTGGTAAAACGCTACACTAAATGTATTCATATAGGTAAGGTGACTATGTTGAAAAATTAAATATATAATTTTCAAAATGTTTTTTTCCTTCGCATTAATTCTGGATACTTTTTGATCACTCCTTTTATAAAATTTCATAATTCGATTTATTTAAGTTGTACGTTAGGAGAGGTATTATGCAGTAACTTACTATGAAATCAAAAACATCATGTTGTCCCCTCTAAGTTGAAGTTATTTACTTATAACTACAGAGCATTACAGTAGATTAAAGTTGTTGGTATCTAAAAGTATATGCTGTCGTCCCCTTCAAGTGTATCCTAAACTCTAAAATACGGCATAAAATCATATCAAATATGTAAGGTAAAGGGATGAACGACTACACCACTTTCTATACTGAGGCAAATCTAATACAAAACTATTTACGAGTGCGTAATATTACTATTATTATTAATAATTTTCACCTATTTTCGTTGTATGAGTAGGTAACTATTATTGGATGCGTGTCTTCGAACAAATAACATCTCTAACCTATTATTTTGTTCTTTGTGTTTATAAAATTATCTTACCTTATAGTTATTTATTAATCTATATAAATATTATAACAAAATACTATTTTGTTTAATCTTTTTCAATAAAGTTCAATTCGGTGTATCGACCGACCGTTCGCAGGGGAAATGTTAGTGTCAAGAACGAATCGGGTAATTATGGTCCTAATTCACGCAGACAGAGACGGTTTGTCTGGCGTAGCATATGTGGTTTGTTGAGTTACACACAAAAGTATGTACCAGTGGCCAGTCAGTTTTGTTAACGTTGTATTGCGAGGATCCACAGTTTGATTACATAAATATCTATATTATAAAGAATATGTATATCAGTTGTCTAGTACTCATGATACAAGCTTTGCTTAGTTTGGGACTAGATGGCGCTGTGTGGCATATCCTAGATATTATTATTATAAACATGAAAGTCCCTTTAGGTCTTTTCGTCACGTCGCAGACGACGACGTGATTTTTTGCACGGAGATATGAAGGGATGGACGGCAACATAGACTATTTACTGGTTTGTCCTGGTCGAACGTTGTCATGAGATCCAAAACTAATCAATATTTGAAATGAATGACGAGCAAAGTATCGAATTTGGAGTGTAACTTAAGAAGTAAAGTAAGAAATGGTCTCTGCATCTACAAGACGTGAGTAAGAAAACATGGTGATAGAGATGTCATAAGTTAACCCGAGTATAGCCGTGGGTATAAAGCTGACTGGTGATGAAATTCCAGATATTGCTATTTAATATATCTAATGAACGTTTTTATAAGCTGCCATTATTAAAATATCTCTATAAAGTCCGTAATCAAACTGCGATACAGCGATTGCAGCGAATTACGCGTTCGCACCGACAATTTACCATCAATAGCCCATCATTAGACGCACGTTGGCCGAATACAAACAAACGCGACCCGATGTAACGGCGCCGGCCACCCGCGCAGCAAGCAAAAACTATGTAATTACCCCAAAACATTTTAATGTCATCATTTTGGAAAACCTCCCACGTCCAAAGCTACATAATCAAACTCTACTACTAAGATGCAATTTGCATAAGTTCAAAACGAATTAATGATAATGTTTCTTGTCGTTGTCTCTGAATAATATACAAATACTGAATAATCGACTAAAGATTTTGCTTACGATTAAAAATTACTTGACAATAATTAAGTACAAGAGTATTAAGTTTTGCAGGTACGTAGTACTTTCTCTGAAAATAGAAATCGGTGATTTTTTTTGGCAAATTCTTCAAAGTAAAGACTTCAACGCTGAGTTTCTTACGTGCAGTGATTTATTTGCATCTCATGGTCCGTCGCATCTCACTTCCTACCCCCAGGAAGTGAGATGCGACGGACGGAGTAACTTTTCCGATCACGCTGTTAGATCATCATGGTTCATTATAACGTGACTTACCAAGGTAGAATAAGTATTAGGAATTGAGTCAGTATTACGTTCAAGTTCTATTATACACTTATACGTTAGTTATATACTTGCTTTAGTAGGGGTATCGAAGAAAATAACATTGAATAATGCATTCTGTATACATTTCTCAAACAGAATTCTATATGTCATAGAATTCGGCTTTTTCTCTTTTAGTTAATTATTTTTTACGTAATCAGGTTTTAATTTTATTTATATTTATTTTTTTTAAAGTAAAAATAAAAACTAAACTTTTTAAAATATACGTGACCTAAGATCCACAACATACCAATTTTTTTGTAGTTTGTGTTAAAATGGTAGCATATAAGTGTTAAATTGTATATCAGAAATTAGCTATAAACTAGTTTTTATTTGATACCTATATTGTTATATTAGCAAAACGCTTTTTTTGTATTCCGCCTTTGTTTTTTATTCGTAGACGCCAAATCAAAATACTCTATGGCACTTCCACAGTTAAAGCGAATCCTTTAGGCTACAGAGAGTGTCAAAAAAATATACATACAGTACCCGGCCGTAAGTTATGTACACGAGTTCTAGAAAGCGGCTAAGTAAAAAGAAGTTTAAAAATAAAACTATAGGTATTCTTGTCGTTTTTTTATTTAATAACAAAACTACATTGTTTTACGTTATTATAATTAACATAACATAACGTACGTATACTTTACCACAACGTCTAGGCCCCAAACTAAGCATTAGCTAGTGTTTTGGGTACCAAACGAAGACACCACATACATATAACAACCAGGACCCGATACCAGTATTAATTTTCATCATATAAATACTGACCCTACCTAGGATTCGAACCCGGGACCTCCAGCTTCGTAGGCAGGGTCGCTACCCACTAGGCTAAGCGGTCCTCAATTTAATCAAATTAAATTAAAAAAAAAAATACTTTAATTTTATTTTTAAACTTGTTTTTATTTAGCCGCTTTTTAGAACTGGTGTGTATAACTTCCACCGGGTACTGTACATACATCCGAAACACTTTCCTTCTGGAGCCGAGGCATTAGCAGTGCAAAACGTCAACTTTTTGTTAAAGATATTATCATGTTAATGTATGTTTACTTACAAACGTCGCATAAGACGTAAAATTCGCTGAGACATTTGCTCAAGATGAATTATAACATTCAAT
This sequence comes from Luffia ferchaultella, assembly GCA_949709985.1. Lineage (NCBI taxonomy): Eukaryota > Metazoa > Arthropoda > Insecta > Lepidoptera > Psychidae > Luffia > Luffia ferchaultella. The sequence goes on along the minus strand of OX453253.1, from coordinate 14,420,682 downwards.
GTAATAATTCAACCCAACGTTATGTTATTTATTATTAAAGACGTTCAAACACAATTTTTGTCAATATTATAATTGTATAAAGATTTTTTAAAGAGATTTTGTGATGATATCTTCACAGTATAGTCTTCTGGCGTACAAATCGGAAATTGTCGGGTTTTATGATTTAATACAATTAAGATTAGATATTGTAAATCCCATTGGTTACTTTTCCTTAAAAATACTTTTATAATTTTAGTCCTAAGTTATAAAATTATTATATCTGTACATATAGCGATAAATGTCTTATAACGTATCACTTATACCATATAATAATATTATAATAATATCTGGGACCACACAACGCCATCATTCCCAAAACAAGCAAGTATTATGCTTGTTTTATGGGATACTAGACAATTTATATAAGCACATAGTTAAATATTCTTTTCAATACATTCTCTATTAATACGGTCCTTATGACATCGAAATTTGGATCGTAATGTTATATTTTACGGACTAGGCCCTTTCCTTTACACCAATCACAAACGAGCGTTTTGTTTGTAACGCATGCGTAAACCGCGAAAAGCAGTCCTCCTTCCGTCATTATTACATTTGAAGGACCTAATTTTAATCGCAAATATATTGAAAAACGTCGTATGATGCTCGTACTCAGTAAACTGGATATTATAGTCAGTTTACTACCTCCTTAAACAACTCGTCTATAATACAAGTATGCAGCTTACCGTACTTACGTCATGATGTACATGTGTGAACATATATCAATATATACATATATAGATACTTTTACACTCAGACACGGAACAAATAGACATGTTCATGCACACAAATATTTGTCCCGGGCGGGAATCGAAACTGCGACCCTTGGCTCCGCAGTTAAAGTAAACTGACCACTAGATATCTAAACTAACCACTCTATTGGTCAGTCAAGACTATTATAATGTAGACGTACCTGATCCAAAAGTCGATTCCCACGTTCCACATAAAATGAGTTATCAACACACAAGCATATAAATTCCCTATTTGTGCGACAGAGACAGTAAGAGAGAATTAAAAATAAAAAATAAAAATAGCAATAATAAAAATGGTACATAATTAGCTAATTTCAGGCAACATAATTTTCGGCACTCTACTCCGTGTCTAAGCCTGAGGGCCAAGTGTGAGTTTTTACTATAAACTGTGTCGTATGCGTATTTCATAATTTGTACGGAAACTAGTACAGCACATCTAGCGGTCGTTTTAGGTACCTACGAGTTTCCATACAAATTACGGAAAACGCATACGACACAGTTATTAGTAAAAAAACTCGCACTTGGCCCTCTGGTATTATAATTAATTCTAATTTTGACACTGTATGCACTTCACATTACTAAACAGTTCAGAAGATGAATTTAGAGTGAAATGAATATAGTGTACCTGTTTGAGGTAGGTATCTTAAATTCTTGTCTTCGTTTAATGAATCAAACACGCCGAAGAATTTCATGCACGAGGATTAAAAGAAAAAAAAAATGAGACTAGACTATGGAAAATAGTAGTCCCACAAAAACTATAACCGCCACTAATTTCACGTAATAACCGAGCTTAAACGATGTGTACCTTTAAATCATACGCGACCGACCGCATTTTAAGGATAGTTCTGTTGTAAACTCTAAATTTTTTATACTTTAAAAGTCATCATTTTATAATTTCAAACCCATTATACTTATACCATTTTCATGAAATAGTTTCATCATTTTTATTGTGTTTACTTCGATATTATATTTTTAACTTGACCGTACCTTATTTGCAGACATCTTGTTCAATTTCCGAACGGAATACGGTGATAATGGTTTTCATTGGTATAGACAAGTCAAACGTGAGAATTTAGTAATTAGGTACCTCTGATTTTAAGAAATGTCATGTTTTTTCTTTTTATACCCCCCTGCGGGGGCTTAGGCCTCCCTTCAATATGAGGGGGGTTTGGAGCTCAAATTTACCACGCTGCTCCAATACGGGTTGGTGGATTGTAACGACCGCCATATATTGATAGCAACCGAGACCACTTAACGTGCTTTCCGAGGCACGGAGTCAGTGACAGTTAATGTACTTAAGTTTGAAAAAACCCATTGGTACACGCCCGGATTCGAACCACGACCACACGGCCTTATAGATTTGAAACAGGTTCGCTGCGGCTAGGGCTATCAGGACTTTTCATGTACTTTTTTCATGTATTATGCAATGTGTAAAAGATCGTAAAATGTGGTTCAATAATCCAGTCACTAGGCCATGGGCTATGCTATGAGTATTGATATTTATTAAATAGTGCATAATCAGTGCTATTTTGGCGCTGCGTTAATCGATTAACGGCCGCCGAAGCGAATAAATGAATCTAACTCGCTTTTAGACGTATAATGTGAATGAGCTCCCTGCGAGTAGCAAGCGTCCCTTTTTGGGACGATTTTCTAATACGTTTTATGGGTGCTTGCGCTTCAAGCATTTCGAAATGACAATGTCATTGTAGATGTTACAGAGTGGTTTCAATAAAAGGTATGATAAAATACTTGCGCACGCGCAATGAAGCACAGATACGCTAACGACAATGGATGTTGCTAGTGCAGATACTGGGTTTTTTCGGAAAACATGATTTTTACAGGGATAATCGCACTTTTTTCCTATAATTTCTAATCAATTGGAAATTACGACAAAATTACAAAAGAAACATTCTGAAAATGGCCAATTTGCCCAAATTTTCGATGTAAAAATCATGGTTCCCAATGATACCTCAATATTTCAGATGGGTAAACGTTGTCGTAAAAGATGTGTAATGTTATTTTGTTTTAAATTAAAGTTCATTTATTAATACCTAATTATAAAAAAAGAATTGAACTAGAAAACTGTATTACTTTTGTGTAAATAAGCCAAGTAAAGCAATACAGTTTCCACTTGGAGAACGTTTTTTTTTTGCATTCACACATTTGACAACTCATATCTCATATAGTATTGAAATCAGTGATTTTTGCAACAAAATCAAATAAATTATAAACCTGCTTATACACCTTTATGCTCGCCTGTTTCTAGTTCTATGACGAACCTATGCAGGACGGCACGTAACTCAGCAAAGTGGGTGGACTAAAATTAGTCAGTACTTAATTATAATTTAGCTGAACCCACGCCATTTCCCAGTTCCCGCCGACACGAGACGCCTACTGAGCTGATGTGTGCACGAAATTATGGAACCGGCCAAGTGCGTGTCGGATGACTTGTACTGTTGCGTTCGATACGTTAGTGAGTCAGACACGTTAAGAACGGGCTGTAGTTTGTATAGAACCAAAACATCGAAATTTCTGTTAACTTCCTAGTTGCAGAGATTTAGTATATTTATATAACTGTTATGAAATTTTTATAACAAGGATTTTTATTCACCGCAAACTTCTATCAAACAATTGTAATAAATACCGAAAAAAAACAACGAATATTTAAAATTGCAATGGTTATAGCAATTTTAGTGATGTCTCCATTTTACATTGTATCGACGAATTAAATGACCACCAAATCTTTCAAATTACTACATAAACAAACTTCTGTGATTGGCATAAAACGTAGGCATATTACCAAATAAAATATAATGACATTGAATTTAGTTAGCCGATTGAAATTATTTTTTCAAGCCACCCAATTAATTTAGAGGAACTAAAAATTCATAATCATTTAATCATTTACGTTAATGGGATAGCTAGATGTTAATTATTTGGATACCATTTTAAATTAAAATGGACATTTTATTTTGGTGGTCAATTTTTATAGTACCTAATTTTTGTCTTTATCTGGTGGTCAATTAATTATAAGCCAAAATTAAACTAGACGGGGTTGTACGGAGCCTTGACTATATTCCTTCAATAAAATAATTCCTTCAATAAAATTTTTAGACAATTTTTTTAAAGTGAAACATCCTAGAGGTTTATTACAAATAGCAGTAAACGCAGAAGTCCATCACTTTTCTTTCTCTGTTTCCTCTTTGCTGTAATAGGGTGATGGTGACGTGAGATTAATTCGTTTTATGTACAGTTCTTGGATTTTAGTTGTGTGACTCTGAAGGGTGATACGCATGCCCGCCGCATCATACTCTACTTACACCGCGCCGCCGCCGCCGCGGCCGGCGCATCATAAGAAAATTTATTATTACGACGGTTTTGTGACTATGTACTTCAGAGCCGCACAGTAATGAGCAAGAACAGTACCTACCTACCGATTTGACATTGAAATTGTGTTATATTTATATATATAATAGTTATTCTAATTTTTAGTGATTGAAATCAATCGACAGAGTTGGCAATATTAAAAATAAATTTCAAAACGCAAAAAATTAGGAAACTTATGAGAGAATGTAGACATTCGAAAAATAATAGGATATGTACGTATTATCCCTAAATGTTAATATTTTTAATAAAATATTGATATTTTTATATAGATGTTACGTATTAAATTCCGGTGTGCGTGTTTGTTATTCTCCTCCTCATAAACGGCTTGAATATTTTTTATTTTTTTATTTATAGGGTTACGTGAATGGTTCCTAGCTATAGTTGGAATTGGTACGTGGTGCTGTTGTCGAGGTCTAAATTGTTTTTTTTTTTAATTTGTCACATAAAAGAAGCATATATTCCCATATTTTCAACCTCACAACATCTCGGAGTATTTTTTAATTCAATAGATATTATTTGTTGGTCCAATTTCGACTGGGCTTTGGCAAATACATGACTTTTCGAACGACAATCTAGGATACTTTTTATGTTTTATATACGATATATACAAATATGGTAGTCCGCGGAGGCGAAGCCGCAGGCGATCGCTAGCATATATATAGGTAATATATAAGTATCCACAACTTTAACTTTATATTAAATGCTTGTAAATTCAATAATGGATCGGCTTGTTAGGGGATAGGTCAAGGAGATAGTAAAATAAGACTGCAGTTTAATTTTCTTCCTCTTTATAGTTATTAACTAATTTTAAAATTATTCATTTACGTCACACATTTACATATTCATTCCAAACATAATACAACTTACAATTTAATATCACGTCAATCTCATATTTCAACTGCACCAAAACAATGCATTACAAATCATAGAGATAATAGAACAGAGCAGGCAAGCCAGTCCGAAATGCGGGCCTCAACAGAAAGAGACAGATAACAAGAGTACCTTGGTTTATACATAATCTTCTTCTATATATAGATACGTGACGGAAAAGCTTTAGACCCCTCTTTAAGCATGCTACGCGCACGGAGGAGTGTGAGATTTGGCGTAATTAAAGTTTATGTGGAGTAGGAGTGCAGAAAGCTAAAATCTATATACTCTTTACTAGGTACAGTCATTTTCCATCGTTTTTCCCAACCGTTGCATACAGGGCTTTAAGGAGCTTGCTTGCCTAATCTTGTTATATTATCTCCAAGTCACAAATTATAATAATTTATTTATATACAATCTTATAAATGGATCGAGACAGTAAATTATAATAATATTATTACTATTTTGTGATGTCGATTTGTTTACTATTTATGAAAAAAATAATGCTTTTATGGTAACTGTGAAGGAAGACGTTAAATTATAGAGATTTATTAGGTAGTAAAAGGTAACTAATACCACAATACAAATAAAAGTACAGTGGAAAACTCCTCCATACAAAACAACAAAATTCATTGTGCTGTCGAGTAACTCGGATGTAGTCTTTTCATTTCTAAGGTTTCGTTATTTTAAATTATTTATAATAAACAGATTATTTTTAAACTGGTAATCAAATATGATATTTAAATTAAGATATAGAAATGAGTAAACTAGAAAGTAAATACATCTCATGTTAAATCTTTTAAGCTCTTTTCAAAATATTTTTTATTCAGAAGCAATTGCGCTGTTAATTGTTTGTATATAAAGTGGAGTTTTTTTTTATTTTTAGGGTATTTCGTTGGGTATAAACAATAATTCATTAGTTTCAGGCTAATGCATATAAATTAACTACGTCTGTTCTTCGGCCATATTGCGTAAAATTCGGTTTTGACTAAAATTATACAGTTCGTTATTGTTCTATGAAGAATATTAGGCTATATTAATTAATGAAAAATATTTAAGTTAATTTATGGTAAATTTCACATAATTTTGGGTTAAAATCCACTATATATATAAGCACGGCTTGGATATACAGAGATGTATCACAATGTGCTTTTGTCGCCAGTTTTTATATATTGTTGATAAAGTACACTATAATTTTACTTGTATTGTGTTCTTATTTTGATTAAATTAAATTAAAATTAAATATGTACTAAATATTACAATTTACACATTTTAATCTATTGGAAGACATAAAGATTTTGCTGCATAAGGCACGTTGTTATGCATTCTATTTAAATTACAATTAAATTTATTAAAATTTAAAGTTGCTATTTCAATTGTACGTTCTAATAAAGCATCCTAGTACGAAATTTAATGGCACTTAAATCAAAATAGGCACCTAAGAAATTAAGGAACCTAATATTTAGATTTAAAAAAATATGTTACACAAAATACTGCCTCAGATGTCATCGTAACTTAGCCGACTAAATTAAAAATAACCTAAGATTTCCCATCGATTATCGTTAATAGTTATTAAATAACACAATATACGCAATTACATTTAATTTAATTAAACTTAACATAATGGCCATTAAATTGCTGTTGCTGGTCGCGAACCATATCACTGCGTACTGACCAAAAAATTTTAATCTAAACAAAAATAATATTAGGAACTTTGACGTTTATTAGCGAAATACCATTTATTACTTCTGTGCAGTAGAGAGCGACGTAACTGCGATTCGATAACGCTTTGACATAATTTTAAATTAAAGTTGAGTCATTCTCGTACATGATGCTTTCATGCAAAAAAAGGATATGCATTTTGTATGACAAGCGTTTGACATGTTGGTTTGCGTAATAGAAGTGTTCAGACTATTTTTTGTTATTTAAATCTATGCACTTGCATATTATGATAGAGTCCGATCGATGAACGTATTTTTTTGGAATTTCACGTTCAAAAAGTTTGCTTTAGTCTATTATTTGCACTCGGCCGTCTGTACATTTGTGTAATAATAATAATTTTTTGTTTTGTTTATTTTATAGTCAACTAATAAAAATACATAGTTTCATTTTAAATTTTATCACACTATTAAGATGCATTAAAAAAAATTACTGATGAAATGTCTGTTCAAAATAACATCAAAAAAAATTTTTTTTAATAGTACATCACAAAAACATTTGTGACTGACCCTTTGGCCGAGTAGTTAGAGACCTTAACTGTGAAGCCGAGGGTAGCGGGTTCGATTCCCGCTTAAGACGAGTATTTGTTGTGCACACTTGTTCCGTGTCTGGGTGTAAAAGTACCTATACATGTATATATTATTTAAAAAAAAAAGAATATTTAGGTATTTATAGCAGTTGTCTAGTACCCCATAATACAAGCATAATACTTGCTTACTTTGGGACTAGATGACGCTGTGTGGGATGTCCCAGGTGTTATTATTGTTATTATTTTGCATGATCTGTCGCTAAAACTGCTAATTAAGTGATTTCTGTATATTAATTTATTATAAATGTATTTTTAATAAACATTTTTTTTAAAATTAAATATTTTCTTGTCCATCGCGTCACACCGCTGTTCTTACGCACGACCAGAATTATATAACTTCATCATAAATCATTCATTCATTTGTAATTTAATATCACAGAGTCTATATCGTTCACTCATTTCAGTCACCAAGGTCGCCACGGTTTTTCTTCTGGTTGTCTCCTGGTCACCAAAGCGAGGGGGATCGGTTCGTCTGGTGGTGGACTACCCCACCCTGAGCTTTCTGGGGAGAAGCATCTGGGTTCCGAGGAGGTAGATGAGGAGGCTCTTGGTGATAATGGCACTAACGTAGGAACAGTGCCCACCGTACCAACACCCATACCCGCTGGTAAAACCAGAGCGATGTCGCCGTTGGCTAACCGAGTTGGCACTAATCGTACTCCAGCACCCGGACCAGCTGGAACAAAAGAAATATTTTTTGTTTTTAATTTTGTTAACGAGCCTTATAAGCAATATTTCTATGTGGAACCAATTTAATAGCTTACTGATAAATATTTATTACATCTAAAGTCTTTTTTTTCTGTATTTAATCGCAGTACATTACACTGCGTTTGTATCGTTTTCCATTAACTTCATTAAACAGGCTCATTCATATAATAGGTAATCTATATATAAATACGTGAAGGAAAAGCTTTAGATCCTTTTTTATGCATACTACGCGTACGGAGGATTGTGAGATTCGGCATAGTTACAGTTTATGTGGAGTAGGAGTGCAGAAAACTAAAATCGATACTAATACGTGAAGTAACTTTACGCCCCTTTTAAAGCTTATTACGTGTACGGAGAAGTGTGAGAATTTACATAGGTAAAGTTTATATGGAAAAGGAGTGCCAAAAGCTAAAATTTATATATACCTAATATGCGTTAGGTACAAATACTGTCAATCATACGAGTTTAATAGTCTGTCGTTTGATACAGTTTGAATTGACTTACTTTCGAATTCGAATTTGTCGAACTTCGACCGTTGGGCGACCATTTTGTATTATAATTCTACAAACTTTTTTTCTGTGATTCGATCGCACACTCACCAGATATCAATATAGTAGATCGCGGCGAAGGTGGAGAAGTGGGAGTCGCTTCTTCGTTATCAGAAGTTGCAGATTCCGTCTGCGTTACCCTTGTGTCCAGGTGTGACAGCAATCTCCTCTTCAATCCAGGCTCCAGACCAGGGAAACGTGCCACTTCTGCCGTGCAATGTTTGTACCCGGCCTGGAATCGATCCGAAGATCCACCACTTTCAGACCTCAAATCTTCTAGGTGCTTCACCGTCATTTCTAAGATATCAGCCTTTTCTAATTTCGAATGTCTTGCGGGCTGCAACAATAAGAACTTTGTTATTTTATTGTGATAAAAAACAACTACAACAAATAAAATACAGTACCTGTAAATTTTTGCATTCTTGATACCGTCTACAATCAGGTATACACGTATTTCAAGTATGAGTTATAACAATAAATATATATACTGATTTTGTTAAAAGTAAATTAATTAATAATTCTTCTAAATTATAATTAAAGAGAAGCAGTAAGTATGGCTTCCGGCAAAGGTAAAACAACTAAATTATACTCTAATCAGTGGTAAAATCGGAATAATCAACATAAAATAATTATATACTCATACAAACTCGATAAATTGTATAGTAGGACAACTTAAGAAAATTATTTAATTGCAATGTTTTTGCGAAACAAATAATTAACACTAAAGGTTAAAAAGATTCTGCAGCAGAGTCAAAGTATATACATGTATTTGTTTGTAACACGATAAAGGTTTCTCAAGCATTCAAATGATCATTTGGTTTGAAGCGGCTAATTTATCAAGAAGCTACAAGTAAATATATCATTGGCGCAGTAGCAGCGGCGCGGCCATTTAGGGACGCAGAAAGAGATATGCGATTGAAGGAATGGCTGACTTGTAGGCGCTTCTAGGTGATTTCAGTGTCTATGTAAGTAATTTTATTGTGTCGAGCCACGAGTTATTATTTATTTAATTTCTGTGCGGAGTTAACCTTCTGCACCTGTACCATTTATTATGCACTACTGCGCGCAAGGTTACATATTCAAATACATCTAAATAAATTACTTTAAAAAGCATTTGCGAAATGTACAAAAAGCCGTCCCAAGACGAATTTTCTACCAATTTACGTCTTTTTTGGAAATAAATTAATTAAATTGATTACTTTATAATATTGGTATGGTATTTGTCCGTCTGTCCGTCCATACATCCCTTCGCGATCTAAAGTCATTATTTTGTAATTTTTTTTTAAACTTGGCACAGAGATTCCATTTGACCTATAGTTTTGCAAGTACCATTTTGGAGCTGATTGGAACAAGTAACGGTTTTTTTTTAAACTTAGCATAGAGGTTCCCTCTCGTAACTTTTTATGGCTTTTCATGTCCTTTCATAACCTTCCGTAACCTTTCATGATACTTCATGGCATTCTTTACTTTTCATTATGTTTCATGGCTTTCATAATATTTCATGACTTTCCATGAACTTTTATGACATTTCATGACTCTTCATGACACTGCATGATATTTAATGATATTCTATGACTTTTCACGACATTTCATGATCTTTAGTAATTTTTCATGATATTTAATGACAATTTGTCACCTTTCATGAGCTATCAGCCAAAAAAAAATTAGTTTAAATATTAATATTAAGCAAATAATACCTAGTGATGGACATTTAAAGAAACATAATTGTCAACACGCAAATGTACGGCAATTTCAAACGAAGTTGCAATGTGTACATTTCCGTTACTTCAGAGTCATAATCTGGTTTTGTGCCACATGTCAGAAATAATACAAAATCAAATTAAACGTTAGTTCTGATATATTAAAAAGCCTCAGTAAATTGATACCCCACTCCATCGGGTACACAAAAAACAATGTTTCTGGTATTACTTTAAATATGTGGAGACTTCAGAAAATGGTTTTCGTTAACAATTTTTTAATATCTTATTTGATATCTTTATCTAGGGTATCTACAAAATAAGACTGGCGCGATTTTATAAAAATTCCGTGATTAATAAATTGATCATTAAAAACACATACGTCTTTTTTCATGGCATCCAATATAAGCGCCTTCAATTCGTTGAGGCAGTTGTTGATGCGCGCACGCCGCCGTTTCTCCATTATCGGCTTGTTACTCTGTGAAACAGAGAAATACTACATGTAATAAATACATAAATATAATCCTCAACATCTATCTGTAAGTAAATTCGTTTATTATAACTTTGAGTTATCGGTCGAACCATAATATTGGTAAACAAAATTTGCATAAATCGAAAACAGGATCTTGGTCATAGTAATTAATTAATGATCCACATATCACGGAATTTATTATAATATGTATATGGTATTCGCCCTGTATCTGGTTAATAATATATGATTTACCTATAATTATAGGAAAAAAAGATTACCTGAATTGTGATTTTAAGAAATAAATCTATAGTAAGTATATATTTTTATGAGAGACGATTATTGTATAGTTCTATAAGATTATTAAATTGAGACATAAAATTAATGTGCAAAATATATTCAATTTATACGTGTGAAATAAGAAAAAAAAACAAATATAAATTAAAAGAGTTGAGTTCAAATTTATTCCATCATCATCATCATCGTCAGCCCATTTTTACCCCACTGCAGGGGCTTAGGCCTCCCCCAGGGTGAGGAGGGGGGCTTGGAGCATAAGTCCACCACGCTGCTCCACTGCGGGTTGGGAACTCTAACGACCGCCATCTATTGACAGCGTCCGGGACCGACTGCTTAACGTGCCCTCCGAAGCACGGTGTCAGTGATATTGTAAACTTAAGTCAGTTCATTAATAAAAGTAAAATTCATTGGTACACGCCCGGATTCGAACTATGGCCCTATGGGGCCTTATAAATTTGAGACAGGTTCGTTGCGCTCTGGGCTATCACGACACTTGCACTATCTAATTTATTCATATTTCTTTAAATATCACATTGTCATGCTTGAAAGTTGTATTCCAACAGGACGAAGAAAGACGCAGATACGTGGCGGAACTGGCTATTTCCGGGCTCCTAGATAAACTGTGCCTCCATTCGGTGATAAGATATTCAATAAAAACAAATTCTACAACACCCGTAACAACCTTGTGGACAAAAAAAGCCACGCGACAGTGAAAGTAAACTATTCGGTAATATTATATATTCAACAATGTCTATCCTTTTAATCGTGAGAACCGTTGAAAACAGCCAACAGCAGCGCACCATTGACGAAGCATAATTGAGTCTACACGTGTACCTAATTGCCTCAAGGTGAAGGTCGACGGCGCTGTCTCGAGAAAGATCTCGTGCATAACGAACTGACGTGAGAATATAAAATACGTTAAAACCAAAGAGACGTGTTAAAGCTAAGGCCGCAATAACGTCCTACGTGACATTTTTAATATTAACATTGCACCAGCAGTATTTGCTGAATGTTACTAGGTAGTTTAGTTTTTAATTCTGTAACAAAACAGCTTGTAAAGTTTGTAAAATTGTATTATAAAAATGTAATATATATAATTTTAATAATGCAAAATAATATTTTACAATTTTTAAAATAAATAAATTTCATACAACTACCGTACAATCTTATTTTTGAAAAAATACAAATGGATTTTTTTAAATATTATTAATAATAAATAATTTCAAACCATCTACTTTTATTTGATATATTGTATTTTGTTATAATGTTTTGGGGGACTGTTTCTAAGTTTTTTTAAATAATTGTAATGTTGTTTTATTAATTTCATATTTTAATTACACTAGAACCAAAGGTAGATTCATTACTTTCCGGTATAAAACATCGTGCGTCTCAGAAAAATGTTTTTTTTATAAATTTTTAAGAATAAATGGACAATTTTACGCACTGTATTGCTTGCTCAAACTCATACATGAAATGACATAAGTTTGAGCGAACGGAGTTCAGCTCGCGCCAAGTTTCTAGTTCGCTCTGAAGTTGAGACGCGTGCGTTTTGCGCAGGTGTGGGGCCCGCACTCGACCTTCCTTCTGGTTAGCACCCATTTTTCTTACTGCGATACTACTCGCTTCGACTTCAGAGCGAAGCGAACTAGAAGTCTGGTGCGAACTGTACGTACCTTTATTCAATCATATATATACAACTCTGCGCTGGCGTCAGTAGGTACTCATTCTTCACGTGACACTTTTTACAGGTAATGTCGTTGTTTATCCATCAGATGTTATTATCGAAGTAAATCGTGATTCATTTTAATCTATCGACGCAGTTTGTCTTGATCCATGATCAGTGAACTATCAAGGTTAAGGTCGTCACGTCACGGCGCCTGCGTGGCGTGAAGTGATTGCGGTCACGCGTACCGTGACGACGACGTGACGACTCGGTAATCACTTGGCGCCACAACGTTACAATTCATTAATATAACAATTTGTTATGTTTGATACTAGACAGCGACGTGTTCATTGGAACATATTTACGTGACATTCTATATTCGCATAATTTAAAAACCGGCCAAGTGCGAATCAGACTCGCACACTAAGGGTTCCGTACCGCCATACCATCCACCATCATACCACTATCGTTATTATTATGTAGTTTAAGAATTATTGTATAAATATATTTCATTTTTGTTTCGTTAGTTATTTATAAGGCGCTCGATCCTCTATGGCTAATCCGAAAAGTAACAACATGAGTGCACTGATAGCAAGAGACAATTTTTATTATATATTTTATTACAGTGAACCTTTGACTTTTAGTATCGATTGTGAAGAGAATAAACTCTGCAAAGGGAAAGCGTAAATTTATAGTACCTAGTAATACAATGTAGTTTTCATCATAATTTTTTTTTTAATTATCTTTTACAATAACATCACAAAGATAAAATGCTTTAAAATGATAAAACTTTTCGCTTATTGGCTAAACGCTATCTGTCGTTTTCTATGGTATTTTTTACAAATTTTTTACTTATAAAAGTACATGTATAAGTTACTCTATTACTCGTTAAATAATACAGTCTAGTTAGCTGTGATAGTTTTCCTTTTAACTACGTTATTGTATATACTTCTGTCATAAATTTTTTCTACATATCCAAAAACAACGGTTTCGCTGGTAGAGGGGAGGGGACACATGACTTTAACAAAAATTAGGACTTTAGGAGTGCATATATAAACAACTGTTGACTTAAATAAAAAAAAAATTGTTCGAAACCTTGATATCATTTTTAAGACCTATCGTTTGGTACCTCTCGCGTTAATATACGATGAAATTTTTTTTTCGTACTTCAGTTACACGTATGGCGCCCTAGCCAAAAATAAAAATTCGTAATTTCACTATGTCGTTAAGTAGCGGATCATAGATTACACCTACCTACCAAATTTCATCTATATATTGCCAATGGTTTCCAAGAAAAACTACAGACAGACAAACAGACAGACGGACGGATGGACATGGCAAAACTATAAGGGTTCCTTTTTTGCCATTTGGCTACGGAACCCTAAAAATGAACGTGCCGTTTCTACCAAAAGCAAAAATTGCATCGACTGCAACAGCTTGAAAGTATCTTCTACTTCTAGTTACATTATTTATTACCTCCATATTGTTTCCACAGTTCCAAGAGAATGGAATGTCACTCAGATATCTAAGACAGCCGTACCGTCAAAGAATCTCCCAATATTAAGGATAATATGTTCCGGATATTCTACAACATCAGTAGGTACCGGAGGGCATAAAAATGCATATAAAAATTGTTAGCGCCAGATTAGACCGTCAGCCGAGGCAATTTTTCTAATGAATCTTATTGCGCGTAGTGACATAACATGGCACATTATAAAAGCCTCTCTCTTATCAAATGATCTTTCATAGAAAGACAAGCCCGCCTTTCTCTACGTTCAAGAATTTTCAGACGTTAAGCCATATCAAAAATACCGTCTACTGTAAAAAATCCTTGAAAAACCATTTCGTATCTCTCTGGCTTTTTCTCTACAAATCGAAACCTAAAACGAATTGATCCATTTTTCCCCTCGAAAACAGATTTTCATGTCATTGGTTCCGGCCACAACTTTCTCCGAACTGTCTTACAAATACTATATGCTAAGTTTACTAGTCTTACAGCTACTTAAAAGTACACATGACTTTTTCAAATTCGAGTCAGTATAAACCTCGTGGCCATTACGGAATATCTATTTTAATAACAATAGATATAAATTTTAATCACCTAAAGCCGACTGATAAGTGCATTTCAAACATTCCAGTAATAATACTTCAAACTTACTTTCAAAAGTACAAATACGAGGGTCTTTCAATAAAACGTATGAATTATTAATCTTTTGATAAAACTTATTTTGTTTTTCAAAGTAATCACCTAAAGTTAATACAGTTGATGTATTTATTTTTAGATTTAAAATTCCTTTCCCGAAAAACTCTTTAACCTCTAAACAATCATGTACTGCTCCAGCCACTGTCTCTTCGTCTACAAATTCAAACCCTACTAATTACGAGTAGAAGCACTGCACGCTCTACTCTGTTATAGTTTGACTGAAACCGCTGTACTGAGCCTTAGGTATGTGCGCGACGTGGAGGGAGGCAAATCTGCTCTGTCAGTCCGTCGTCAACGCTTAGGAGCTGCCTTCCCTCCTCGCCGCGTACATACCTAAGGCGCGGTACAGCGGTTTCAGCAAACTATAGCATGCTCAACGCACCACTTCGGACTTAAGACGCCATTCTCAATTTTGTTTTAGTTTATGCCTTGACTTCAAAGTTTTTCTGATCTTTGTTTTTGATAAAATATACATTCTTAAAATATTACAAATAAGAATAAGTAAATTATCCATACACAATTTAAATAAAAATCATCGTTATTTCAATTGCAATAATCTCTAAATGGTATTATTTCGCTTAAAAATAAATATTACCATAAGATGTGCAACAAAATTTTCTAGCAACTAGTAGTTTTATTTATCGTTTTAACTCTAAATTAATCAATATTTACAACAAAAAAAAACCTTATTTTAAGCGTATAAAATATTTTACAATGTAATTACATTCCTTCCAGTAAGTGTTGCCGCGTAATGTGTTAATGTTAGCGAGGACCGGGTCTTAACATGAATTGGTTTCTCTTTTGATACGTCATTTCAAATGAATATTTTATGTATGCATTTGATACCACTTCAGTTTTATCGCGTCGTAAACTGCAGACTGTATCGAGAACGTATACACAAGCAATGCGACCCGGTAACTAAAGTGACCAAAGCACATAAAAATTGAACCTTGTTATGTGTGATCGTCATATAAAGTGAAACTACACTGTCAATAATAATAATAACGTATACATGAACTAAGCCTATAGCCCCAAATATACACCTATAGCCCTATAGAACTATGGCCCCAAACTAAGCATTAGCTTGTGTTTTGGGTACCAAGAGAAGACACCACGTACATATAACAACCAAGACTCGGTACCAGTATCAATATTCATCATATAAATACTGACCCGACCTGGGATTCGAACCCGGGACCCCCAGCTTCGTAGGCAGGGTTTCACGATTCGAGACTTATACGTATTCAATTAACATATACCGACCAATATTTGACTGACCGTTTGGCGGAGTGGTTAGAGACCCTATCTGCGGAGCCAAGGATCGCGGGTTCGATTTCCCCTTAGGAGAAATATTTGTGAGCATGAACATGTCTAATTGTTCCGTGTCTGGACGTAGAAAGTATCTATATAATATATGTATATAGTATTAAAAAACTATACTTAAGTAAATTTACCAGTTGTCTGTACCCCATAATACAGGCATAATACTTGCTTACTTTGAGACTAGATGGCGCTGTGTGGGATGTTTCAGTTGCTATTATTATTATATACATTTCGTACTACTTATATACATTTATTATATACATTAAAAACTATTTAATGTAGTTTATAAATTGTCAAAAATAAAAAAATAAAAATAATTTTTTGCATTTGCGATGCCCTAATCGGAAACGAAATATTTCATAGATCTGTAAGTGTTCTATACAATTAAGATATGATGAAAATAATTTTTTTTTTTCTGTATGTAGGGTGCTGTGGTGTACAGCGTATTAAGCGCAGACTGAATTTTTTTTAACTTCATAACTAAAATGGGAGGCTGAGTAAAAGAAAACACTAATTTATAGTAAATACATGACACAAATATGTTATGTGCTGGTACGGAACGTTCGCGCTCGAGCCCGACCGGTTTTTTGCTATGGCAAAAGTAAATTACTTTCTAAACTATCATATGCTGGGTGACTATAGGTAATTAGCGCGGCAGAATTACTAGACGTGATTTTTTTTATTCTCAAGCGATATAAGTTATCGATATTGGAAGAGTGACAACAAATATCGAAGTAGTGTCAATGCAGTTTCGTGCCACGTTATTTGGCTTCACTATACCTGTTTATACTAAGTCCGAATTATATCGATCTGCGGTCACATTTTTCCGTTCGCTCGCGGCGGAGCGGAGGAGCGCAATCGGCACGTGCTTTTAGAATTTATGATCTTACAAATTCTTCGCTTCTAGCAACTCTCATAATCTTTTATTTAAATTTGCAAGCTCGTTTGTACAATAGAAGTTGATAGAGTAAAACCTATGTGCTTAATTAATAATATAAATCGGCGATGTTCTTTGACGATGTGTAAATTTTCTTAATTTCAGATTACATATTATACAAATAAAGTAATAACTATACATTTCTTGGAATCTATACAGTCCACACTCACTGACAGCTCGCCTAGAAGTTGGTATTTGCCTCTTTTTTACTCGTATCCAAATCGACAGTGGAAAGTGCAATTGTCAGCGTCTTAATTGATATTGTAGCCAATATTCATAGCAGGTGCTATGTAGATTAAATTTCTCCAAAACAATATCGAAATATATTCTTTTGTTTAGGTTTTTTTTCCTGATCTTGACTCTATAGTACTGGCCATAAATTAAGTGAAAATTGGCATGATAAGTATACGATACGTGTATAGTAAGTTATTGGTACATTAGTATTTTAATTTAACAAATCCAAAGCAACTTCTCGTTTCTAACTTGTCATACTAATATTGCTCTGTGGTTATAAGTGTCCATGTATACAACCGATAACCTGTCAGTAAATGATTGAAGAAACATGCGGTCGAAATAACCCTACAGCTTGCATCAATCAATGTTACCAGTCCACTACAACATTCACACGTCGCCACTACATAATTAGACGTTAACAAGTAGCTACGTGCGAAACCATAATTATTACTTAAAGTCCACTTATCAAAAATAAAAAAGAGAAGTTAAATATCGACATTAAGTCTCATCTCTACGTCGCGTTTGTCATGCAAGCAAGCAACCAACGCAAAGGGTTTGAGAGGAGGAGGGGAGTGGGGGAAACGGCACGTGTGTCCCACCCGCGGGCCGCTGCCGATACGGCGCCCTTGGTCGACCGCAACATCCGCGCGTAGCCCGTCGCGACTACATAATTAGACGCTAATTAGTTGGGACACGCAATACCGTCGCCGCTGTTCACGCGTGAAGAAACATGGAAAAACCGTGTACGCGTATGACTGTGTAAAATGAGAATTTGACAGAATAATCATAGTTTAAATAGATGATTTCATTGTTGAACATTTCAACATACAAGGAACGGATTTAGTCACTAGTGAAAAGTGCTAAATTTCACACTTCATTAAAAGAAAAACGGTGTCGCACCTATACTTATTCCTCTCAATTTTTAAAAACTCATCTCCAATTAGGGTACGCAATCGTCCTCTACAAATATTTAAAAAAAAAGCTTTGCCGTTTGTGTGTGCGTGCGTGCGCGTTTATCAGAGTGTGTGGGTGTGTGTATTAGGGAGTTCGTGTGTATATTTTTGAAAGAGTGAGGGTCAAAAATTACATATGTAGTTTTATACAAATTTTTGTTACCATCTCCGTTTCACTGTAATCAAAATCTTTTAACCAGTTAATTAACTTCGTTTCACTTAGAAGTTTCGGGGTGAGAAGTACCTTTAAAATTTATCTATTTTAGAATATCGCTAAGATCCCATACAAAAAAATAATTTGCTCGCGAATGAGTTTACAGAAAGTTTAACTCCAAAGACGTGTTCTTCCTGAATGTTGGCTTGTACTAAAAAAAGAAATGTTTAAGTTTTAATAAATAGTTTAGTCACATTCGGGTTTTATTCGAAAATTGTTTGACTATTTGTGTTAAATTTTTATATGAATGAATGAATGAAAAATATTTTTATTTCCTTAGTTAGGTAATTACATAGAAATGGGGTTAACAATAAGCCCTCCACGTAGGGAGAGGTTTGTTTGTCTGCCTGTTTCGTTCAGTAGAACGTAGTCGGCTTACAAACTTTTTGGTGCTTAAAGCTGTTGGTATCCACCCTAGTGGCCTAAATACATGCTAACTTACGTGCTACTTATCTTAATTTAAAAACTACTTAAGTAACTTAATAACTACACTACACTACGCACTTCACTTATGAATTAAGTTGAGTCTTTTTTTTTTATGCTAGTGGTTGGTGGCAGGTCACCGTAGGATGCCCATCCTGCCTTCGATCGCTTCAGGCGGCCGCTTTGACACGGGTTGCTTTCTCACTTTGAGCGCGAGGGCCTTCTGTAGATGGATTATCCGTTCGGACGGCAGGAGCACATTGTGCATGCCGTGTCGACGGTATGGTGCGCCGGCATCTGTACAGTCCTCGATCCGTCTCAGATTGAGGACCCGATTTAACGCGTCGTTGTGCAGGTCGTAAATGCGCTTGTAGTACGGGTCCTCGTCGAGCATCTCGTAGAGGATATCCGTATCCAGGTTTCGTGGGAGCTGGCCCACTCGTTTCAATGCGATCCGGTAGACTCGTTCCAGTTTTAACTGGTTTGATTTGCTTATGCGTGGGAGCAATGGCACACACCCATAGTCTAGCACAGGGGCGAGGCATGCTTTGACCAGCAGCAATTTCGTGTCTAGACTGGCTTTTGAGCGATATCCGATGATCGGGTCTAGTATGTGTGACACAAGGCGGCCTTTCAATAAAAGCCTGATCTCGAATTAAACTCCTGTACAGTATATCCTTAAGTTCAACCACGCTGCCTAAACATCATACGTATACTTTTCCAATACCAGTATCTATATAGTAAGAATAAGGCCTCTAACAGAGCGACGCGATGTCGGTCGCGTACGTCGGCGACGTAGAGAAATCATTGTCAGCAGAGCTTTGTGTGGTTATGTTATATTTGATCTCTTATGAAGCGCCGACGCACGCGACCGACATCAGCGTCGCTCTGTTGGAGGCCTAAATGCGGTTCGATACTACGCCCGCAGTTCACACTGTCATTCTATCAATAGTGGCATATACGTTAGTGGTATTGGTTAGCGAAAAATAGCCGCCGCCGTCTGACACCTCCCCCCTTCAGAGTACCCCCCTTAGTGTACCCGTTCCCCTATCGTATCCCGACCGTAGTTTACGCCACGAAAAGCTGGCGGGAAATGTGCCGGCACGTGCCTGCCCGGACGAGCGTGCGAGGTGAAATTATTTGAGAACGGCTATATATAAAACGTTTTATTAATTGAATTAATTTCACATTTATATTTCTTTTTAAACAGAACGACGATTTAAGAGAGACATGTGTGAGATAAAACTTTGTACCTAGTCAGGATATTCGTAATTTATCGGTTTTAAATTTTCCAAACAACACTTATCTATGTACGAAAGTAGTTATGACCATGGATACTGCCCTCTGCCCCCTTGAATTATTTCTGTTTTAATCAAATATTTCTTTTTGTGTTCTCGGTACTACACATTGACATACCAATTTTACTATACTCATCTTTAACCCACAAAAATCGTGCAACTCAATTGCAGGAATCTATTAATCTAATATATTTACATAGAGTATATGGACTTTTTTCCACATTTTCCATTTTGTTGACACCGACGTCATAAAAGAAATATGTTCCTATAAATAAAAATTGTTAAATATTATCTTGGAACTCATATTATATAAAACTAGTGCGAAAAATAATAATAATATTTGGGACATCCTACACAGCGCCGTCTAGTCCCAAAGTAAGCAAATATAAGGTTTGTATTATGGGGTACTAGACAACTGATATACATACTTAAATATTCTTCTTTTTTTTTAGTAATATATACATATATAGATACTTTTATACCCAGACACGGAACAAATAACCATGTTCATGCACCAAATGTTTGTCCCGGGCGGGAATCGAACCTGCGACCCTTAGCTCCGCAGTTAAGGTCTCTAACCACTCGGCTAACCGGTCAGTCAAAACTAAAAGAAAAATAAAAGGTTATAATTGTAATAAACCAATATTTGTGTGTCGTATTGGGAGGGTTTGCTAATAATCACCACGCTTGGCAGGCGGGTTGGTGATCACAGTAGACTGTCTCACAGAGAAATTGCTGCCCAACTTAAGTTAACCAGGGTTAGTCGCCTCTTACGACAATAAATGGATGCGAAAGGCGGAGGACCGTGTGTGATGGCGACCTTTGGGAGAGGTTTATATGTAGTGGAGAGACACGATCTAATGTTGATGAAACCAATATCTTTGTAAAAATTTAATGTTTTATTACTTTTCTTTTATTCATGACATTTTTAATAATGAAGGGCAGTTACAATATTTTTTTCTACAAAATAAGTAGTAATTCACAATCCCAGTGTATTAGTAATATTTTTACTTAAAATTTCACACAAATTCTACGCAGAGGCTACTGTAGGTAACAATTGCGACATATCTTTTTCTACATGAATGAACGTCTGTAACAAATTATGGTCGGAGGAACGGCGCCGACGATACTCATTGGGCGCTATGGGCAAATCTAAAAGGTAATAACGGCGTGGCTATATAAAAAATTATGTGTATATTTTCATCAAACGTAATCTAGATCAGATATTCGTTGGATACACAAGATCCAAACAAATCGTATATTTACATAAAACGTCAGAAAATTCGTAGTCGCTTTTACAATTTATTGAAAACATTTAGTCGTACGAGAAATATTTTGTTTAGTTTTTAAATGATTGAAGTTAACTAGCATATTTTGTAACCTAAATAACCTTATATTATGAATAAACCAATGCCCGCTAAAGTTTGATTTACTAAAATTATATTGTGACAAACTTGAGTGTAACGAACACTCTTTTGTGTTAATTCCGCGTACGTTAACATTTGTTCATTAGATCTGCGAGTAAATGAATACATAAACTTTCTCAATTTCTTTTAAATTTCCAGGTTCATGCAATTCTTTCTGTTTTAATTCTTCTTTTCAGAAACATTTTTAATGTACTATACGTCTCTTGGTATAGGCGGGTGTGTGTAATAAATTAACGGTAGCAAAGCGACGCGACGCCCGTGCCACCGCGACGCAGTTGGGCCAAAGTTGGGCGCGGTTGGCAAATCGTTTGGCGCACGCCGCGTCTGGCGGTGTGCGGGCGGCGGCGGCAGCGGCGCTTCCGGCACGCGCCAGCCCACAGCTACGAATATAGCGGCACGTACGTGACTTTTAGACATGGCATTTGTTCGACAAGCGATAAGATGGACGCGACATTACAGATGAATCGGATAAACGAATCCAACTAGTTCGCCTGTGAACGTTGCATCAGTATAAGAAAGCTCTCATATTTGGCGCTATGCTTAGTTTTATTTGGATAACATAGAACCAAGTTAAGCTGAGTAGTCGCCTATACAAACGTCATGAAAACTGAAATTGACAAAAACAGTGTTTAAGCTTGACCGATTATCAAATATATCCAAAAAGATCAGACAGCCTCCTAAATCACGGAATTCGGGTCCAATAATAGATTTTAGCCTTTATAGTTGAGGTGTTGAACTTGCATTTGGCAATCCGCATTCTCGGTGTGCAATTTCCACAGCCAAATTTTAGTTCCAATAAGCATAATTACAAAATATTATTATTACGTAAGGCTATTATTATTTTAATAATAACAATACGAATATTATAATGATACCATAGATTACAACATTCTAGTCAAAGGTTTAAGCTGCACGAATAAATTAAATTTTTGAATTGCCTTAACATTATCAATGCGACATATACAACAAGTAATGTCTCTTTTTCGTTTTATGCAGTTTCTATACCGACATGTCTTTAATAGAATGATTCCATTACAGTCATTATATATATTATACTTAATACCAAGGTACAAACACAAGACGTGGTGAATCAGGAAAAAAATGTTGCGTAAACTGTGTCAATCCTACCCACAAACTGTAAACTATTATTACACATTACACAACGTGAGATCAAAGAATTATTTTAAGGCAGGAAGGTAGGTCACTTCTACCTAATTCCTTTAATACTTCTTAATTCTATGGTCTAATTAGATTACGATAGTTTTGATAAATATATCAATCAATTTTCACGACACCTCTTTATTTATAGACATCTTTGTAACCGTCGATCAGGACAAGTATAATAATTCAAATATTCTAATATATTTTCATATGTCGCCTATATAGATGAATAACTGGCGCGGTAAATTAGATTTGCTTCGTAATTCATAGTAATGCGTAGGCGCTCGTCTGCCCACGCGTCTCTCACGCCGTGTGAATAATAAACTCTGAGATTAGGAAAACTCTGACGTGGTGTCTTGAACGAAGCTGTGTATATAATAACGTGTAATATTAGCAATTAAAAATTAATTTATTATATTTGCATTAGATAACTTTTTTTATTTTCGTTTACTATTTTCAAGATATTGAAGATGTCTGAATTTTTAATCTCTATACCATGATACGATACAATATTATATGTATAAATGTCTCCTGAATTTCAATAACGACAACAGGAAGATAAATTATATAAAAATACTTCATGTATTCGGGTTTTATAAATGTTTGAAAGTTTGAACATGCTTCAGACAAGCGTATTAAAATGTACTAATAAGATTATTTTAGTTTATTGTTAGACAGAAATTGGACAAAAATTTTAATAATTGAAACACATTTAATTTCACGAAATTTCCGAAGAAGTGAAGGGTTTTGTTCATTTTTATACTTTAAAGTGTAATCTGCACATACCAAAACATTTCAATTATAATTTAAACACCCAAATCTAAAAACGATTAACTATATAATTGCAATAATTACAAATTATAATTTTAATCATGAATACAGCGACTAAACATAAATAACTTATTAAATCACAATCCGGCTCTAAAAATTTAAAAATAATTAATTTCATAAATTAAATTAATTTTCTAGTTTGTATTTAAAAAAATTTAAACGTCGTAGATAACGAATATGATATAAAACTAATTCGATATAATAACATTATTTACTTTGTTATCACGCATATAGCTCAGTTAATTTACGCCTATCACTTTGACGAATTTTGAATCACGAGTGACTGCCCGTGATGAGTGTAATCCGTTGTCATAAATACGTAATGATAGATGATGTAGTAGGCGTCATTTCGACTCTACAACCTGTGTAAATCAAACAGGATAACTTCGACGATGTATCTAAGAAAAGTTCCACACGCTTTAAAGTTATGCAATCTCTTTGAATAGGTACATCACTTACGAAGCATGGATGTTCATAGATACCGCGTTGCGTTGTGACAACAAAAATGTAAGCAAAAAATATACCATGTAGACCAAGTATAAACCAGTGGACGTTTGGAAATATTTGTTGTGAGTAGAATTTTGTTTGATTCACATATATAATTCGTACTGGAAAAGGAAATATAGGAGAAAACAAAGATTCTGCAATTACATTTCATTATGACATTTCATGTTTTAAATAAACATTCTGTTAAATTATTAACATAATGTTTATTTAAAACAATTATAATGATTATTATGTACATAAAAACTTAAATGCTTTCTCTAAGGTGGGTGATGGTCACAACTTAAATACAAGGCATAAGCACATGTTATCAATTCCCAGGTTCAGACTCTCAAAGGATAATAATTCTTTCATGGGAAATTGTATCCGTTTTTATAATAAAATTCCGAAAGAAATGTTAGACTTGAATTCTAATCAATTTATAAAGCGAGTTAAAGTCCAACTCATGAAAAAAGCTTACTATTGTATTACCGAGTATTTAAATGATAAGTGCGCATGGACATCATTGTAATAGTTGTAAGTACTTTAAATTAAAAAAAAAAGGATTCAAGAAAACCACATATTTAAATAAAATAAAAAGGGAGAAGTTTCTAGCCGGTTCTTCTCCTTGTAGTTTTTGAACCGGTACCTAATCAACTCATTTTGACTTTCAATAAGTATGTGTAAACATCTTATATTGAATAAAAACTTTTTTTATTTGAATTTGACGTACATATATGGCTATATAATCACCAAGTCTGACATTTTGCTCACGTTTTGGTTCTTTTCGATGTATGACACGCTCCATCCTGATTATTATGCTATCTAAGTTATGAAGTCACGTATTTGATCTTAGAATATTTTGATTTTGTCACCAAACAAATAAATATTTATCGCGCCGGCGCGGCGCATCAATTCTTGGAAAAATACAAGACGCTATTATCGGATCCGACCATGACAACAGTGCACTGTGTCGATAGTATGAAAGTTGAGAATATTGGAGCGTGAAAATATACTTATTTCTATAATAATAATATCTCGGACATCCCACACAGCGCCATCTAGTCTCAAACTAAGCAAAGCTTGTATTATGACTACCAGACAACTGATATACGTACTTAAATATTCCTTATAATATATACATATATAGTTTTACACCCAGACACGTAACAAATAGACATGTTCATGCACACAAATATTTGGCCCGGGCGGGAATCGAACCCTTGGCTCCGCAGTTAGGGTCTCTAACTACTCGGCCAATCGGTCAGTCAAAAATTTAATAATTATTATAATGGTATTATCAGCCAACATTAAAAGCCGTTCACTATCTTTCTCGGCTAAGATTCTTTTATTACTTAAGAAATATTATGTCTTTTAAACTGTACTGAAATTTTAAATGTAATGAAGTTCACAAGTGATTAGACGATCTGAATAAAATAATTTTCACGTGATGTAATATTTATCAACAAATTACTTTTGAACAGAATTTCCGCCACGGAGTTACTCTAATCTGAGATCGTTACTTTTATATCTCAAGACATATCCCGAGATAATTAAATATTACCACTTATAATTTATCATTGTTTAAAATTTTAAAGCCACATCAGCAACTGTACGTCAATAAGCTTTTAACCGGACATTGGATCAGATAGTGTTTTATCTCGGTAGGGGGCGCATTCGATTCCCACGGCAATTAGATACACCCACGTCTCGCCTTCACTGCTGCGTCACGCGGTGGGTCCACGCTCACGACGGTGTGATAATCCTTACAGATTAGATGATACACCTTCGACTGCTAACTACAATATAGATAGCTTTACTAGATGCAGTATTTTCTACTTTATGTTTCCTAGTGTATTATAAATAAATACTATAAAGAAACACATGCTTGCAATTCCTAAATTAAAAATGTTAAGGTCAATAATTTTGCATTTGTATTTAATTTTAGAATGTGAAAACTATTTCAGATTAATATTGTTTTTGTACGGCGGGTGGATGCCGACTCGGCGGTAATTAACGCCTAAAATCTTAATGAAACGGCTAGTTACCGCTGCGGTGGTATTCACCTGCTAATCAAAAGCAATAATAACTCTAAATAGTCGTGATTTCGATGAAAAATTATGTGGATTTTTTATGTATTTTTTTTTCAATTTAATCAATACTTTGTTATGTTGGTGTCTGTTTCTAT
Source organism: Luffia ferchaultella (assembly GCA_949709985.1). Taxonomy (NCBI): domain Eukaryota; kingdom Metazoa; phylum Arthropoda; class Insecta; order Lepidoptera; family Psychidae; genus Luffia; species Luffia ferchaultella. The sequence continues at coordinate 14,394,275 of OX453253.1, read as the reverse complement.
TTAAACCAACATGAAAAATACATCAGGTTTATTACTCTTTTTATTGAGTATATAATTACAACCAGTCATCGTACGTGTACTCGTCGTTGTCATAAATCCAGTAGTGGAAACATTATTTTAATTTTTTACAGTAACCTATGTTTATGTTCTGTCGCCCCTATAATTTTCGATTCGCTAAACTGGTACGCGTGCCGGCCGTGTCGTGTTTCCACTGAATTCACGCTCGGCCGCTAAGAGCCTCGTCGCGTCAGACTGACGGTGTTAATGCGTCTCTCTCACCGCCTGAGCCCTTATTATGGCCTTCGTGAGGATATAATTAATACCTTGTATTTTACAGGTTATGGGCCTATCCGACACAGAGAATAACCATTTTTTTTGATCACATTTAGGATTCTAAGCTAATTTATCAAGAGACAGGTCGAATTAAATGGAAACAATTAATTTTTGTTTTTCTTGTTTCGTTCTCGAGGTTCGAAGATATATTATATTGCATTCGCTTCACATTTTTAATAGCTTTTTGCGTTAGAAAAAGCTTTAAAAAACCAGTTTGACGCTATTACTAAATTATTCAATTAATTATTAATGTGCCTACCTATGTACGTAATTATTTTGCCCCAATTGAAAATATACGTGAACACACTGGACGTACATTTAAGACAAATCATTGCAATATATAGACATGAGAATCCCGAGATTTACATTTGATTAAAAATACATAAATTTTAAGCAGACTAAAAAATTGATATGTGTTTTCGAAAAGCACAAAACTATATTCATAAATAATTAAATTAATTTTATCTCAAAAACACAGTAAATTAGTTCACGAAATCTCTATCACCGTTGCAAAACTAAGAAGTAACCTATTTTTAATTTTTGCACATACTTCATTTATAAAAAAAAATTATATCGATGAAATCAGTAGGCATGTAATATATTCGATTTTGACCATTATTTTTATTACTATTTCGAATAAAAGTTTAATTCTAAATTGCATCCTTATAAAAATGATCAATATACCGACTGTACTCAGTTACAAAAACCTGCTTTGTCTCAAATGTATTAATTAATAAATAGTGAATTTAATAACCTTTCTTTAATTTTATATTATAAATAACAAAAAAACATCAAATACGTAAAAGCCCTTAACGAATCAATTTGAACAATAATTTGTGGTTTGCTCAAATTAGTTAACGCGTTGAATTCTTTTCTTAAGAAATTGAAGTAGTCATAATTGCTAACAAGCAAAATGATTCCTTCATAAAATTTAATAAAGTTTTATTTATTTTGATTCTTAAAAAAATATTTAATATATGTTGTTTAATAATAATATGTCTAAACTATACCGCGAATAATATAAAAATATGATATAAACACACCCTTCGATTTTCGCCCGTCTTTTTCTGCTCGCCAGTCATGGGACCGGAGCCCTGGCCGGTAGCTACACCCGTCACCATATTTCGTTACAGTCACACGGCACAACAATGATCACATACTACGCAACGCAAAGCCGCACATTGGCGCGTGCAACTCGCGTGGAGTCTGTCGCGTGACTGGCTGGAGTTGGCGGGTGGCGGCGGGCGGCCGGAGTACACAGGTGGGAGCAGGGCGGGCGGGCACGCGACTGTCGAGCCGCCGTTCCTCAATTCGCTAATGTGACTATGCGTTGAATACAAATCAGACTAATCGTCATCGAGTCATTCATTTAGCATCGAAAGACGTTTTTAACCATAGATCTCTCATAACATTCGCTTTTCTACATAATTTGCCGCTTTCTGCTTTAATTACATAAGATCAAGCATTCACTGAAACTATAATTTTAATTTAATTTATTAATTTAGATTATTTGAGTTAGATCTGCTATAGGTCAAGAAATTCAAAAGATTTTATACAAGGTGAGATTTTAGTAACCGGCCAAAATTTTTCTAGATGTTAGGTATCACCAATAGACCTCATTGCGTAAATAAAAAATAGGGTTACATTTTCATAATAAATTATTTTATCTATAGTGTTATTTTATAACGTTTGGTTGCCTTCTTAACGCTATAGTAAACGTACGCGCCCGAAGCCTTGAAACAGAATGGGGCGGCGGGCATGAATGGTGACTAGAGTTATTGGTTTTTTCGGCAAAGGTTTGTGTAGTCATATCTCAATATTTTTCTATAGAACGATACTAAAAGGAAACAAGACGGCTATCGGTTTTCTACCAAAGATCATTATATTAAAATTTGGCTGGTCATTAAAACCTCATCCCTGTATATAGTTGTGTATTTGATTTCGAAATGATGGCATCTTACGACTATTCTGTTCCAGATTGTCTTCATTTACTTTTAAATTGTATTTTTTTTTTTAGTATGTTGACGTTGCTCTCGTGCAATGTATACAATACGCACTCAATATTTTTTACCTAAAAAATCATTCGAGGAACTGCATATATTTTTCATTTGAATATTAATTTTTACTATAACACTGAATTTATATCAAATGTCAGAAATGGGATAAATGTAAACCTTAGAAATATTAAGGTCTTAAGGCAATAACAAGTAAAATCTTATTTTATAAAGTGTCATTTTACCTTCATACAATTTCAAATAAGATTATTTTCCTTTGCATTGTATCTGACATAACATGGTAACCCTACACCTCGCGTGCCTAACATATTATTATTCTAATTCACTCGCGCCGTCGAAGCCGTGACGCATTTCCGACGTCACAGGTCGGACAGATCTGTCGCGTGTGTCTTCTCACGTTCGTCTATTAAACGACCGAAATTAGGTGTTAGTCACGAAACGTCATACGAATAATTATAAATGTAACAACATGGTATGATTTCATACTAAAGTTTTTCTATATGCATAATAAACCGTCGCGTCGGCCGAGGCCGTTTTCTCATATCACGTCACGCCTAATAACGTAATACGGCAGACTTGTAAAATCGTCCAATCATCAAATAGGTCTGTCTTTATATCCTTTTTCAAAGATTTAGAAACCCATGCTCAAAGGGTCGTGAATCTGATTAAATGATTTGTTTGCATCTTGTCGAAGTGTGTTCGAAAAAGGAAAAGTGGAGGTTTGAGCCGTAATTAAATATGTTTGCTTGAGAAATTTTATTACTGAACAAGTAAATCAAAACGAGATAAACTAGAGGTTAATTGTTTATAAAATTCTACTGACGCAAGTTGGTGTGCTGAGTTTAAACGTGAAATAACTTCAATTAATGATAAACCACGCTCGAAATTTCCTACGACAGCGGTAACCAAAAAAAAAAATATTTAAAAAGTTTAAAAATTTGTTTTGGTCGTACGTCTTGCCTCGGTGAACAAGTGTAGAGTTGTGATGAGTTGTGTTTAAAGAAACTGTCTTTGAAATAATAGAACATTCTCCTTATTCACTAGTATTGCACCTAGTATTTTTAATATATTTCCTAGTATTATTATATATTACATCAAAGTAACACCTGAAGGGACAAAAATTTAAGTATTATGATGCAGACTGCTAATGTAGAATTTTTTTAGGTGAGTAGGATGAAGAAATTTTCAAGATGAGTATTTTGGGTTTGGAAAAATTATACATTAAACGCATAAAGCTAAAAGTTATTCATGTTGAAAAAAAAACATTTATTTAATCCAAATTACCTGTATCATACTCCCATCCTCACTTCTTTATGAATACCGAGGATTGTTAAAATAGAAAAAAAAATAGGCCCCAAACTAAGCATTAGGTTGTGTTTTGGGTACCAAGCGAAGACACCACATACATATAACAACGAAGACCCGGTACCAGTGTCTATATTCATCATATAAATACTGAGCCCATCTGGGATTCGAACCCGGGACCTCCAGCTTCGTAGGCAGGGTTGCTACCCACTACGCTAAGCGGTCGTCAGAAGTGATAATAACCACGATCTAACTTCATTAATAAGAACTTCACAGACTTGAACTCGTAGAATATGCTTTAGGAGTACTAATGAATGAGATTATTTGCAGGCATACTGTTTGACCATTCCATCTTCTGAATCGTAATGGTGTGCAAGATTGTCATCCGGCCAGGTGACAACCAAATGTGAGTTCTTTTCTAGGTATCAATAAAGCTGACAATGATACAGATGTTACCGCTGGTCGATGCATGATTTCAATTTCTGTTGTCAACTCACTACAGTTATATTTATGAACAGCTTAATGGAAGAGTTAAAAAATATCACATAAGTTACTCCATATATATATTATTTATCTTGAAACAATAACAATGTGCACTATGAAAAATAGGCTCAGTATTAAATTAATAATTTAATAATTTACAACCAGTCTAAAAAGTAAATAACTACAGATAATGTTTCTATGGATTCGGACTGGGATTAAAGATACTTTCTAGTATTGTAGCGTTGTTGAGCGCGCTCAATAGTAAAATTAAAGGATCTTGTGTCGTGGTAGTTGTTCCGTCTGCACTTTGCTGTCCGACCACCAGACATAACATGGCGGCCATCATCAAGATCAGCGATTTCTGCAAACAAATATTTTTTTAACTTTAACTTTTAAATAAAAAAGTTTGTATATTAGAGTAGGTACTAGTACTAGCTTTTTGGTTAATTACTACTTCCCCACGATAGATGACACGGTTGAGGTTATAAATTTCTTGTCCTAGATAATTACCTAATAAGGCTTTAAGCACAAAAGTACGAATTGACTAGAAATCCTCTTCTGCGGTCACCGTCTAACCACTCATACTCTAGCTAGCTGGTGCAAGATGGTGAGTTTCAGTTCTAGTTTCAGTGCGCGAGGTCGCGCACGCCGGTCTTCAACCCCGCAAAATTGTGTAATGTCACTTCGATGCTGTGAAGTGACATTTATGACTCTATTAAAGCCAAACGCTGCTGTCAAATTTATTAACTCTATGGCTTTAAGTATGAATTCCGTTCTAATTACTGATCATTTTAAATGATAATAAAATCTTATATTAAAAGTTTATGATTTGAGTTTTTTTTACTAAAATCACTTTATTTATAAACGTTCTAAAACAGTATTTTAACGATAATTCGTTTTGTGTATCATAAGAAATATGAAAATAGCTAACAAAATACAAAAGATTTTTAGTTAAAATATGTATGGTTTTAGAACGTTTAAGGCAGAATCATACGACGACCGCTTAGCCTAGTGGGTAGCGACCCTGCCTACGAAGCTAGAGGTCCCGGGTTCGAATCCCAGGTCGGGTCAGTATTAATATGATGAATATTGATACTGGTACCGGGTCTTGGTTGTTATATATAAAAAAAAAAAAATATATGTATATATTATAAAGAATATTTAAGTATGTATATCAGTTGTCTAGTAACCCATAACACAAGCATAATACTTGCTTACTTTGGGACTAGATGGCGCTGTGTGGGAAGTCCCATGTATTATTATTATTATTATTTAAATTCGAAACCAATGAAACAATTTAATATTGATTTCACAATTATTTTCAACACGTCAAATGTGGACAAATAGAAAATTCGAGTAAGATTAAAACCGTGTTTGAAAGAAATGCTACTAATGAGTGCACCCTGCGATTTTGGTTTAGTCGCTTTCGGAATGTAAATTTTTAATTCTAAGATGAACCAAAGACTAAGACATTTCTAGAGTCATTAATGAAGAATCGCAAGCCATAGTGGAAGCTGATACGTATCAATCTTCGTGGTGTGAGGTTAGCAATATTAATTCATTTGCGCCAAATTGGCTAAATTAAAAAATAACAACTCCGACTGGTCAACCGATCTGCTCCGTTATTGCTACACTATAACTCAATACGTTAAATAAACTGTTTAAACGCTAACAGGATTTTCACTTAGAAACCCCCCGTTATTTTCCGTACTCACCCGAGTCCCGACTTGGTCATTGCCGACTAGAATGTTTGTCCGCAATTTGTACAACTTTCGCCGGGGGAAAAAAAAATCGTTTCCATGAAGCAGCAGAAATCACTTTTACGAACTTTGGTGACTATATTTCCTTAAGTTCTATAGCAAAAGCATTCATAGACGGCACAAGTACGTAAAGAAAATTGGTAATTATTTCGATTAAATAAATATATTTATTTTTAGTAATTTCTGGTTTTTTGACTAGACTTAACTTTGTACAAGTTTATTCTTTCCTATGACATGTTCTATAGCCGAATAAACGTATAGGAAAATGCGCATTTAAAAAAACGCTATAAATACTTACATAAATCATTTTAGTGCGTACACAATCTATTAGTGAAGGTAAACTAACAGATCTCGATCGTGTTTTCCCTGTTTTATACAGACCATTTATTGTGGCGTGTCTACGCAAAAAAATTCAAAGACGATCATTATGGTATCATGCCAACTAAGGCTCAAGAAACAATAGTAAGAGTTTTTAAATACAACAATGTCGTGTTAATATGACATTGAATTCTAAACACAAGGCGTCAGTAGAAACCGAACAAGTGTGACTCCAAATCGTGTCACTAGGGTTCCTTGTTATAAGTGTATTTGACGTGTTTATCACTACTCACTACAACATGGCACTAAAAATATTTTTAAGTCATTTCTTTTGACTGACCGGTTGGCCGAATGGTTAGAGGCCCTAACTGCGGAGCCGAGGGTCGCGAGTTCGATTCCCGCCCGGGACAAATATTTGTATGCATGAACATATCTATTTGTTCCGTGTCTGGGTGTAAAAGTATCTACATATGTATGTATTATAAAAAAAATATTTAAGAATGTATATCAGTTGTCTAGTATCCCATAATACAAGCATAATACTTGCTTACTTTGGGACTAGATGGCGCTGTGTGGTAGGTCCCGGATATTATTATTAATATGTTATAGAACTACAGATTCACTATTTACAAATTTTTTCCTTTATTTGTGCTGTGTAAAAGATCTAGCTTTTTCGCAAACATTTTAGGTCAACGGGAATAGGTTGTGAAGAGTTCGAGAGTATCATTTGTGACATAAATTGCTGTATCTTTTAATCGCTTTGACTTAAACGGTTAAAAAATCAAACATGAATCAGAAAAAAGTATCGTGGCAAGTGTTAGTTTTCAAAAAAATGACAAAACAAAGAATTTGTCTTTAGCGAATCGCCATTTTTGGCACCCGCCGAAAATGGAAACAAATTTTTCCGTACCATGAATCGTGAAAAACATAAAACTCGTCGGTTGTCGCTTAGCAGGCACACTTGCACAACCAGTATTCGGAGATACTCGTATACATTTTTCACTTATAATCGGGCCCCAGGGCCGGTTGCTGTAATTTCTTGTTTTCTCTATACCTCAGTTTTTATTCTGCATTAGTCGAAGGTGGCTAACGGTTGGAATTACTGCGAAAAAAAATCTACAGATTTCGCCGCTTCTTGCAACTATCGGAAGACTGAAAATGAACGTCAAAAATAAAAACTTAGTATAACACATTTTTGTCAAACAATTATATTAAATTTTTCGAATCAAGTTATGAACCCATTTTCGAAAATTTGGTACCATACGATGTCCCGCGAGCTCCTGCCTGCGTCTTTTGACACTTCACCTCGAAGCTTCACCTATTTGGAACAGACGGAGCGGGCGTCGGAAGCCAAATTCTTCAGGTACCTTAGACGAATGACATTCGTAGATTTTACATTATTACAAGGTTTTGGTTCCGATGATTTTACTAATCTATTCAGAGCCATATTTTTCATTGAATAATAACCGTTGCTGTATAACTGATTTTAAACTCTCAATGTTTGAAAGATAATTCTAAGTGATAAATCGTGTTTTAAATAAATTATTTTGTTAAATAAGGGAAGAATAATATACTTGCTCATATTTTTCTTAGAATTTTCGACTGAATTTAAATAAATACTGAAAAGTGATATAACAACGTGCATTTTGGAAAATAAAATTTCGAATTATATGGTTTTGACGAATATCTGAACACGAAATTTATATTACCGCATCAACACGATATTATTTCATCACGCAAGATGTCAATTTATTTGATAGTTTTATTTCATTTACCTATTCTATGTTAGAATGCATTTTTAAGATGATAGAAAATGAAATTTGAGATTACCATAGAGCTTGATTTGCTTCCAAACTCTAGAACCTAAAAGAATCCATAAACAAATTTAAGTAGCTATAGTTATTTTTCATATCAACTAAAAATTTAGATAAATTGAATGTGATTTTATTTAAATTATAGTTATATTTCTCGTGTATGATTATTGTGTAATTTATACCATATAAATAATAATACATGGGACAACCCACACAGCGCCATCTAGTCCCAAAGTAAGCAAGTATTATGCTTGTATTACGGGTTCCTAGACAATTGATATACATAGTTAAACATTCCTTTTTTAATAATATATACATATATAAATATTTTACACCCAGACCCGCAACGAAATAAACATGTTCATGCACACAAATATTTGTCCCGGGCGAGAATCGAACCCACGACCCTTAGCTCCGCATTTAGGGTCTCTAACCACTCGGCCAATCGGTCGTCTATCAATAAATAAGCTATAGGTTCTATTATTGCCTCACTTTTCAAAATCAAAATTTTTAAAAGACGCATCGTATCGAAACGCTTTTTTTTAATTGAGAATTTCTCGATAGAAGCTCTCAACATAAATTCACTTAAAATGGTTCAGTAAAAACACACCTATTTAGAAAAACCACGAAAAAAAAACTGTACCGCTAACATTAAACTGTTGACACCATAAAACAGTTTAAAAACATTTCCTGTTTTTATCTCCCAAAAAATGTAACAATAGAAAATATAACAGGGACTGCTCTATTTCATGATTTTTTGGTTGCGAAACTAGAGCGGACAGACACGTTTCTTTGCTTGACGCCGACGGCCGAAAGGCTCCATTTTTTTTCTGGAGTTTTATCTAAGCCCCTTACTTTGCCGTTTGGATCGTTTACCGTTCCAAAAAAAAAACATCTGCAATTTAAAAACAAAATTTACCGTTAGTTAACACCTCATTGCATTTTTTTTCTTAAGTTTTAAGTGAGTGTATTAAAATACTAGCGACCGCCCGCAGCTTCGCTTGCGTAGACTACACATTCCTTTTTTAGGTACTATTAACTTTCGAAATGGTTTATACATACTTTTTGCTCAAACTAATATTGGGTACACCCATTCAAAGTTTCAATCTTCATTCTCCCCACTCCTTTAGGAAAACCGATACTCCCATACTTTTCACCTCCCGTTTCCCACCCTTAAAATGTGGAAATCCAAAAGCCCTGAAAGACATCATTATTTATTTATGTTAAAATTTTTATGTTTCTAACTTTAAAGAACAAAGACTCTTACGAAGCCCTTACGTCCCTCCCTCCTTAAATTTGAAATTTCCAAATATTCCTTTCATAAAAAATTGATACGTTATAAAATAAACCACTGTTCCAAATTTCGGCTTCCTAGACTTAGTAGTTTCGGCTTTATCTACGTTAATAGATCAGTGAAAACAAACGACAGACAGACACAAAAAGTAGCTGATGTCACTCTTGACAACCTTCTTTCACGTCTGCAAAGTTTCATTAAAATCTGTTGAGCCGTTTTGAAGATTAGCTTGAATAGACACATAGACGTACAGACAAACAGATGGACAAAAAGTAGCGTATGCCACTTTTGATCACCTCCTTTTCATACCCGTGAAATTTCATTAAAGTCGGTTTAACGGTTTTGGAGATTAGCTCGAATAGACAGATGGACGTACATACAGACATACAAAAAGTAGTGTATATCACTTTTAACCACTTCCTTTCCATATCTGTGAAGTTTCATCAAAATCAGTATAGCCGTTTTGAAGATTTGCTCAAATAGACAGACAGACAGATAGTATTATTTTATACATATAGCCTATAGCCTTCCTCAGTAAATATACTATCCAACACAAAAAGAATTTTTCAATTCGAACCAGTAGTTCCTGAGATTAGCGCGTTCAAACAAACAAACAAACAAACAAACAAACAAACAAACAAACTCTTCAGCTTTATAATATTAGTATAGATTATGACAACGGTCAGTCTCTCTTTTTTGGTTTTTCTTTATTAATATTCTAAGAAGCCTAGTGTAGCCATCGATCGGGTGTAGCACCGCTGTGTATGTAAAATAAAGCAGTCTCTAATGTTCCGAGCTGGGAGGGATTTTTTATTGTCATATTTCTAAATATCTTTTAATTTGTTTAACTGTTACAATCTCACGTGTATCAAAACTAAATTATACTTATCACGGTTTGAACGTTTATTTTGTATAATGTATTGTAATATGTATATTTGAAATTACAATAATAAATTAACAAACGTTTACGGTCTCTGAATCAGTAACTAAATTATCCTTTATTTCTCGCATGCCCTGCTGCAAGGGCTTAGGTCTCCCCTCGGGATGAGAGTGCTTGGAGCTTAATCCCCCACGCTATCTCAGTGTGGGTTGGCGGATCTGAACCATCTGATGATGGCAACCGGGACCGACAGTAACGTGCTTCCTGAGACACGAGAGTCTTAAGTCAGAAAAAACTCATCGATACAAATGTCCTATGATTCGAACCACAACCTTCTAAACAAGAAGCGCGCTCGCCACCACACGGCTATCACGAAACGTAGGTATAAATCAAATTTAACCACAGTCTAACTATACTTAGATATATTTATTTTGTTATAACAAATTATTTTGCACGTCGCGCCGGGCCGTCTTCGGTTTATAAGTTTTTACTTGTACGTGGACAATCGCTTATAAATTACGAGGCATGTTTTTTTAAGTAAGTACCGTTTTGCGATTCCGCCGCCGCAGCGCTACGGTCGGCGTTCCGCGCATACGCGCTGGTTACCTACATCTCTTGTCTACGCACTGACGCCATTACAGTCTGATTCTTCATTGTTATGCGTTGTTTACTGAGTATTTAAGATGCCTCCGACAATCGTGAGTCCCGCCGATTGTGAAGTACGGGCTGTTATAAGATTTCTTAGTGCTAAAGACGTAAAATCGATCGATATTCATCGTGAGATCTGTGAAGTTTACGGACAAAACATTATGAGTGATGGAATGGTAAGGAAATGGGTGAGAGCATTTAAAGATGGCTGCACAAATGTGCATGATGAAGAACGGAGTGGGCGTCCTTCGGTCCTTAATGAAGATTTTCAATGGGAAACTCTAGATCATCCTCCATACAGCCCTGATCTGGCGCCCAGCGACTACCATTTGTTCCTGCACTTGAAGAAACACCTGGGCGGTCAGCGTCTTCAAGACGATAATGAAGTCAAAACAGTTGTGATACCGTGGTTGTCAAGCGGCAGAATTTTATGAGGAGGGTATTCAAAAACTGGTGCCACGTTATGACAGGTGCCTCAATATTCACGGAAATTATGTAGAAAAGTAGATTAAGGTACAGGCTTCCATGTAAAAATTAATTTATTGCCATATCTTTGCACGTCTTTTTTAAATTCCAAAACGGTACTTACTTAAAAAACATGCCTCGTATCTCAACCAAGTAGGTACATTGTACGCGTGATTCGCTTTGGTGGTCAAACGGCGGCGGGTGTAGGTAAAAAAGGGAGGTCTTTGTAAGTGCCCAAAACAAAGAATTTATGGGACGACGTTCGTCGAAGGATTGTGACTAATTATTTTGTTGACAAATAATACTACATATAAATACACAAATAAGTATCACTAACCCTGTTTTTCTTTGACTGCCTTACTCGGTTAGATCAACATTGGTTGGATACCCGACACAAAACTTATTAACTGACTCGTTTCCTTTTGTCAACGTTTTGACGTTCTTTTAATGCTTGTTCGCGTATTTGTCTTGATGAACAATGTCGAATCTAATAACTATCTATATAGTCTTGCTTTGCTTTCTAATACATAATTTGTCCTATTCAACATAATACAAATTATAATTTTTTTTATGCATTTTAGCCAAGTTCTATTGAAATAATAAATAAATTAGAAAATGAAAATTATATAGGATTCTGAAATCTTTTCACAAAGCATTATTCAACCTATTTTGGGTACAAATTCTGTCAATGTAATGGATAGGATATAATAGACTTACTGTTAGGTCGGGGACAAAGTCTTTTCACATACAGTTGGTATATACTTTTAAGAAAATTTTTTGGCTGTACTAGTTGTATCTGGCTGATTTTGATACTATTAAAAACGTTACATTTCAAAAAATAAACAATTTAGTAAAATACTGTTTCCCGCCGGTTTCCATTTGTTTTTTTTCTGTCAAAATGAGTGAATTTAATGAAAAAAGTCGATACATTTTAAAATTTTATTATAAAAAAGGAACAAATGCAACGCAAGCTGCGAATTTTTTGTGTCGTTTATGGCCCTAATGCGCTGTCGGTAAGAGTAGCACAAGTTGGTTTAAACGTTTTCAATCCGGAAACTTTTGACGTCAAAAATACACCTTGCTGTGGTCGCCCTGTCACGGCTAAAATGGACACCATTTTTGAAAAAGTGGTGCAAGATCGGCATATCAGTAGTTACGACATAGCGTTTTTTTGATCAGAAGTCCCAAAATTTCTACAGCAACGGGATCATATCACTACCTGCAAATGGCAGATAGTTATCGAGCAAAATGGCACATATATATATATTGTAATTAAATGTAAATAAACTTCGAAAAAAAAATGCCTTGAAGTTTCATATAAAATGCGAAGAAACTTTTTCCCCGACCCAATAGGTACACATAGTTTATTTATGGAACACACGGATGGATACTTTTAGTTGCACGTGCAAGCTGTTTTCAAAGTAAAAGGTACCTCAGCTCTAGGTTCGCATAACTGCTTAAGGCTCTCAAAGCAGTGTTGTATGGTTAATTAAAACCACATTATTATTAAAGGTAACATATATAAATCAACGAACCGCCCACATCGTTAAGTCTTTAAATTTGAAATATTGCATAGAGATTCTTTTGTAATAATGTAGGCATTCCTAAGAAAAGGTTTTACGAAATTAAAACTAACATGGTGTGAAAAGGGGTGTCAAAATTGATATATAAACGTACCTACACCCCGAACCGCTACAGGTCTAGAAACTTGAAATTTTGTAAGTGGATTTCGATCCCTGTAAAGGGGTTGAAATGAAAGTTGAAAATTATAACATTTTCCTGCGTGTTCTTAGTTTTAGGTATCATCTTTCCACCACCATCGACATTAGCAACACACACAACCTAACTAACATAACGTAACCATGTATTCATAATAATGACTTGAAACCGCCTATAATTCTTGGACGAAGTCACGGGGAGATGCTAATCACTACATATTATAAAATAAAGTCCCCCGCCGCGTCTATCTGTCTGTCTGTCTGAACGCGATAAACTCAAAAACTACCGAACGTAATGCCATAATATGGACACCAATGGACGGAATGATTCAAAAGGAAGGTTCATATGCATAATTTATTAATGTTTTTGGAAATTAGTTAAAATGTGACGATTATTGCAGAAGTCGAAAAAAATCAAGCCGACTGTGAGCTTTCATCGAAAACGCTGCCTAATCCTTTTGAGATATAACAAAATAATGTATAGAGGAATTAATTTTTAAGGACTAATTAATAAGGACTAAAGAAAAGTCTGTGATGGCACATCATCATCATCATCATCATCATCAGCCCATTTTTACCCCACTGCAGGGGCTTAGGCCTCCCCCAGCGTGAGGAGGGGGGCTTGGAGCTTGGTGATGGCACATGTCTATCTTTTATGGATAGCTTACTATACCTATTTTTATGTTGAAAAAAATGGTGGTGTGTGACACGCGTGATTAGGTTAGATTAGGTTATTATATGTATTTATCCTTTACTTTTTCAAACATTTATAGAATTGGAAATAAAATGCTTTAAAAATAATCTAAGTAGGATGAACTTACGTTACATTTAAATCTAATTAAATCCAATCCACATGTTCTACGCAACAAGCTGCGATATGACACTACGACAGAAAAAAACATTGCAGCTTATATGCTCTCCTACCCGTGCGAAGCCGGGGCGGGTCGCTAGTAATATAATAAGAATAAAGGGAAAAGACGGAACGCGAACCATGATGGTGACCCTCAGACATGAAAGAAATATCAGTCCATCATTTAAAATGGTAATTATTGTACAGATAAAATACTTTATTAATTACTAATTGGATTTTACAAACTAAGTTTTAGAAGAAGAACTATTGAACCGATTTTGATAAAAGTTTCACTTTCGAATAGATTGTTATTCATATGTGTCATCAACTGCTATTTTCAGGAACTGAGTGACAAGCAAAAAGTGTTACATTCTAAGGGGGACAAGTTATGTGTACCCACTGTGTAGCACGATAATTTTACGCATAAATTCAAATATGAATATGAAATTAAATAAACTCACAAATACAAAAAAAAAATTCTCTATAAGAAGTGGTTGGACTGCGGAAAGAAAATAAAACCGGCCAAGTGCGAGTCGGACTCGCGCACCGAGGGTTCCGTACAAACCTGTAGATATACAAGTAAAAGTCAGTTTGATTTTGTTACAGCTTAAAGGTGTTATAGATCTGAGTATTTGATATGAATTTCAATTTAATACCTCTACGCGTTCATGAAGAAAGAGGTAGTAAGTTAAAAATAATTATATGATGTAACTAAAAACTTATGCTTTTCGAAATTGTTCGTTTATCTGTGCTATAAGACGTTGCTTCGTACCAAATTTCAAGATTCTGAGTTTACGGGAAGTTAGTAGGTAAACCCTGTAGGTTTTGATTCCTTTGCGAGTGTAAAAAATTTACAGCATAAACGGTTGTATCCTTTGATTGCGTTTGCTACATCATCATCATCTGCCCATTTTACCTCACTGCAGGGGCTTAGGCCTCTACCAGGGTGAAGGGGCGGGGGGGGGTTGTAACGACCGCCATCTATTGACAGCACCCGGGACCGACTACTTAACGTGCTCTCCGAGGCACGGAGTCAGTAATAGTTATGTACCTACTTCAGTCAGAAAAACTCATTGGTACACGCCCGGATTCGAACCATGGCCCTATAGCCTTATATTAATTTGAGATAGGTTCGTTGCGTCGGAAACCTAAAAAGCTTATTATTCTGTTATATTATACATTCAACGTGTACGGAATTTATGGAATCGCCTAGTCGTGAACAAACGACAAACGAAGTTATAAATAAATCAATTGGAAATCGTTTAATTCATAAAACTGAACAAAAAACATATAGGTAAATTATATGACAGTAATATGAAATGAGTTACTGTATATTTGTACACTGTGTCACAATGTCCAAGTCGTGCGGCATAAATACCTACCTACTTCGTTTTAACAAAAGAGAGCATGCGCAAAAGCGTCATTTATTTATGGTTAAAAACGGTTAACACTTTGTTATTTAGCGGCAAAAGGTTTCGGTCGGCAATGTCAGTTATTGCGTCCGTGTCGCATTGTCGAAATTTTATGACGCGGCAGAAAGGTTTGAGTAAGCATTTTTAGGGTTTTACACATCTTTTGTGTGTTTTGTGAAATTGTATACCTACCTACCGTTGGAAATTGCCGGTAATGCTATTTTAATGTTTCGAGCAACGTAAAATTTACAACAAGTAAAAGACAGTTCGCATATAAGTCTTAATATATAAGTACAATGTTATTTCACACAAATTATTAGTCGAGTATTTATTAATTTATACAATAAATGTACAGAACACAAAATCAGCAACAAAATGAGTTCAGAGATATTAAGGTACGTCTAATGCATTAACGATAAAGCATACCCAGGCGTTAAAATATTTTCATGTAAGTGCCATTCATTCCTTTTATGCGGAAGTTTTGGGCGCTATGTAGGTATGATGACGGCTTATTTTTGATACAAAATATATCAATTTAAGTTCATATATCCGAAGTAGCACAGAATACGCTCCGTTTCGAAAATCCGATTGCTAATTAAGACGATGGATGAATCATCAAGGTAATCCGATAGGTTTTGAAATGTGCCCTTAAATGTCATCAGGTCGTGTAGCTATTGCTTAGTGCCTACCAAACCAGAGTGCCTATATTAAGCTTATAGGGTAGATCAAACATTTTCAGCGCGCTCTAGACTATCAGTTGCTCCCGGTCGCGGTCGTATCAAATATTATGCTTACCAACTTTTTCCTACATAGTTTTCATCGGTTGCCCTTGGATAGATTTGCAAAAGCCCGCAAAATTGTCTTTCGTATTAGCACGTATTACTCAGTAAGGTTTTTTTTCCAAAATCCTTTTATAAAAAAAAATGTCATACAATGTTTAAAATGCTATTATACAAACAATTTAACAAAGCTTATATTTAATACGTTTACAGGTTGATTCAGGTTCATGACAGGTTGTGTCGTGATAGCCCAGAGCGCAACGAGCCTGTCTCAAATTTAGAAGACCATAGGGTCATGGTTCGAATCCGGGCGTGTACCAATGAGTTTTTCTGACTTAAGTACATTAACTATCACTGACTCCGTGCCTCGGAGAGCACGTTAAGCAGTCGGTCCCGGACGCTGTCAATAGATGGCGGTCGTTACAATCCCCAACCCGCAGTGGAGTAGCGTGGTGGATTTAAGCTCCAAACCCCCTCGTCACCCTGGGGGAGGCCTAAGCCCCTGCAGTGGGGTAAAATGGGCTGATGATGATGATGATGGCAGGTTGATTCCTATTTAAAGTTAAAAAATTAAAAAAGAAAACATTATTAATTATATTAAATTTAGTAGGTATATTAAAGGAATGTTGAAACTAAACAAAAATAACTTATTGAGTAATCTTTATATGGAAAAACGAAAGACAATTTTGCGCGCGTTTGCAAATTTATCCAAAGGTAACCGATGAAAACTATGCATGAAAAAGTTGGTAGGTATCATCTTTGATACGAATGCAACCGCAGGCAATTACAGTCTAGAGCGCGCTGAAAATGTTTGATCTGCCCGAAGCATTTATTATGATAAAAACCAAGATTGTCGACAATTAAGTTCTAATCAGCGAGATTGCACCTCGAGCCGCAGCCTCCTTGGCGAGGAATGTCGCACCTGTCCGACAGAAAATTGAGAACCGACATAATGACGAGGCACCGACATCTCGTTATACTCACAGACGTATGGATTTTTAGAAAAAACACGTAAAACAAATATTAGTTTTGACGCGAAAATTTCCCTATCCCGTTATTACGAGACGCTTCGAAGTGTAAAAGTTGAAACCGAAAACCCCGAGGCTGTTATTTGGTCCCGAGTTGTAATTTCGTGGTCGCAACCGCTCCAAGTTTAGGGTCCACTCCGTAAATGCATAATTGCGGGACGAGTTTATTATGGCCGGTGGGTTTTTAAAGTTTTCGTACCTTTGTGTATATTACATTTGCTCATATATTTCTGTTCTGTCGTCAATAGAAATAAATTGAAATAAGAAGGAATGATGAATTTTGTTAACTTACATATAAAAAATCCCGTGCAAGTAGCTATCTATGTTACGGTCATGTAGAGTAGATAATTAATGGGTTTAGTATTAATAATAACCGGTAAGTATTAATAATAACTGCAACAATTGGTTAATCTAATGAATACCGTATTGGATATTAATACTTAGTTACCGTGTTTGGTAGTATTTAAGAAAACATCGCAATTTGTACCACAAGATACCTACTTTATTTAAAGAAAATTAGGCACATAATTTTAAAGCAAACCAATGTTCATCTTCTGGGTGGCTCGTAGTTCCGCGCATCAATATAATCAGACCTAACCTATATAAGCAGATCTATAAATTTACAAAGGTAGACTCATCAACCTATCTCGGCCGAATTGGAATTTTGAATGGATCCAAAAGCGAACGCAACATGAAATGATCTGTCATCCAAACAGTAGTACTTAAATTATTAATAATTACAGGTTAAAGCAATTTTTTAATTAAATTCACCAGGGGTATGTAGGTATGTGAAAATTATTAATAAATTACCGGTCAGTGTAATAAATTAATGACGTTAACCCTGTGTGTTGATTGGTATTGTATTTATATTAGTACATTCCAATCAAACTTTATGGCGGATGTGAACATAGGCACAAGTGGCGTCGCAGTAACCAATATTAGGTGTAGCGAGACGCAGTGGAGCAAGGGGTATATGACTCTATCTGCGCAAGCACGCTTATAGCGTTGTATTCCGATCCGCCATAAAGTTTGAGGTGAACTCATGGTGAACTATACTTGTACTAAAGATTTTAGTTCTTTTCGGTATATCTAGATATGCTGTACATTTCTTCATACAAATCTTTTACGCGATCACAAGAGAATATATTAAGTATTTGAAACTCAAGAGTCAGAAATGTCACCTCACAGTATCGAAAATGTCAAACGCAATTTCGCGGGGGTGCAGGCCGCCGCGCGGACCTGAAACTCGCCATCTCTCAACGGGTAGGTACACACTAGCTAGCTAGAGTATGATTGGTTAGACGGTAAGCGCAGAAGAGGGCTTCTAGTCAATTCGTACTTTCATACGTATGTAGTAAAGCAACGGTGGCTCCTTCACCCTACCATAACCCTATACTCACTTCACTTGCACGTAAACTCGTGTTGCGTATTTGCGAAATAGGTGGATCTGGATTATTTTCGGTTATGATTTTGTGAGGGCTAAGTTTAACTGTAGATTTTATATCACAAATGTAAAAACTAAGATTATTTACTTACCGTGTATATTATATTTTTTATTCTACCTTATTATTACCAAAAAAAAAAATTACCATCACGATTCAAAATATCAAAGCCGGCTTTCATTGTACGTAGGTACGCATCGCCTTTATCGTTTATATATATATATATACATATATATATATATATATATAGATACCAGAGAACGTTTTATAAAAGTCGTATTGAGACTATGGTAGCTACGCGAATATACAGCAAAAATCAAACTCGGGAAACTTGCTTCAGTTTTATATTGTTTTAGAATTTTTAAAATTTTCTGGCATTTGTTCTGAAATATGATCAGATGGCCAGATATATTTATTATACGTATTTATGTAACATTACCGACCGGTTGCGTTGCGGGTAGCATTATTGGTTTGCCCGCTTCCGTTCTGGAAATTATGACTTGAATAATGAACCTCGTGGTCGTCCAAACACTTTGGTCAACAATGATGAATCGAAAGCGATTGTGGAAGCTGATGACACTCAAACTACAGCTGAACTGGCAGCAGCTTTTGATGTTAGCATCAAAACAATATTGGACCATTTGCGACAAATTGGCAAAGCAAAAAAGCTTGATAGATGGGTACCCCACGAATTTAACGATCACCAGCGCGCAACGTACGCGTCGACACCTGCCTCGCGTTGCTCAACAGGCACAGAAATGAAGGAATTTTGAACCGGATTGTTACCTGTGATGAAAAATGAACTCTGTTCAACAATCGAAAGCGCTCAACAAGTTGGTTAGATCCTGGTTCAGCACCAAAGCAATGTATTAAACGAAAAACAACCCCTAAAAAGGTGATAGTCACTGTTTGGTGATCTAGTGCCGGTGTGATTCATCACAGCTTTTTACAAAATGGCATGAGCATTACTGCAGATGTGTATTGTGAAGAAGTGAAGACTATGATGGAGAAGCTCGCACGTCGGCGACTAGCTGTGGTCAATCGGTCGTCTTCGCTGCTCTTTCACGACAACGCGCGACCCCATACTGCACAACAAACAATCTCCAAGCTGCTAGAGTTGAGGTTGAAAGTTCTCCCTCATCCGCCATACTCATCAAACCTTGCACCTACCGATTATTACTTTTTGCAATATTTGGACAATTTTTTAACAGAAGAAAATTCAATTCTCGAGAGACAGTACAAAATGCCTTTGAAGAGTTTGTTGCCTCCCGTCCCGTTGATTTTTACAAGTGCATCAAAAACCTGCCACTGCGTCGGCAAAGGTGCATCGACTGCACGGGTGATTACTTTAAATAACAGAAATAAAAATGTTTGAAAAAAAAATAAATACTTTAACATATTTCATACAAAACGGCAACTTCATAGGTTAAGACCTAATATAAACCTTTATACAAACCCCCGTACAAAGGGCGCCAAAGCAGTCGATTTTAAATCTAGATCTAACCTAAAACTAAAAACAGGCCCTGCATTACTTTGGATTATTTTGGATTTGCTTTCAAATAAATTCTGGAAGTGATAAGTTAAAAAATTGAATTTCATTAAAATGCTTTATTTTATAAACAAAATATATTTCTGTATTATACAATATACAAGTCTTTGACTTTTTTTTTCTACATGCTATTAGAAATACAAATTAAAATGAACTAAAACACAGTATTAAAATAGGTATTTATTGACCATAATTTATTAGAAGGCCACAATAAATATATAAAACCCACGCTAAAAACCAATTTTTTCAGATTTCAAATATTAGTATTCTAAATTTTAATTATTGGAAATTTACAAATATTAAAAAAAATAGATATTAAGAACGCAACTGCTCTTTATTTATTCCATTACATATAATACTGGGAGCTTAATGAAACAAATGAATATTTCGTTAAACAACTAATGGAATGAAATTGTACTACTGAAAATATTAAAATTATTAAGCAAACGAAACCTTATATCATCGATAATTTTAAAACGAAATATACTAGCGTAGGAAGCATTTCTTAAAATGTAACATACAGAAAAATTTTAAGCAATATTGTCTAATTAATGTATTTTAAACATAGTTTTAATTTTAGTATATGGATAAAAGATCTAAAAAAACATAAAGAATGAGTTTAAGATAAGATAATTTCTAAATATCATATTACAGCTTTCATTCACTTGTCTGTAAAATAATAAAACACTGATGTTTTGAAGTAATAATAAAGTAACATAAACATGAAATTTATTACATAACTTCAAACTATTACATATAAATTAAAAACTATATGTCCATAGAAATAACTTGAACATCTATAACACTTTGATTATATAACATTCGGATAGAGAGTCGGCGTCAAAAACGTAGATAAAAATATCACCTAACGGTTCGGTTATAAAATTGATCTGTCATTGTATTGCGAGGGTTTATCCACACATTATATAATCAAAGCTATAACATTGATAAACTAATTATAATCAATCATAGCTGTATTTTAGGATTCACTGGATGACTGATATCTAGCGCGATAGATCACTTTCCAAATTTATAGTTATCTCCGCACCGTTTGTTATTTGTAGTTGTCTAATTAACGTGGCCGACCAGCAGCCATATTTTTTTTGTATTCACTACGAGCACTGATCGGTACTTTGCAACATGATCTAAAATGTAGTGTATTTCGTTGGAATAGGTCTCTTTATTTAACAAAAAAATCGATTTTTTTTAGATATTTATCACAAAAAATTTAAATGTGCATGTGATGGCACAACTTCTGCTGACGGTCTGAAGTCATGCAAACAAAAGCCATAATTCAGACACCGAAGCAATTAATATGTCATCACCAGTGTTTTTAATTTTATAAATAGAATTGAAAAAAAAAATTACCAAAAATAATGTGCTCAAATATCCCCTTATCTTTTTTCTTTTATTTTAAAATTTAAAAGGTAATGTCAATTTTTTTATTATAGCCCATTATCAATAAACCATTTTTTTAAACCATCACAGCCATTTTAATTTTAAAATTAACACATTTCAAACATGTTTCATGGAATTTTTGCTAATATCTGATAATTTATTGTTTTTGTGATATTGCTTTGTGCATAGTTATGACATTATACTAATTATTAAAAATATTTCGTAATCTAATTATATTATAAGTTAAACATTTGGTTTTAGATTTTGTCAAACGTGGAAAAGAAAACATTTATCGTTCATTGGAATGACTTCTGATATATACTTAAAAGTCAGATCTTTAAATATTAAAATGAATATCACATTTAATATAAAAAATATATAAGAATGTGCATAATGGTCATGCAATCTTAATTCTTACAACTTTTATATAATCACAGAGCAAACAGATTACAGTAGATTCGGTAGTAAGCAACGCTTGTTTACTTCCTAAACGCCGTTTTATACGACACCGTCGCCGCGAGCCGCGATATCTTCGCAATGACGATATTGTATGCGTGTCTCGCTCTGATTTGGAGGTACTTCCTATAACAACTATGTCTCTTGCAGTTGGATACGGGCATGTCGCGATCCGCGGCGGGGACAAACGAGGTTATGAGCAAATATCAAATAAGTTAAGCAAAGTCGAACATACAACAAATTCGACTCTCGATTATGACGCTTTACGGTTCAGATTTTCATAATCATTTCAGAGGTTAATAATAATATTTTTCCATGGGAAATTGCTTCCGTTTTTTTTTGTAGTGAAATTTCTAAAGAAATGTTAGACTTCATTACAATCAATTTGTAAAAAGTATTAAAGTCCTGCTCTTGCAGAAAGCTTACTATTGTATTAACGAATAATTAAATGTGTGCATATGGACATTATTGTAATAGTTTTAAGCATTTTAAAAATATTTTTAAAATAAGGAAAAACATAATAAAATAAACAGGAGAGTTTTTGCCAGTTCTTCTCCTTCTACTTTTCCGAACCGGTGATTGTTCAATTAATTTTGACTTACAATATGTGTGTGTAAGAACAAAGAAAGACTATCAAAAGACTGGTGGTGACTTAAGGCTGGAGAATCAAGCCTTGTGACGATTGTGTACCATGTGCAACTACGGTCATACCACATCCGTATAATAATATAGCTATGACTCAATGCTACAGCCATAAATTAGCCTTTAGTGTTTGAGTCAAACACATTGTCTAAGCTGCAACAGTCTGATATAATTTTATACAGGTATGTTAGACATTATTCAGTAACAGTTTTTCATTTATAATGAAACACACTACTATAATAAAACTATCAAATTATAATTCAACTGTATTATAAATTTAAACTTGAAATAAATTAAGTACCAGCACCGGTAAAAATGCCTGCTTACTTGTCTGCAATATTTGTCTTATAAAGATACATAATAAAATCGTATTTTATCATAAAGTCTTTAAATATTTGAAATATATTTTTTAATGCAGATAAAAACAGTAGATAACATATTTTGTTTTATTTACTTTGGCAGGTGGCAAAAGAAATGGCATCAGCCAATCGCAGCAAAGATCACATATATATTATGTGGACTAATAACCAAACATGAACAAATGGATATATATTAAGATTGATAACCTTGTTATTTCAGAGTGCCGGCTGCTTCTCAGTGACCTGATTACAATTGTTCTATTTATTTTTAGTCATCACTTACAACTTTTTCCGTTGTGTATAAATAATTAACATTTGTTATATGAAATTAACTATCGTTACAAGACGAATAAAGCTGCAGCATGTACTATCCAATTAAAGGAATGAGTACGCGCCACCTTCACTCTATTCCACACCCGGAAGTTGAGTAGTGCGGGCGGCCGCGGCCATTCTTTCGGCATCGAGTGAAATTGGACTATCTGGAATTTGCGAAATTGTCTGTATTTTAGCGATTTGACCCGATAATGCGGCGCAGAAGAAAAAGCATAACATAGATATAGTTCGCCTCAAAATTTCAACAAAAAAAAACTAAACAAAAAACTCAAAATACAACGCTATAAGCGTGCTTGCGCAGGTACAGTCATATACCCCTCGCTTCAATGCGTCCTGTTAAACCTAAAACTGGTTACTGCGACTCGACTTGTGCCTATGTTCGGATCCGCCATAAAGTTTTTTTGGAACTGTACCATAGATCAATATATCTACGGAGATCGGAGACTCAAATGTCCTTAGTTACAAAACTGCTCTGTGATATATCGGACATTAATTGCATATACTTGGTTAATCTTACTCACTTTAAATTTAGTTCTTTTTTTTCCCGCGGGACTTCTTTGGTATTGGTGGCGCACAGTCTTCTTACCCCAAACCTTAATGTGCACTGTAAACATTTTTTTTGTCCCTTAGTTACTTGTACGGCGACTTAACGCTTTTTGGAATTTTACTACATAATTATATAACAATTCATAGATTACATCTACCTTCCAAATTTTATGTATGTAGTGCCAAGAGTCTCCGAGTAAAACGGCTGTGACAGACGGACAAAACGAAATTATATACAGTTTATCCATTATTTTAACCCACACCCTTTGTGACGCCGCCAAGCACTCAGACAAAAAATTCACAAAGAAAACCGCAGCACGTGCCAGCGGTCACAAAGAGCCGACGCGCGGCGTACAGTTTCAGCGAAAATTTATCAGTTTATATCGATGCTTCACGGAGTAAGAAAATGACATAAAAGAGAACGTTTTATTACAAACACAAGTGGTGATTCGAAGAATACGTCGAGTGATGAAGAATGTCATGTTTTTGTTTCGTATGTAGCGAATGGGATAAGTTTTTGTTTTCTCTAAATAAATATATTTTAATTTGTCTATTTCGTTCCAGCTTTGCCTTTCGGTGTACCGAGGTCTAATATAACGGATAGACTTTAAGCGATCAAACTTTTGCCATTTGGCTATGAAACATTAAAAATTGAAAGCTGGATAAAACCCTGGTTTCAGATACATAGAATTTAGTGGAACACATTCAGGGCAAATATAACGGTGTGCTATAAGCACTTTGAACCACAAATGAAAAATAATTATCGGTGTGCTATAAGCACTTTGAACCACAAATGAAAAATAATTATAGATAAATCGTATACCAAAGATAAATATTGGCGGTATATTGTCAAAAAATTTGCCGAATTTAGACACAGTTTACAAAACAACAGACAAACTTGTAAAACATTATACTACTTATTTGAGAATAAAAAATATCCTATAAGATAGTGTACATAACTTGTGTACGAAACGAGGGTTTCATGAAGTATTAACACCTCCAAAGCATTGCCTAAATATATGAAGCACAAAAAGTGCTCATGACCATATTATGGACCAGGTTATTTGAAATTTTCAGGCTGTTCGGAAGCACGAGACGAACACTTTTTGGATCTAAATCTGGTCATTCGACGATTCTGGTCTCTATCCTAACTGCGGGGTCATAGGTCGCGGGTTCGATTCCCGCCCGGGACAAATATTTGTGTGCATGAACATGTTTATTTTGTTCCGGGTCTGGGTGTGTAATATTTATCTATGTATATTTTTTTTTTAAGTATTTAAGTATGTACATCAATTGTCTAGTAACCCATAACAAAAGCATAATACTTGCTTACTTTGGGACTAGATGGCGCTGTGTGGGTTGTCCCAGATGATATTATTATTATTATTATTCTGAACTTTCGTTATGGCGGGCTTTTTAAACGCAAAGGAAGGCTTATCAAGCAGGGAAGCAATTTATTGAATACTATACCCACGGTCATACCACTAATTTATATGATCAAGCTTGATCATGTAAGTATATTGCTTTTTGGTCAATTTTGAGTATAGCAAGCAAACGACAGGCATAAATCCTCATTTTATACATCTGTCACATGTGATCACATTTGACTTTGATGTTCAGTAAAAGTTTGTTACTTACACCTAATATCGAATAAATATTTGATTTTCAGTTTTGAAGATAATTTTTTTTAATATTGCCTTAGGCACTCACCTACTAAATTATGGAATCTAACCTGAATCTGCTCTAAAACATGATTCTCAAGCACCAAACAGTGTTACACACCAGTAACATTATCTAATATGCTAGAGAGTGTGGACTATGACTCTTGGAATAGAACACTGTCTCCGGGAGCAGATGTAGTCATTTCGTCTGGGAAGATACTTCGAGACCAATCTTGCTCTTCAGTACTCGCGAACGCCAGATAAAACAGATTTGAACCTAAATTGACAGCGGCTGCCAAGTAGAACACCTCCCGCCATTGGCCTAAGGTTTGCTGTAAAAATTAAAATTAAAAGATACTAGGTATATTATAATCACACGATCAGAATTTTAATGTTTTTTTCGCGATATTCTTTATTTAATATGTAATATTAGCTAATATAAACATCATATGAAAGTTTTATTGGAATCCGTACAATTTAACCAAATTTCCAAAGGTCAAGTGATTAAAATTCAGTAAAATGCTAAAATAATCGTATTGAGTAATACTGGTTAGAATAAACAGGTTTTAATAGTTTTTTTTACTAACACATTTGCCTAAAAAGTTTGATTAATCTAAAAGGAATAATATTTTCAATATCTCGAACCTGAGTCACAAGGATAGGATTACCAGATCAGTAGACTATTAAAAGAGGTCACCTGTTCGGAGCCGATTATATGTCCGATGACGTATGGAGCCATGAATCCGCAGATATTGCTAGCCGCGTTCGTGATCCCGTACATGGTGCCCGCGAACTGGGGCGACAGATCTATGTGGTTCATCTGGTTGCCTGGTAACATTGCAATGATTCTATGTAAATCTAGTAGTATTTGGATGTAGTTAGACAATATGTATTCCATAGTTTTGTAATAGTAATCATGTTTTTTGTGTTCATTGATAATACTGTATTAATTTTTTAAGACACTGGAATTTTCAAATATTTTACATTTTAGGATCGATAAGTCTAATTATTTTAAGCTGGGCATAGAAAAAACTGTAAAATTTATTTGACAATTGCAATTATACAAACAAATCGAACGCGACAAAACATACGCGAATTAAAAGCGGCCCTCACTGGTCACCGACCCGAGAGGGTCCAAACGAGGTTCGCACCGGCCAGAGGCTTTAAGTTTCATTCGGGCATGAGCCATTGACTCGAGCGGTTGCAATTCATAACACTTATTCCGGCTTTGCTACCATTGTTTGAATTACGAGCTAATTGTAATTCTATTCGAATCAAAGGCAGAAAGTTAATATTGTATAAATTGATAAAGAAAATAACACATTAATATGCACAAAAATTTTTACACTAATTGAAACAACCATTTGATTAAGATTACCTGCATAGACAGCACCGCCAAATGCACCTGTTATGGTCAGCAGCAGCATGACGGCAGTACGGTCACAGCCCACCCACGCGATGCCCAGCAGACCCAGCGATGGCACCACCGACGCTGTACAATATTACAGGTAAATGTATTGAGAAGTAGGTACCTTGTATAAATGGTAATATTCGTTATTACCCAAATAAAGGCAGCAGAATCTAGTAATCACTTTTCAGTATTATTAACCAGTAGAAAAATAGGTTAAGTTTTTTACTTAGTTAAATTATCATACCATTTAAAATACAAGTTATGGAGTTTCCTAAATTCTCTTTCTGAAATAGAATCCTCCTTTTCCTAAAATTTGAAATATCTTTAATGGTTTAGAAATGACGAAATTATCTGTTTCGAGTTTAGAAAGCCGTGCGGCCGTGGTTCGAATCCAGGCGTGTACCAATAAGTTTTTTTGACTTAAGTACATAACTACCACTGACTCAATGCCTCGGAGAGCACGTTAAGCCGTCGGTTTTGGGGGGCATCATCGGAGATAGCAGTCGTTAAAATCTTTTAATCCAACCCGCACTGGAGCAGTGTGGTCACAGACAAGTCAACCTTTAGACCACGCTTTAACAGGGAGTAGCATTCGCCAAGGCTATGTAGTGACACTACATAACTACATCACTAGTGAGCCGTCAGTTGGAAACACGTTGGAAGCCATTAAATTGTCAATTTTGAACGAGCCAATGAAAACTAGCCGACCTCTCCCCGCAACCCGCCACTTTTTGGCGATTTCGTTTTCGTACTGACGTTTACTAAAGCGAGGTCTAAAGGTTGACTTGTCTGTGAGTGTGGTGGATTAAGCTCCAAGGCCCTCCAGTGTGGCATAATGGACTGGTGACATAAGGAGACATAACGGAAGTCAGAGACCACGTAATACGAATGGCAGAATACAAATTTTCTATACTGCCCTTTAATATGAAACTCTAATATGATAAGTTGAGCGTACTAACCAATTGTGTTCCAAAACTTCATGCTGTTCAGTCGCGATAGAACGCGACGAGCGAGTAGCCAGTCCGCAAATATACTTATAGCGATACCCATCAACCATGCAGTAAGATATGGCAAAGCTGATAATGTTGAATTCTAGAAAAAACATTTCAATGAATTATGACTATGCAGATTTTATTGTGGAACACACTTATGTATCCTTTAAGATGTAGGTACATATTCTTAGCTCAGTGGTTTAAACCTACTGTGAATGTATTTGTCAAATTACTTTCTTTGAAGTAAAACTTCTTATGGCACGGAGTGAGTCTAAAACGACACGATGCATCACGCTAAAGAATATAAGTGGGGGAGATATAAGGAACAAAAGGCTTTCACACGAGAAGCCGGTTGTTCCCTATATCGCCACTACTAACTGCTGAGTGTGGGCAGTAAGGCCAGAGCGTTACTCAGTTTCGTGTTGCTGGCAGCTGCATCATATATCCCCACTACTAACTGATGAGTGTGGGGAGTAAGGCCCGAGTGTTACTCAGTTTCGTGTCGCTGACAGCTGCGTCATTGCTCGGAGTGCCAATAGATGTGAAAACCGTGAAAACCAGATTGATGTTGATAATTTTAATAACATTATGAAAATTCAAATTTTAATACTAAAAGTTATAAGTTTTCACTTCTGTCGGCAGTTCCTATAACTGCCAATCAGTTTCTTTATTGTTTAACAACAACAGTATGTTCCTATTTCTCTAAATTATACTTCCTCATTTCAAAATTAGGTAAACTAAACTTTTAATTTCAGTGTAATTATCCTAAGTGCTCTATTTTAAAAATTCATTGTTTTAACAAATAAATACTCACTGATATAATATTAAAATGCAATATATTGTTCATGTAGCTAGGTAGCTCAGTCAACTGTGTATAAAACTGCCATGCTTGTCCACACTGGGTGATCAGTATGGCCCACAAAGGTATACATGTCAAGAACTTTGTCCAAGGTATTGATACTTGCTTATCTTCCTGTCAAATGAAAATCAAGGATTTATTAGTAATATTTTGTGTCAGAAACGAACGTAATCAACTTGGTAATTGATTTTTCATGGACTTTGCTTAGGACCTAGAGTAACATATAAAACATAAAATTTTAGTAGAATAATTCCCCAAATTAAAAAGTAAACTTCAAAGCTGATTTACAACTTTTGCAATTAATTAATGCTGTCCAGTTACATAATAAAAGTTTTAATAAGGAATCATGACACAAAAGTAAATGAATATCAAAACAAAAAACAAACCAGGATCGAAATGAATTGAACAGCTCGGAACAACTATAAATGCATCAAAATAAAAAATAACAAAAATCTAAAACAAAATAAATTTTAAAAAGATTGATCTTTCACTTATAGATAACAGCCATTTTGTTAAATACTTGATCTCTTTAAAATGTAGAATTATGTGAAATTTTGAATTTTTACATTTATAATCTGCGTTAATGAAAGAATTCTGTTATTATTGATCATAAATATTTCTTTTTAAATTAATCCTTAGCATAAAATAATTTCATTTTCTAAATATAAAAAATAAATATTGTAGCGTATGTGTCTGGCCGCTTATCAAACTGGCCACACACAACGTTACATTCTAGTTATTTTAGATCTAGAATATCAATTCAAATAATAGATTTAGATAGAGAAAATAGAAATAAAGGACAGTCGAATTTGCGGGGCCGAACAATAAGGATTGTTACGCGATTAGTGATTTTATAAGTAAATAAAGTGTAATTTTATACTCGTTAATAATAATAAAAAGGAAGTTCAGTTATTCAGTGGTATCTTTTACGCTCCCAATAGGAACGATTTCCTACAATATCGTAAAATACTGACCAATAAATAAATATATCAATAAATATGGAGAAAATTATATTTATATTATTTTATCTGGCTGTGTTCGCAATATGAGGAACTGATTAGCAACAGAATTTCACTATCAGTCAAGGCCGGCACCTACAAATGATTCAACCAACTGTAACCTAATTGCTAACAAAAAACTTTACAGGAAAATTGGATTATAAGAGTTTTGGTTAAGCTGCGCCCATGGTGGCTTCGGGATTTTAGCACTTTTTAGTTTTACCATGCCATGTTTCATTACATCTTATCATATCATTATCATCAACCCTACCATATCCCACATAGCTTCCAGTGTGTATACATATTTTTATATTAATTGGCATTCATAATTTCATACAATATCATGTATGGAGGGTTACTACAGTTTTTTGGATTAATCTCAGATATCTGTTAGAAAATTATAAATCTGACAGTGTATATGACGACAGAGTCATAAGTCTGGTAAAATTGTACTTTGGGGTCACATTATTTTAAATTGCATGACCTCCTTCATCTGCACCTTTCTTTAGGTTTAATGTAAATTTTCAGCCAATTTTTATATTTGTAAATGCTTGATAAATACTATGGGGCCTTCGCACCATACATTAAAATGGTTTATATTATATATATATTAAATTTTTGTTGTGGTCA
The DNA here is from genome assembly GCA_949709985.1 of Luffia ferchaultella. Classification (NCBI taxonomy): domain Eukaryota; kingdom Metazoa; phylum Arthropoda; class Insecta; order Lepidoptera; family Psychidae; genus Luffia; species Luffia ferchaultella. The sequence goes on along the minus strand of OX453253.1, from coordinate 14,363,897 downwards.
TAAAAGCATAAGTGCTACCAAACATTCTGTAAGCCCCCATTGAAGTCACCTCCCCAGAGATCATTGCCAAAACCCATGATATAATATTAAATGACTATACATCTACTATACATCACCACACTTCAGAGATAAAAGAACAGTTAAAACAATGGATTGCTTCTGAGTATCCGTACCGAGAAACGCCAAAGCAGTTTTATCGGCCAACAAAGTCATGGCTACAGTTTTTTTGGGAAATATGTAGTGTGGAGCATTAACATACTATTTTGATGGAAAAACAAACGCATTTAATGAAGAACAAATTGATCTGGTACCAGAATCTGGTACTCATGCATATGCACGAGTATATGCATATGCCATCGCTCCGTATTATCTGACGACCAAAAGTCACCACCGGTGGTCAGTTGGCACTCCAATTTCTCAATTGACTACCAGTGACCAAATAACACAATGGTAGTCCCATATCATCCACCAGTGGTGTGAATTGTCCCATTTCACCACTGGTGATAAATTGGATTTATGATTACTGCATGTCCTGGAATTTTCATCCTGTGAATTTATCACCGATGATTCTTAATAGTAGACATGTTGTCATTATTTTCTGGGTTTATCTGCAACTTCTCTGAAGCATACTATTTCTAATTGTTAAATTATGTATTGCAGTGCCACGTTTTTGTTTTAAATTTATTATGTGTAATCGTGATTCGACTCTCCCGAATTACACGGTGACCCACTTACATATGAATATGAATATCAACACAAAAAGGAGTAGGTACAGCTATACTTTTAAAGGATATGGTATGATAGATATGGGAGTACTATTGTATTATTTGATCACTGATAGACAGTTGAGAAATTTGTGATATTTGGTGGAGCATCTCACTTCCAAATCTCACCACCGGTGGTCAGTTGAAACAAAAAAATTCCCATTTCATCACTGGTGATGAATTAGGAAAAAATTGCTCCCAATTGACCTCCAATAGTCAGATGGGATATGTTTCGTCTCAGCTGACCACCGGTGGTGAGATGGTCCGGAGCGTAGAGCGTATGCCATTGCCATGGACAAGTTCCCATGAATTAAACTATGAATTGCTTGCTCAACCACCACATTTTCTAGTTTAGGCCCCGTGACTATTTCCTTATCCCTGATTTTTTTAAATACTTAAACGGAAAGAAACTTAGCACCACTGGGATCATTAGCAAATTGAACGCATATTTTGAAGGATTAATGGAATCATATTTTTTGGAAGGGATCGAAAACTTAGAAAGCGTTTGACAAAGTGTATCGAGCCAGGAAGAGATTATCTTGAAAAATAAATAGTAGTAATGTGCAAAAGAATATTGTTTGTTTAATTTTTATCAGACTTTTCTCGTCACCCTCATATGTTAACCATCTTACAACTTACCAAGATAAAAAATGGGCTCTGCTAACCAATATATTATTTCACCATTTCAAAAGACTATTAAAGAAAAACATAGACAAACAGACTTTGAGTAATTTTTTGTAACTTATTCAGCATATAAATACTTATTTTATTCAATGATATGATTGTTACGACTAACAAATATGTCAATGCATAAATAAATATGCAATTAAAATTAATAATCACCTTAGGTCCGATAGCCTGTTTGATGTATTCAACCTCTTTAGGACAGATGCGAGGATGTTTTTGTGGTGTATCATATATCAGGAATATCCAAAATATGAACCAGATTACACCTAAACCACCAAACAAGTAGAAACAGAGTGGCCAGCCACCTCCGAAATCCAATGTGCAGAGCCAACCCGATATTGGCAAGGAGATGATGGTGCCGAAATTTGACCCTGTAGAAAAGTAAAACTATAAATAAGTTACAAGTCACAAAGTTATAAAAAAGCGGCCGAATGTGAATCGGACTCGCACACCGTGGCTTTTGTACCGCCATGCAATATTTTTGCGTAATGTATTTACCTAACTGAACTAGTTTACTCAATGAATCCTATACAGTGGCATCCCACATGCTAAATGAAGAAAAAAAAAATTTTTTTAATTTTTAATTTATAAATATTTGCTTTTCGATCCACATTTTACACATATCTGAATTTCAGGTCTGGGTCTTATTCCGTTTTCGAGCTAGAGACCTATGACATTTATACAGCACAGTAACAGCAATTAGGTTCTATTTGGGTACAGAACCCTAAAAACCATAAGTAACTTTTTGGATTATCATTTTAACTGCTGTTCACCAATATAACTAAAACTTATAATGCCAGTGTCATCCAAGCAAATCAAACTACTAAACTAAATTACTAAACATATAACTTGCAAGAAGGTATATTTATGACAGATATACAACTATTGACATATTGGCCCACAAAATTGTGTAGGTGACCTCACTAACTGGATAATAGCTAGAATTTTACTTACCAGCATACACATAAGCAGCAAATTTCGACCGTTCTAAAGGCGGTATCCATCTAGCCAGCATTGCATGCATTGCTGGGTAAGTCACCCCTTCACCTAGACCTTCTAATATACGAACAGCAATGAAAAACTTAAAATTTGTATAAGCCGCAACCGGGCTGAGCAGGGTGAAAATAGCAGTAAGTAACACTCCGACTCCATAAATTATTTTTCCACCAAATATTTCAGCTAGTCTTCCACCTGGTATCTGAAATAAAGGTGACGATATAAAAACTTTGATTAGGTAGTTCAAGGTTCTATTAATGATGCATGTAAATACCTGAGTTAACACATATCCATAAAAAAATGATCCAAGTATGATGCTTTGCTCTGCAGGAGTCCAATTGAAATCACCTGTTTTCTATGTATCAGAATATCACAATAATTAATTAAGTTTAAATAAATCATTAAAATAATTTGTATATGTAAATAAAAGTAGGTATATAATAAATATTAAAATAACTATTTACATATTACTTTTCCAAATTGTATAAGGAAATTTTTATGCTGGCTCATACTGGAAAAATGTACTTAAATAATTAAGGATGTTACCGATGGATTTGACCCAATAATATACTATCCAAAGCATTTTTAAATATATCAAAAATAGAGCAAATAAATTAAAATTTCTTCAAAAAAAATTAAAATTCAAATAACAAAAAAAAGGTTAACTTTTGGGTAGCATATTATAAGGTCAAATCCATCCGTAACGACTTGAATAATAGCATCCTTAGTTATTTAGGTACTTGTTTCCAGTAACCATATATATATTTTTTTATATAAGGATAGTGAGCTAAAATCATATTAAAGATGGGAAAATGAACTCATAAAAGACTGTGGTTGCATAAAAGACTACATGGAAAATGAGGAAAATTCATGGACGTAATATACCTACTACGTAGGTACAGGACTGTTCACTCCCGAAACTGTATAATACAAACATGAAACTTTTGCGTTACGCATAAGGTTTACTTTAAATTGTAAGGCGCAAGGAGGCAAAATGAGTTTGTAGGAGATAGCTACCGGAGAGTCCGTTTGTCCCTTTCTACCACTTGCCATTAAAAAAAAATATTTCATCTAGTAGGTTTATCATCGATTTTTATATATGTGAAAACTCGTCTAATATCTATTTTCTGTGACTTCTGGTTTTTGATATGTCTTGGTATTCGGATGATAATAATATTTTTGAAAGTTCTTATGTTACATTCTAAAAAATTTATAAAAATTTTCAGTTATATTAAAAAGGATGTCTTAATTTATGGTTTTATACTGGCAACTAAAACGAGAATTCGGGGAATTTTGACGTGTGTATTGTCAAAGTTGAAGTTTTTGACGTCATATTACTAAGGTGACCATAATATTTTCTTAAGTTAGTAGGAATTCTTTATGAAAATTAAAAAAAAAATAGATATTGAGTTCAAAATATCCAGTTCTTTTTGCAGTACAATTTAAAACACTATAATAAAAACATAATTTAAATTTATAGAATAGCATAGTAGTTACGCACAAAAATACTAATGGAGCATCAGAGGAAATATCTAAAATGTATAGCTACATGAGTGCGAAAAGAAGTCAGCAGCAGGAATCAGTCCAGCGTAGGCAAATGTTTCAGCGTAAGATGATATAGAAACACATAGGTAATAAAAATACAAAGGAACATTCATTATACAGGGTGACATTGTAAGTAGGTGCATTCCTTTGAGGAGCGTATAGTAAAGGTCATTTGCAGTAGATTATGTCATGAGGTACCCTGTCCTAAAATATTTGGTTTTTGAGATAATTAAGATTTTTTATTTTTTTTACAAATTCCCGGTTTTTGAAAGAAAAAAATGCAGAAAAAAGTCTAGTTTTGTTTTTAATTTTTTTTTTTGTCTTTTTCTAGTAGTTAACTCATCAGCAATCCGTCAAAGCAAGAAAAAAACAAAGAAATACTATTAGATTTCATGTATTTGTAATGAAATTCTGTGTGAGTTAAGAAAATAACCATAAATTTTCTTTGTTTGTTTTAAATTTTCTCGAAAATTATGTACGGGACGTGGTGTAGAAACTACTTAAAAAACTACCTCGTTTCACTAGGTATCCGAATTCATAAAAATCTTATCAGAATACAGAACTTACAAAAAAGAAACAGTGGTCTAAGTTACATATGGAATTAAAAAATGTTTAAAGAAAATTAATAGTAAAACTAGATAATGTTTCTATTATCATTTATTCACATTTTTAAATTACAAATTGTGTTCGAACTGACCACCGCCGTTCCTTATGCAGGCACGTAACATTTTTCTTATTTCCGTGCGTGTTACACGAGGAGATAAATTTTGTCGTATGTGCTCTGCTGCCTCTATTATTCTCTCCCGAAGTTCTTCTATCGTATTTTACCGGTGTTCTGTATACCAAGTCTTTTATATGACCCGAAACATAAAAATCACAAGGAGTCAAATCGGGACTTCTTGCAGGCCAAGCAATTGCTCCGCCACGGCTGGTCCAACGGTTATGCCATTCTCACACTGGCATAACCGTTAGGTAATGGGCTGGGCAGCCATCGTGATGGTAAATCATTTATCGTCTCAAACGAAGTAGCACATCATCCAGCAAACAGTTATCACTAAACTAACAGCAATAACAAATAAGAACTAAATCAAAATATCGAACACGTAACAACAAATTAACGAAAACACAATAACAAAACGAATCTAAATAATCACTAACAAACGACACGTGTAGTCTCGAGAGTAAATGTTTTTCGGTTGCCGTATCGACGTCGAAAAAAGTAAAAGATCGTTGATACGGCAACTAACAAATTCGTTAGATAACGATCATTTACTTGACCTACTGCTCAGGTGCATAATTATAAAGGTTTGTCTTTGTGTTATTAATTTTTTTAAAACATTTTTTAATTCCATATGTAACTTAGACCACTGTTTCTTTTTTGTAAGTTCTGTATTCTGATAAGATTTTTATGAATTCGGATAGCTAGTGAAACGAGGTAGTTTTTTAAGTAGTTTCTACAACACGTCCCGTACATATTTTTCGAGAAAATTTAAAACAAACAAAGAAAATTTATGGTTATTTTCTTAACTCACACAGAATTTCATTACAAATACATGAAATCTAATAGTATTTCTTTGTTTTTTTCTTGCTTTGACGGATTGCTGATGAGTTAACTACTAGAAAAAGACAAAAAAAAAAAAAATTAAAAACAAAACTAGACTTTTTTCTGCATTTTTTTCTTTCAAAAACCGGGAATTTGTAAAAAAAATAAAAAATCTTAATTATCTCAAAAACCAAATATTTTAGGACAGGGTACCTCATGACATAATCTACTGCAAATGACCACTACTATACACTCCTCAAAGGAATGCACCTACTTACAATGTCACCCTGTAGATAGATGACCCACCGTAAACAGGACAATGAGCATTCGACCTATCGGGGCATGTAGTATGAATTGTTTCCCATCAGGAAATTGGTTGCAGTTGTTATTTATATAGTATGCGATTTGTCTTATTATATTGGTATCGTATGATGACGATGGATCAAAACATTCACCGTCCCAAATGTGACCTAAAACATTGTCACGTTAGTACTGGCATTAAAAGGTGTTACTTTTGGTTTTATTTATTAGTAAGCTAAAATCAACTTGTCAATTGAAATTACTGGGTTTGTGAACATTTTTCCTGCATTGGTTTTTTGGTTTAAATTTTTAATATATTCTTCATATCTCCATTAAAAATTGGTTAAAAAGTGTTGTATATGATACTGTGGAAGAGAATCAGTGGGTGGTTGTGGCAATTTTTTCACAGGTAATTTCAAATATGGTATTAAAAAAAACTGGTCAGTGATAAATCTTATATTGTGGAATTTAAAGCAGTCCCGAGGAAAGAACCAAGAACAAGTTTTTGACAGGTTTCTAATAATAAATTGCGATTTGGTTGTAATTTATAAAATAAAAGCTTTAATGTCATTACAGAAACTGTATTCTCCCTTAGTTAAATGCAAGACAAGTAATAAATCTATCTTCCATATAAATAAAATCGTAGTGCCTGTCTGTTCCGGCTAATCTCCGAAACGATTGATCCAATTTAAATGAAGTTTTACAGACATGAATAGGACTTTGCCAGAACTGACATAGACTACCTTTTATCACGAAACTTCTTTTCCCACCTAAGAAATATTTCTTATCTCTGAGTCCCGCACCAGGGCTCAAGTATAAGACATTTAGGCCCCATAGAAATACTGGTTCGGAAGCTTGAGTATTTTAAATTAGTTTTTATCCACCAGATCAATGGGTATTTTTGGAATTGATGGTTTTTTTGGAAAGGAAAAAAGCTGGTCACAGAGTACAAAGTTGTATTTTTAGGTTCCCACGTTCACATAAGGCAGTAAAGCGTGACAAAAATTATGAGTAATATATTTTAAACATTGATATTTAGAAAATTTCCAATCGTCTGTGTAGCTTTTAGACACAAAAGGTATCTATCTTTGAAGCTTTGCTTTTTAAGAGTTCTAATTGCTTCACAATTTAATTTGGAGGTGATAATCCTCTGCCGACGGATCATATTTTAATATGTGTTACAGCTTTAGTGACTAGCTTTCTTGAATTGTTTTGAAAAATATAAAAAAGTTTCCTAATAATAATAGAAGATAGCGTAGATACTATATACAAAAACTTAAGACGAACCAAAATCATAAGTTTGATCATAGTTATTAATTTCTGATTCTTTTCTGGATTACACACTTGACTTGGTGCACTTTTTGATAACTTTGTGATTAATTTTTGTTCTTGGTATGGCCACGAAACTACGTGATTCAACGCGCAATTGTTGTTATTTGGCAGTTTTTTAAGGCGTCGGCAATGTGATTTTAATTTAAATTTTTTTGTTACCCTTTTCTTCCTTTAATCTTTAAAAATCTTCCTCTACCTGTCATTTTTCCCATCACACGCATTCGCTATTTAGATATTTGTCATCTTTTCTCGTTTATTCGTTCTTTTTAAGTAAACTTGTTACTACAGAGCACCCGCAACAAAAGTCAATATGAGAGAAGAAAAAAATAAAAATAAATTGTCACCCTAGAAGAAAAGAGACAAACGGACTTCGACCTCGCTATTTCATCTCCTCATTTTGCAAAGCGGAGTGCACTGTCCTGTACTTAGTATTACATTCATGGGAAAATTATTCCTATTAAATGAATTAGTTAGACAACCCAGTATGACTATGAGAAAGAAGCCAATTTGACATTGGTAATAAGAATAAAATTATTAAAAACACTAACAGGTGGCTCTGTATTATTGGTTGGTGTAGAAACTGGGCAGACATCAATGTCCGTTCCATTTGGTGCTGGGTTCACAGTAGAATTGACCATCATCACAATTGCCACTGACAGGTTCACCCTCATAGCATACACATTTGCAAAACCAAGGAAACCCATTATTCCTAGCACAGTGCGACTTTTTATCCATCCTGTTGTTTCTTCAACTGTGGATAATAATTAGATATAAGTATTGTTGGACTCAGTCTGGCCATACTGTCCTAAGTTTACTTTATGAAATTTGTCTAATACATTATTCACACTATTGAGTCGCGGCAACATAAAGTTATATAGTTAAAAATGTTACATTATCTATGAATGTCACTGCCATTACCTTGTTCATTTTCTACAAGATTTCTTCTACTGTTTGTTACATCGTGTTCAATATCGCAATTAATGATAGGACTTTCTTCGTAAGACATGATTGTTACTTTGATTGTTACGTGAACATAACTTGATTTATAGCTACATATATGTGTTTCAGTTTAGAGATAATTAATAAAGGCATTCATGAATTTTGTTGGAAAACTTAAAAATTTCTTAGTTTGCTCCAAACAAAAAGAATACTATGAGCAAATATGAGTCACACAAACACAATAACTTTTTGTAGCACTCGTAGCAAATCACACTTCTTCAATAATAAAATTATCATTCAACAAACCAATTTATTCTATGCATGCAACAAACCTAGCTACATTACACAGCCTAGATACAAACCAATACAAAACAAAGAAAAATAAAAAATTGAAACGGCAAGTGTCAAATGTGTAGGGATGTTCGATACTCCTAACTCAGACTACTGAGCTACTGAGTACTCTAATAGTATCGATGCTTTTTTTCGATACTAGTACTCATTTAACGTAACACCAACATTCGATACTGAGTACTGATATCGAATGAAAACAATAGTATCGAATCGATTGGCGTCACGATGTCACTTGCTCCCGTCCGCCCCGGGCCCTCGGCCAGCTGGCGAGCGTGTTGACGAATTGCGGTGGGGTTAACTGCACGAGGTCGCGGGCGCGGGATGGGCGTGCACTGCGATAGGCAACGGTATTTCGTTGGTTGAAGGATGTTTCAATTTAGTTGGTGTTTGGCGTCTCGTCTCCTCTAACGTATAACGGTATGTTTACATTTGAGCCCTCACCTCACTCGAAGTACGATTTCTGGGAAACTCATAAACAATTGGCTATGGGTCAGAAAAAAAGAAGGAAAATAGGGATGGAGATGAAATATCACTCTATTTATCAAGTCTTGTATCGTCATTGAAAAGTAAGCCTCTACAAGAATGGGAAGAAATGAAAACTGTGTTTCTCTACTCTATAAACAAGCGAGAAAGTTTTTAGTTGTAGTTACTACTTCCGTTCCCCTTGAATGTTTATTTTCCAAAGCAGGGACAATTATGACAAAAAAAAACCGGAACATGGTTTTCGGCAAACATTTAGACAAATTGCTTTTCTTGGGTGCTACATATGAAGAATTTTTCATCAAATTTTTAATTTTTTAGTTCAGTACACAATAAAGCATTGATTTATGTACTTTTTCTTTGTTCTCCAACTCTATTATGCTTAATCAATGGAATCATGTATCGTTTCAAATAAGGCAAAGTAAGCACAAGCCTTGTTTGTGAATTTAATAATGTTAATAAAAATTGATGACTACTCACAAGTATCGATACTTTTATATAGTATCGAATGTGGTATCGATATTTTTAAATAGTATCGAACGTGGTATCGATACTTTGATTCGATACTAGTATAGAGTACTAGTATCAAAGAAAGAATGGTATCGATACATCCCGACCCGAAATTTTTTCCATGTTTATAAATTATAATTATAATTATAATTTTAAAATATCCATTTCAAAACGTACCTACGATGAAGCCGAACGACAGATTGAAATCATATTGAAATAGACTAATACTAATCCAGGACTACAATAAATTACCACTTTCACGTAGGTACCTAGATACTTTTAAAATGTTTAAGAATGTAGTAGATACCTACTTACTTAAAATTGACATTTGCGAAATTGCTATGCAGAAAACGCCTTACATATTGAAGAACAAGAAAAAATCCCATTCTGATAGTTACATAAAAGAATAATCATACTCTTTGCATAAAAGCCGTGATAAATGCATAGATGGCATAGATGTCGTGATAGCCAAGCGGTAGCGAGCCCGTTTCTTGTTTAGAGGCCGTGGTTCAAATCTCAAGGCGTGTATCTACCAATGGTTTTTTTTTATTCTAATTTATGTACATATTAACCACTATGCCACTGACGGATAGCACATTAAGCCGTCGGTCCCAGTGTTATAATCCACCAACCCACACTGGAACAGCGCGATGGATTAAGCTCCAAGCTCCCTCATCGTAAGGGGAAGCTTAATCTCCTGCAATGGAGCATTAATGGGCTTATGGTATGGTTGCCTAAAAGTCTGGTCAAAAACGTGATGGCTTCAAATGTACATTTGATATATATAAATATATGTAGGCCATACTGAAACTTTCTGGATTCCTATAAATAAGAATCATTGAAATAAGACCTGATATTTTACTTATAATACATTTATTGTTTTTCAAAGTATATGCCGCCGTAATTGACACATTTTTACCTTCAGTAGAACCATTTTAAAAAGTAGTTGGCCCAATCTTCTTTAGGGACCTCTTCAATCGCTTTATGGAATGCACTCGCCGCCGATTCAGGGCTCGTAAAACGTATGCCTCTAAGTTTATCTTTAATTTGGACTGTTTGGAGGATGCGTCATCAGTTTTACATTTGAATCCTTCAAATACGCTTCTGTTGCCTTAGCGATATGAGAGGACGCATTATCGTGGTGAAGGACGACTTTGCTTCGAGGACGCTTTTCCCGAACTTTTTCTAAGACTCTGGGCAAGCAAGTGTTGACATATAAGTACCAATCTGCAGTTACTGTTCTTTGGTCTTCAAGTTACACTGTTTTGTAATGTCCTGATTTGCCAAAAAAAGAAGCAACCATGTTCTTTCCAACGGTTCGACTTTTCTTAACTTTCGTTGGCAAATCTTCAAAAGGAAAGACCGATTCTGCCGATTGACTTTTTCTTTCCGGTTCAAAGCAGTATACCCAGGTTTCGTCACCTGTCACGATTTTATAGACAGCCAATGATTGCCCTCCATTAAACTTTGCTATGATTTTGCGACACCACTCTACACGCAGTCGTTTCTGGTTTACCGTCAAAACTTGCGGTATCCATCGAGTGTAAACCTTCCGTACCTTAAGATGCACATGTAAAATCTTTTGGATTTGGCTCATTTCAATACAGTACGAATTTGCTGACATGTGATTTTTTTATTAGTTTCAACTTATTGACGTACGGTATCATATCAATTCGGTAACCGCAGTCGCTGGTCGATTTTCACGTGCATCGTCATGGAGATAATTACGACCACGTCTAAAATCACTGAACTACGTATGTACAGAGCTACGAGATGGAGCTTTATTACCAAATGCCGATTGAAGTTTCTCTGACTTAAGCCGTAGCGACAATCATAAAAAATCATTGCTCGAAAATTTCCTTTAGTTAAGTTCTTTAAAATTACGACACACACACAACAAACAAAACGTGATAATTTATAGAAATGTAAAGATCTAAAAAATGTTTTAAATAACAAAAAACAATATATTAAAAATATAATTTAATGAATCAAATTTCAATAAATATCTACTAATAAATTTAGGTTTACAAAAATATTTCCTCTAGTTAAACTGTCCATTTTCTGTGACCCTTTGCATAAAGGACCTAACGTAAACTTTATATATCAAGAACGCCACATCTGGTTAACATATTCAGATGCAGATAACAAAGCCGTCATTTAAATGAACTACAGTATAAATATTAGTCACAAAGTCAAAATTGTAATTAAGTAATCAGAGCCATTTTTCTGTTTTGGTCAGTACACTTTTTACAGGTGATATAAAATTAATAGATCGCGAAATATTTTGGTCAAGCATACTCTACCCTCCTTATGCCATGTTTTTACTATTGGTAAACTGAACTGCGGTAAGAGAAGTGACACACTGCATATGATTTTGTATGAAACCTCATCACATCTTTTATTAACAATTCGAATATAATATAAAAATTACCATGCCACAATACATTTTAACGCTAATGAAAAGCAGATCTTACAATATTACAACAAAATCACTACAAAAAATTAATCTGAATAACAGTAGTATACATTTACAAATCATCAAATAGAATCACGCGTTTCAGACAGTACTACATCTTTTAATAAATAACAAACCTATTTACAAATTCAGTCTTTAAATAATATTACATTTGTTTCATAAATTATTATGTATGACAAATAAGTCTCTTTTATGACCGTTACATCAACCATTTCTTAGTATCATCTTTAAGCCTAAAGTTCTGTGATTTTATACACCTTTCACTAAAAAAGTTTTTATCTTATTGAGATTTCTGTTTTTGTAAGAACAAAGTGACAATATTCCATTCATGAAAAACTTTTAAAAAAGCTTAAAAATGTAATTTTTTTTTGTAAGTGTTCATTCACTGATAGCTACTATCATACTATATGATGTGTGACAAATAGTTTCATTTTAAATGTACTCTTTTGTTTTAGTGATAAGAACCAAACCATACTTCAACCCAAATGAAATCACTTTATGGACGACTCTTAATTTGTGTAAAACTCTTTGGTTTTTGTATGTGACAAAACTAGGAATGCTGTTTTAAGAGATAATTTATTAGCTAAGTAATGATGGATATAACGGTTCACAGATAAGTCTTTGGCCCTAAACTAAATATGAAATAAATATAAAGACGTCATGTTTTCAAATGAGAAAATATTGATACGGTATTATGTGATAGTGAACCAACCCATTCTAATAATTTTGAAATATGGGTATTTCAAGTTGAAATAAAGGTTGTATATGTACTTTCATAGAAATGTTGTATCAATATAATGTATAAAAAAAGATATAAATTTTTTAAATGTATATATGGGCAAAGTGAACTATATTCATCTAATTAAAGAGTTTTGCACAATCTGCAGGTTGCATCATTATTGCATAAGATAGTACATCTATCTTATAGTACTAAACATTACATGTTACAAAAATAAGTTTTTAGTACATTATTTTTGTTACAACTATTTCATTAAAAATAAATGCGTTTAAAAGATAAAGAAGCACAACATTTCACATTACCGGCCAAAACGCTTTACTAATAGTAGGCATGAGCAGACCCATAATTACAGTTGATATGAGATTGACACTGTGATTGTCTAGTACATTATGACCACTGATGTGTTTCACTGCCAAACTGGAATGTGACACTATATTTCCATTTTTATCAAGTCCTGTAACAAAAAAAAGTCGGAGTTCACATTTATTTTACTTGCCCCTTTGCAAACATAATATTCCTTTTACTCCAAAATTATAGAAGTTTACTTTTGATAATACATATTTTTATAATATCTGACAATTTTAATATAGTACAGACATCGAGCCACATACACTTCTGGACATATCTATCGGTCCACCTAGGGTTTTAAGTTTTAACGGCCCCTAGCTAAAAGTAAATGTTAGGTTGAGCAAGATATTTTTATATAGGTTTAATACTGTCTTATTGGGCGTCATTTCCCTATAATTTCTGTTCAGAATACTGAAAAAAAAGAATTATAGTGTATAAATCAAATATGCACCATAGTGAAAGCAAAGAGTAGTACTGGATTTTTAAAGAAATGAAACGTTTATTACAGTAAAATTTTCAATTAAAAAGAGGTATTGCCTGCTAAGGCATCTACGACAGCCCTCATGTGATTAGGCATAGAATTTATCAGTTGGACTATGAAATTCTGAGGTATTGTCTCCCATTCTTCTTCTATTGCAGTTTTCAGCTCCTGCAACATTTGTGGAGCTGGCTGGTGAGCGCGAACACGCCTCTTTAACTCGTTCCATAAGTGTTCAATTGGAGTTGTGTCTGGGCTTCTTGCTGGCCAGTACACTATTGCGATATCCACGTCTCCGATATTCCTGGACGATCCCAGCCATATGCGGTCTGGCATTATTGTGCATTAAAATGAAATTTGAGCTGACACATGCAGCGAATAGCATCACATGAGGTTCTAATCACTGGCGTATGTACCTGTGACCATCTAACGATGGAAGTCGTTGTCCACTAACAACCACAAGTTCAGTTTTCGCATTTTACGAAATTCCTCCCCAGACTGTCCATGACCCACCACCAAAAGCAACTTTCTCTTGTATGCAGCACTGAGCAAATCATTATGATTGTCTTCGGAATAATGGAAGAAATATAGTATATATTTCTTCCATTATTACCATAAAGAGTAATCTCCGATTCATCGGAGTACTTGGCTCCATTGTTGCTGAGTCCACTACATTATGGGGTCGTACAAACTGAAAGCGCGATGTTCGGTGAGCTTGCATCAATTTGAGGTCATTAGCAAGCTTGTATGGTACCATATTACATTCTTTCAATCTTCTGCGGACAGTTCAAGCGCTCACAGATGCTCCATGGAAGTCAGTTGATTTCATATCTGAACTGAAGTCAAATGACGGTTTCTCAAGCTGGTCATAAAGATAAACCGATCTTGCCTTTCATTTGTCACACGAGATCGTGGTCTTCCTTGACGATGAACAAAGCCGCCAGTCTCCAAGTACCTCTGATAAATTCTACGAATGGTAGAACGGCTTAAATTCAGTTGTGCACTCACATTCCTTTGGCTATGTCCAGCTTGCAGAGGTGCTACAGCTTGGGTGGCAATTTCAGGCCGAGTATCCATATTTTTTTGTTAAAAACTGACTCAAAGTTAAGAATATTCTTTTTATGGTAACAATAGTCACAAACTTTAATAAAAAAAATCTAACTCGCAAATTAACAAAAAATTTTGCTTTCTTTGGATCGTTGAAAACAATGAGTTAACTCGGATTTTGTCTAGTTTTTTAAAATCTGAATTTGAAATAAAAAAACATACAAAAAAGATGGCCCATAAATGACCTTCAAAACTGCATAAAAACTTTTAGTTCAAACTAATATTTATTTTTAACTAGGGACTGTTAAAACTTAAAACGCTAGGTGGACCGATAGATATGTCCGGAAGTGTATATTATACAGGAAGAAATTTTTACAACCATCCAAATTTTTTATAGATGTTAGGTATCACTAATAGATTTCATTACGTAAATAAAAATATAGGTTACATTTTCATAATTTAATATTTTATCTACAGTGTTATTTTATAACGTTTGGTTGCCTTCTTTGTGACGACGCGCTCGAGATCTTGAGATCGAGATGACGCAACCTGCTAAAGAAGCGTGCGGCGGCCGTGAATAGTGACTACACATCATGGTTTTTTTCGGGGAAGGTTTGTGTAATCATATCTCAATATTTCCTATTGAACGATACTAAAAGGAAACAAGACGGCCATCGGTTATTTACCAAAGATCATAATATTCAAATTTGGATGATTGTTAAAATTTCACCTTGTATACAATCATTTAATTTGATCAAGCATTTTTTAAATATTACTGTAGGTACTATTCAATTTAATTTTTGACATTTTTGTAATTAATGTATTATGAATCAGTAAAGCCAATGAAATCATGTTTATGAATATTTATAAGTATTACAATTTTGTTTTACTAAGATTCTGTACTTATTAAAGGTTTAAAGATGAATGAAATCAATAATTAATCACCTGAATATTGCAAAATCGCGCCCAGAAAAGAATCAATGAGGCTGCCTAGTAAACCTCCCAAAGCACCAAAACCCATAATCGGCCACTGCGGTGGACAATAACTCAATCGGGCAGAGTCAGAAAAATATAGTATTCCCAAATACTGGGCGAATCCAATGACCAAACCACCAATGGTGCTCAATAATGTCCCAATCAAAGTTATTCCTCCATTTGTTCCTTTAGGAACCCTCTTCCAACTTGTGATCAATATAGGATCAGTTTTAGCAAGAACAGTTCCAAGTTCTGATGCCCATGTGTCACCATTGCAGCATGCAAACACACCTAGAACCAGCATTTGAAAAATGAACATTAATAAAGGAACAAAATAGAATTTATGTAGAAAAATAATAGAAATAGAAAAATTAATAATATGAAAACAAAATAGGTAATAATTATTTCATGAATTGTAAAATAGTACAAGTATTGACTACTATAATATTTAAAAAAAATATATTTCAGGCACACACATCACCCCTATACAATTTTACAATGCAGATTATCTTGCAAATTCAAATTCAAAAAGTTTTTATTCAAAATAAGATGTTTACACACACATATTGAAAGTCAAAGTAAATTGATTAGGTACCGGTTCAAAAACTAGAAGGAGAAGAACCGGTAAGAAACTCCTCCCTGTTTATTTTATTTAAATATATGTTTTACTTCATTGTTGTTTTTTTTTATAATTTAAAGTGCTTGCAATTAAATTATAAAAAATATTACAATGATGTCCATGCGCACTTATCATTTAAATACTCGCTAATACAATAGTAAGCTTTTTTCATGAGTTGGACTTTAACCAACCAAGGACCTTGCCTTAATTGTATGATAAAAATGATTAATTAATATAATGTATTGTTATTTAGATTACAAAGAATTATGTACATAATTTAATTGTATACGTACATTTAACGTACATGTATATGAGCATAAGAACACACCACTTATTTGAAAAAACTTTCCCATAACAATTTGTAATCTGATTGGCTGTACGGAAAATAAATAAATAGTTACCAAGTACACCCATAGACAGCCAAGAAGCTCTATAATCTTTGTAGAAATTAATTGGACGTTCAGACGTACCCACATCTAGTAAATACAAGATTCCTAGTTGAGTTGCCATGCCCCCATTACAAAGTACTTGAATCCAATTTCTCTGACCTCCTGAAAATATTATTAGTTCACTTCAAATAAAAGTTATTGAATGAAATTTTTAGAGATGCACCGAATGTGGGTTCTGCAGAAGTTCAGCTTCGGCCGAATGTCCGGTTCAAACAAGTGCCGAAGCCGAAGTTCGGCCGAACTTCGTTTTGAATTGGCGCGCTTTTATTCGATGAACTTGTGGGTTCGCGTTCGTTCCGTCGCTTCCCATGACACCTGCGCGCATCCCGCCAGTCACCTACAATTACCCTGCCGCTTCTCTTTGGATATTTTATCATAATTTTTAAATGAAAATATTTTTTGTTAATCTCAATTTTTAAATAAAGCTTAGAAATTGATTGTTTTCATTCTTTTTACTTTCAAAATACATTACATTAATAAAACTACACTACATTAATAAAATGGTAACTAAACAAGTAGAACTGAGTATTTAAATGTAGTTATGCTGATGATTGGAGTTACCAGTTTGGCTGACATTCGGTATATCCTGGCATATCTAACCGAAATTCGGCCAGAGACGAAGTTCGGTAAACCCTGCCAAACTTCGGCAGTACCAAATGTGAACCGAATTTAGGTGCACCTCTAGAAATTTTATTAAACATAAAAGCAAGCAAACCCATATTTAATAGCTGGCAGCGAACAGTTTAAGATCTGATTCTGACCAAAATAAGAGATAAGACATCTGAGTCTATAAATTACAGTACTAGCCAACCAGTCTGTGTATGCTATGAGATTAGAATGCGCCTCGACTCCCAGTGCCCGCGTTCACCCGAAAGTTTATAGTTTATTTTGTAAATTTTGGGTTCTTATCATAACATTTTTTTTTTGTTATTACCATGTTAATTACTTAGTAATATTGCCTTGTTCATAGTTTTATATGTGTTAATTGAAAGAGGCCAAATAATATAATGTGTTACCTCCTGTAGGTAGGTACTGCACATACCTTCAATTGTAAAATATAACTGTTCTTTGTGTGGATAAACAATTTATAATCACTAATGCTATTTGCCAAACTTGTTTACCAAATAAATATTTGCAATTATGTTTATTTTATTAATTATAATTTTTTGCACACCCTATGTGATGCTAACCAAACGTAACATCATGGCAAACACGAACCGGACGGATTGTGTGTAGAGTAAATATACTGAGTAATGTATAGTTTCACCTTCCTTAAAATCTTCTTCAAATTTTCGTTTCGCTTGGCTTCTGAATTTAGTAGCTTTTGAAGATGTAATAAAAAATGTGAACAGAGATATTAAAAAGCAAAAATTGCTCAATGTCAATATAAATCCAACAAAAAATCCAAGTATAGCGCCACTACAACAAAGGCTCTTTTTTTTATATCCATATACAGCAATTAACATGGGTATAAAACATGCCGATAGCCATCTTGGTGGTGATATAACCTCAGGTTCTGAAATTAAAAAAAAAAAAATGGTACATTCGACAACCTTGTCAATGTAAAAAGCTATTAATTTTTTTGTTAGAACTCCACGGTTTCAACTCAGTAATCTCGATTTAAATTCTTTTCCCTGACTTATTTGTAAGCCGTAGAGAAAATTGAAGGAAATTCTATTATATTATATAAATATGCTATGCAACAGCTTACAAGGGAAAGCCCTCAACAAAATTGCCACAGTTTTGACTAATAAATATTTATGTAGTGCAATATCGATCAAAATATACAAACATGGTTAAAGACATCTTCAATCTATAAAACTATCTTCGAAAACACTGGTTCAGAAAGGGTCTGAACAGCTACTTGTAAGATCTTTTTTATATATAAATATAATTATTTTTTTTTAGAGTTTTCTACCTTAATTGGTCATTATAAACTGGTCATAATGTTTAAAATCATTTTGGTAATCATAATACAGGATAACTCATAACCAACACATTACATAGGTTACTTAAATGTATCACACAGAATGTCACGCATGGGCGTTGGTTTTTGTTAATAATAGTCAAAGAAGTTATGACAAGAGTTATTTACCTTTACATGCACAGTGATAAGATTAATTTGTTTAGGAAAAAACTATTACTGTTGATTCTGAAATCAAGTGTCACGTAGATAGCATAATAATCAAGATGGGAGCGTCTCACACTTCGAAACGATCGCAAAACTTGCGTAAAATGTCAGACTCAGTGATTGAACAGACCTTAGATTATTTATTAATCTTTTAAACTTTCCTTTGTTAAATTACTCACTAAATGTATTTTCAGAATCTATATTCTTCAATACAAACTTAACATGTAGGTAATACAAAATTCTTCTTCATGGCAAATATTTCAAAACATTAACAGATGTAGGTATATTTGGTCTGCATGGTAGTGATATTACAATGCAGTATCTAAATGAACATCCATGGTCAGACAACTGCTTGAAATTATACGTCAATCAAACTCTCAAGGACAGCCACAAACGTTGGAAAGGTGATGTGAAGAAAGTTGATGGATCGGACTGGATGCAGAGCGCAATTCAGAGAGGAATGGAGAAAGTTGAAAGAGGACTAAACCCAAATGGTTGAAAAAGGCTGAAGAAGAAGAAGGTATACAAGGGTCAATAGGCATACAAGATTTACTTTTAAACGTTAGTTATTAAATTTTGAATTTGATGGGTAATGCACTTACCTACCACAACAACATAACTTACCGTCATAACCTTTGGAATCCATAAATTTTGAATATATTATATTAATAATCCACATAGACATAGACAAAGGTATAGCAATAGCACATAATAAAACAGTTAAAATGTGATCATTATGTAATTTCGTATTCATTCTCTTAGAATTATCTTCTTTTTTCATTTTAAAATATTATTAACTTGTTTAATATAAAAAAATTAACTCGAACTCATCGATGCTGTACAATGAGGTTAGTGTACAACCACGGGTGTTTCACTACGTACAAGACATGCCTAACGCCAATAGCACCCGGTCCTGAAAGAAACTGACAGATCACGTGACCATCACGTGACTCTCCTACTCCCGCACCACACTTCATGTCGCTCATCAAGTGTCATGTCATATCAACCAATGTCATACCCAATGTCACATGGTCACAACATTATTAAATAAAAATTAACGGTTTGTTTGCGTGTTTTGCAAAAATAAGTAAATTACACTAAAAGTTAAAATCTAAAACTTTTAAAGTAACGCGTATTTGCAAGTTTTGCTTCAGAAATTGCGCAGAATATATTGCAACATGAAAAGAAAGTGTTGTGTGAGTACTTGCAATAATATAGGAGGAAATATACATTATCATATATTTCCTTCTAACAAAGAAAGAAGAAATGTGTGGAGGAACAATGTGGGTTTATCTTTTTTTTTTTTGGATTTATCTTTTAACTTGGTGTATAATTAGATTATTTTTGTATTACATTTTTATAAGCTTGAAACTAAACTTTTTTGTTTTGTGAGATTGTGAGTGTTACAATGCACACATACCTAGTTGGTTCATACAATACTCTCTCACTGCTCAAACATAAAAAAATGAATTGTGAGTTAATATATGAATTAATGTCATGAATTTGAGTTAGTACCAAGTACTACTGAGCGATACCATCTGGTACTTTTTTGACCATCAACACTACCCACTTCATTGTACCTTTTGTTAGTATGGTACAAATTGTCTGATGGTACACTAAGCTTTTGGATATTTTGAGCTTTTGCAGCAAAATGAAAATCTTATTGGCTGAATGTCTGCACTATCAACAGTGAAATTTTTTAAATTGGTGCAACAGAGAAAATACTAAAGTGGCTTTACCACACAATTTTTTTTAGTCAGATTCCAAGTTTAAATTTTCCAGCCAGTGACAATATATGAACCGATTAGGTAATGTAATTTGTACTTGGAAATATAGTACTATTGAGTTTCTTGGTGCTTTTCAAAAGTGTTAATTTTTAAAGCGTTGTATATTTTTCTAGTGTAAGTGCTTATGTGCCTAATAAAGAATATATTTTTTTTTATTTTAATTCATATCATTAATTTCAAGCCATTTTCTTAATAATTTCATAATCGTCATATACTCAGTTGGTAAAGGTCCATGTAGGTACTTGATTAATAGTTTCCTTAAGAAGCCAAGTTTATGTAGCTTTCTTGCAACTCGTTATTAGTTACCCACAATAAGAAAAAGTATAAGACTTTATCTTCAAGTACCTGCTTGATATGCGATACCAATTAGATTCTTGTTAAATTCTACTTGTTGACCTTAGATAGTATTATAATCAGGATGGAGAGTCTCATAGTTTGAAATGACCAAGAACGTGACATGTACATAGTAAAGCATTGGTACAGTCTCAATCAAACTTTATGGCGGATGTGAACATAGGCACAAGTCGCGTCGTAGTAACCACTTTTAGGTGTAGCGGGACGCAGTGGAGCGAGGGGTATATGACTATCTGCGCAAGCACGTTTATAGCGTTGTATTCCGATCCGCCAAAAAATTTTAGGCGAAATGTAGATCTTAAACAAACGCCTAATTCAGTTAGTTTATTTAGGTTGGTAGGTAAGTTCTTAATGAAGAAGTCAATAAACTAAATAAAGATAAATTGTATTTTATGTAGGTACATACCAAATTGGGATAAGTATTATCTACCTATGAATGGGACGGACCTATTAGACAATGTTCAAAACATTTTTTTAAATACCTATTAACAATATAGGCATCCGCCTCTTTAATACTGTTTACGCAATCACGCTATCGCATTATGTAGGTAAATGGTTTTTTTAAATTTTCAAAGTTATTTTTTGTTGTTACCTATCTATACTAATATTATAAAGCTGAAGAGTTTGTTTGTTTGTTTGTTTGAACGCGCAAATCTCAGGAACTACTGGTTCAAATTAAAAATTTATAGTTGTGTTGGATAGTCCATTTATCGAGGAAGGCTATAGGCTATACTACATCACGCTACAACCAATAGGAGTGGAGCATCAATGAAAAATGTTGCGAAAACGGGAAAAATTATTCCTTTTGAGAGCTTCCTTCGCGTGCGCTGCGTAAACGGTTGATGTTAACCAAAAATCATGTATTACGGAATTGTTCTCCTTTAAAAGTTCTAACCAAAAGTCCGCAACAGCATATGTGTATCTTTTAAGGTTAACTTACTATAACCTTTTTTATGACAATCAAATTTGTTCTAACATTATGTACTATTTGCGAAGATGTTTTTTAAACGTAATATTAATCCTTATCAAATTAAATACGTTAGTTGTATTAAGCATTTTATGCATATTATAATTGCCCTTTACACCACACAATTTAAATTCATATCTTAGCAGTTTTTATCGAAATATGAAAACTATAGCGGGAGAAAATAAATTCGCTGTCTGCCTCTGTTCGTTACTTCCAAACCATGCACGCAATAGACTTTGATACGGTTTTCAGTATTATCTTATTTTCTTATTATCTTATAATCTATTAATCTATATAATAGAAATACTTATTATAAAGCTGAAGAGTTTGTTTGTTTGTTTAAATGCGCTAATCTTTGAAACTACCAGTCGGATTTGAATTTTTTTTTTTGCCTTTGATAGCTTGAATCTAGCGGAGGGTTATAGGCTATATATATGAAAAAGAACTGTCTGTCTATTCGAGCAAATAGGTTTCGGTCAAAACAGCTTAACCGATTTTGATGCAACTTTACACATATGGAAAGGATGTAGTCAAAAGTGACATACAGAACTTTTTGTATGTCTGTCTGTACGTCCATCTGTCTAAACCAATTTTAATGAAACATCACAAGTATGAAAAGAAGGTTGTCAAAACTAACAAATGTAACTTTTTCTCCGTCTGTCTGTCTGTACGTGTATCTGTCTATTTGAGCTAATCTCCAAAACGGCTAAACAGATTTTAAGGAAACTTTGCAGACGGGAAAGAAGGTTGTCAAGAGATTTGACATTAGCTACTTTTTGTCCGTCTGTTTGTCTGTACGTCTATGTGTCTATTCAATTCAATTTTATCTATTCGAGCTAATTTCCACTACCGCTGAACAGATTTTAATGGAACTTTGCAGACGTGAAAGAAGATTGTCAAGAGTGTCATAAGCAACTTTTGTGTTTATTTGTCTGTCTATCTGTATGTCGTTTGTCCACACTGATCTATCAACTACTACAGCCAAAACTACTAAGTCTAGGAAGCTTAAATTTGGAACATAGGTTTATTTTATAACGTGAGCATTAAGTTAAGAAAGGCTTTTTTAGAAATTTCAAACTTAAGGATGGGAATGGAAGGACTCAAATAATGACATGCTTCAGGGTTTTTAGATTTCCACATTTTAAGGGTGGGAAACGGGAGATGAAAAATTGAATCGGTTTTTTTAAAGGGTGGAAGGGGAATGAAGATTGAAAGTTTGAATGGGTGTAACCAAAATTGGTTCCAGCAAAAAGTACGTATAAACCATCTCGAACGTTAATAGTACCTATAACAGGAATTCGTAGTCTACGGAAGCGAAGCTGCGGGCGGTCGCTAGTCAAAATATAACCTTAAAAAAAAGCTATTTGTCGATATTTGTATTTTAATCAAAATATAAACCGTAATTGTACTTTCAATTACGAAAATTCATAAAATCGTAATGAAAATAGTACCTACGTAAATAGTAAAACGCCACAGTACCTACCTACCTACTATATCAGAATACTATGTATATCGAGATACATATGTAGAATAGTATAATATAGCATGTATTATAGATACCTACGTATACACAAACGCATGTGTATATATATAAAGTATGTATACATATGTTCATCATAGACAAAATATCTACGCAAAATATAGATTTTTTTCTGTATGGATCAAGATGGCAGCCTTCTTTCAGGACCTGTCATCAACCTAGCAGCGTTACGGAAAATGGCCACGAGTGACGCTTCTGTAGATACCCTATGTATTTTGTGGTGTACAACATAGAGTGTACAAGCACAAACTATATGTACAAGTTAAACTGTAAAGTAAATAATAGCACTTAAAAGTGACATAAAATTCCAAAAGCACTATCGGAGCCTTCTATCGCCTCAACCAATTGTCATCAACTGTGCTCAACTGTCACGCAACTGTCATGTATTTTGTTTGTGTAACCCATAGACATATATATACCAGCGTAGGAGACAACTGACATCTAAACATCGCATGACCGAAACGGAAATGAGTATGTATGCGAAATTCACATGAGTATGAGCCAGTTTTAGTGGTGTGCACGGATGTTATTTATATTATCGATATCACGTAGTGCTTTCATGATAATGTGTCGTTGAAATTACTGCGTTATCATAAGTCGAAATCGGCAATCCTATTTATTATTTTGAATCTGCTATACTACTAAATTTAAGTTTTGAGTTACTTTTCCTAACTTTTAGTTTTTTAAAATGTCAAATCATCAATCAATCAATTCAAATACCATTTCCTTTACACCAATAAACATTTTTTCTTTTGTTAACAGTTGATAATAAAAAATTTGCCGAACGAAGTAAAGAAAGCGTTAACATCATTATGGAAATTTTAATATTTAGTTGAATACAAGCCAAGTAACAAATAAACCAATATAAACAAACCATTTTTATTTTTAATGACAATACGTCATGTTGCAACGCATAACAACAAACTTTTTAGCACTCTTTGTAAACAAAAAAATAAGAATGTACAAAACAAAAACATTTACAATGGAGAAGTTTCATGATGAATATCATATTTAACTCGATAGAACTGAAAGATAAACCAAAAATAATAAAAGAGTGAAAGTTTTTTTAAATTCGTCAATAAATAACTGAGAAATAAATTATTAAAATTCATGTATTTTCGTGCGGTTTGGCTGGTGGCCTCTTACTGCCCGTGACGTCACATTGCCTACTCGATCGAGTGCCGCGTTGTCTCACTGCACAACAAATTATGCCTTGGATGAAATTCCTATATTATCATCATCAGCCCATTCTTACCCCACTGCAAGGGCTTAAGCCTCCCCCAGGGTGAGGAGGGAGCTTGGAGCTTGAGTCCACCACGCTGCTCCACTGCGGGTTGGGAACTGTAACGACCGCCGTCTATTGACAGTGTCCGAGACCGACTGCTTAACATGCCCTCCGAAGCACGGTGTCAGTGATATTGTGTACTTAAGTCAGAAAAACTCATTGGTACACGCCCGGATTCGAACCATGGCCCTATGGGGTTTTATAAATTTGAGACAGGTCCGTTGTGCTCTGGGCTACCACGACACTTTTAAAATTATTTACGACGTTGTTAATCAGATAGCAGATAGAACGTCAGACTTAAATAAATAACGATTAAAATTATTTGTGTATATATCCTATATTTTCATATGAGCAATTCTTGCATTTATATATATTATGTGTGTAGTATATATGTATAGATGCCATACTTTCTCTTACAATGTGCTGTTAGTCTAAATAAACCTCACAATATGTTTAAAAATAGTTGACGATATCTTTCTAGTGGAACAGGTGCAATTAGGTAATATTAAATATACATAATATTTATATTTGAAAATATCGACATATCGATAGATGTTGTGCAATACCTATGCTAAATTGTTTGATTGTAATTTTACACAATTGTTTTGTATCTTGCACATAATTGTTTAAAATAACAACTTATTTACTAAATAGAATATTTACCGTATACTATTAATGTATAACCAAGTAAATTTAGGATTGCTTTTTATAAAATAAGCATCTAGATAACAATATGTTATTGGCAGTACTTACATGTGAAATGTCTCTTTATTTGGATTATTATCATAAGTTACAGTGCAATCTAAAACAGAACACGACACTATTGTAATTCACAAGATTTAATTTATGTAATTCAGAACGATTAAAGCACAAAATAGGAAAGAAAAGCAAGACCTTATTTTGACAAGTCGCTAATGGAAACTAAATGTGTTCAAAGACGTTTTATGACAGATTTTATTGTGTTTCTTTCTCGCATGTAAGGTTTCCGCATGGGGTTTCCGCAAAGAGCTGGATGTCATTCGCACACTGTGTTCCTCTATAGCCAGCAACACTGAAATCAATAATCAATCAAATGAATTCAATGAAGGAAGTAAGGAAAGGAATGTCAATTATATCAACATTTAGAATTTTTTATATCCAACAGGACAAATCTGTGAAATCTTGATTTTGTTAAATTTTCTTTTTAAGAGAATCAAAGTTTAATTATGAAACCAGTTATAGATTTCGATGAATGCTTAAGGGATTCTCCTAAATTTAGGTAATGATTTTAATCAAAATATTACTTATTTTCTTTTCAAACAAAAGTGAAATCATTTTTATCTTTCTTTAAACGTCTTATTTACAGAGAACAACTAGAAAATGAAGAGGCTAGTATAGATGTATTAGAACAAAAACTCGACAAGGTATTGAAAGCATGCTCTGTTATGATAGAATCAGGAAAAACATATATGACTCATAGGGGGTAAGTGAAATAAATAAATGTCAATAAACAAAAGGTAAAGTACAGTTAGCACGCAAATAAACGTTGATGTATTTAATTAACATGATAGGTTAGAAAAATTCTTAAAATACAAGCTTTCAAAATTAATGACCTATTTAACTATTCTGTCGTCAAATGTACCTACAGCACAACAGTATCTTTGTTTCTGTGTTTTTTTATTTATTTATATGAAGCCGCATGTACAATTTACAATGTTACAATTTGTGTGAATTATTCAAGAACAAAGAGAATTATTCACTTAGGTTTTTTTGTGTGTTTTATGAATTTATTATTTAAACTTATTTAAATATTAACATATGTTATTTATATTTAACATAGACTGTTATTTTAATGGTTTTACCTAGTCTAAAAGTAGTTTTCTGCCACAATACTAGTACAATATACAGTAAAAATTAAAGTTTAGATAAGAATATTTTAGAGCTTGCCTTTATTTGATTTCAAACACTCCATATTACATAAATTAAAATGATTCAGTGTTCTCCTGTTTTCATTTCAGAACGTTTACTAATGCACTCTGGGATCTTAGTGCAAATTTCTCGGAAGATCCTCCTGTTATGGCTTCTTTAAATAGAATTATACATGCCTTACAAGAAATGAACAAATTTCATTCCATATTGTTAGATCAAGCTTCTAGAACTGTATTAAAGAATCTCACTGCATTTGTTAAAGTGTTAGTATATCTTTTATATACAAAATATGTATTTTGTTTGGTACATTAAAACATATGAAATCAATTTCAGTAATAATTTAGATGCTCGGGGAGGTTTCTACGTCACCATGCACTTAATTATATCATCCGTCGCGCCCTCATTATGACCAATGTGCCCTGTGTTTTGCTCTGTGCAACCACGAAGTCTTAGCCGTACAAACGGAAAGAATCCTGATGACTTAACCCTGGTGTCTTGAGAAAAAGTGAGGTGCTCATTATGGGACACAACTTGTATCAGCACTTTTGCTCCCTTCCACCTCAACTATACATGTGGCTGGGGCGGCCACTGAGTTCGCGCTCCATCTGAAAGAGCAAATACACAATCTTGGAACAATTTTATATCTTCATTCCTTTTGCTGTCGAGACGACGGACTGTTGGAGCCTTGAGGCCTAAAATTTAATTAGGAGCATCAGGCGCTGACTTTAGGAGAAGGGGTATGACCCCTGCTCTGGGTCGTTTCTAGCACAGAGGCTCGCCATAGCGATCCAACGCGGTAATACCGCGAGCGTTATGGGAACCGATGCGCCTGGTTCAGCAGGGACTGGCTATTGTTAGATCCTATAAGATATAATTAATAGAAATTTCAGTAAAAAATTAACTATCAATTCATGATTATTTTAATTGAATAATATAACAAGCACAATTTGTTTGTGCTTCAATCTAAGATGAAGAATGGAGATTTTATAACAACATTTAGACTTTTTTTAAATATCTCTACTCTAGTATGCCTTCTGTATCGACCTAAACTGAAATCAAACATAATGAACGAGCATAATATCTTGTGATTTTTGTTTTTGTAATATAAATTTATAAAGTAAATAGTGCTATGACATCAATTGTTACATAACTATGGGCTGTCATTGGTCATTTCAACATAGCATGCACTGCGTGATATCACAAGTGAGTCGTAAATAAACAAACTTTGATTTGTTATAAGTCTGGTAATAATCAGTGTTTATCCAAAATTCAAAAAGTGCAGTAATCACTTTGTTACACTCCGATGTGTCATTTAATATATGATACATAATTTTGTTGAAACAGATGCACTCATTCTGCAAAAGCATTAAAATCAGTAATGCATACAACTTTTAGCTGGTCACACACACAATAATAGCATAGATAAATTTTTCTCAATAAACAATAATTATGCATGCTTAATGGGGCCATTGATTCTTTTTATTCTAAAGAGAATATTGGCTTATTTATGGCAAAGTATATTTGTTCAGTAATAAAAAACACATTTTTCTTTTTAACCAATAAGTTTTACTATTGTATAGTGATATGGGCTATCTGTCCGGATATTATGGATGCACAAAAACTCTGATTTCACTAAACTTTATTTTATTATAGAACAAAATTACAAACCAGTTTAACAACAATTACCACAGGACCCAAATTATACTCTTATCTCACTTTATACTTCACAGTTAGTCGCACTTAACTTATTCGTAAACTGAACAACCGACGGCCCGTCATCTCACTTTTTATACCTTCACTACTCCTCTCCACTAATCAAGCATCGCGAATATTCCATTTCTCGATTATTTTATTTAATAATTCAACGTAATTATAGCGTGGGAATTTTTTCGAGCGCCGCGCACAGGCCGCCGGTACTAGCCAAAATGTGTTTTTACTTTTCGAAATATAGAGGCGCAATCCCTTTGTAAAGACCGTCTTTCAAATTCACTTTATAAATTCGTGAAATTTATTTTTTATCTCGATCTTTCTAATTTTATGAATGGCCGTGGGAACTTTTCGAGTATTTTCGATGACACGTCGACGTGCTTCTATAAATAGGCGTCACTATAGTAAAAAAGCAATGAAACATGAATGTTCAGTTATCTTTATAAACACTGTCTTTTTTATGTTGGGGCACATGAATATAGATAAAAGATATGATTTTTCTTTGAAGTAACATCTATTTAGTACCTAATAATGTTACGAATATTTCTACCGCGTGTTACAGTAACCAATAAAATAAATTAGCTTAAATGCAGTCACTTACTTCATTTGATCTATATTATTGTGCTATTTACTGCCGCGCCGGCGTCCACACGCTGGATGCAGACAACATTAACAAGTTGTTATTTCATAAGAAATATGTCGATTTCAATTTTAGATTTTTTTTATAAATTTTCAAAATATTTTTTTATTCATTATTTTCTTCATCAAATGAAAGATTATTTCAACTAGTGCAGTTATGCTAGGCAGACATAAAATTATATTATTTATAACATGTATGTTTGTATGGGCTGCCAATACCAAAGATCACTGCTAAGTGTGTAAGGCAAGAACGTATTTAGTGGTGTTCTTTGGTGTCAGGGCAGTGAATAAGATTGCTCTTGTAGAAGTGTTTCACTGTCATACTAGAACACATGCTTTTTAAATAGAAAAAAAAAAATAGGTAATATTGTCACAGTTGCTATAAAGTTAGCATGACTACCAGTTTTTTGAAAAACATGTCAATTTTGAATCCTGACGCTTTCCTTATGAACAGCAGGACAAAGTGCCAAAAGAGGGAATGGTCCCATTGTGTATCCTATCCTAAATAATAATTTATCATTGCCATTCATCATCACCTCATTATGACTATGTATCATTATATATTGAAAAATGATAATATTTGTTTACAGAGATATTAAAGGAGTGAAGGAAAGTAAACATTACTTTGAAAAAATTTCAAATGATCTGGATCTAGCTTTAAATCGTAATTCACAGGTAAACATTTGTATAATGTCATTATAAATCTAACATATATATTTACCTTTGACTTAGTAACCAAGCTGTGTCATTAATTCTTTGGAGAAAAATATTTAAATGTGAAAGAACTAATTAATAACAGAGTCCATGAATAATACCTAATGCCTAAAAAAAATTGGAAAGTGATGAAAAAAATCTCCTTTTATAGATATTTGAATTAAGTATTTTAAAATCATTATGATGTTGCTTTAACGGTTTTCCAAAGTTGGACCCCGTATATGACACATTTACATATATTTCACATTTGTTGTGACGTGATGAAAATACAAACCAACATGTTTTTTGTATAAACAATATTAGTAAGGATTTTATAATAATAACATTTTTAAAAGTAAAATTTTCTGCTGCTCAGGTATCTCGCAACAAGCAACAAGACGTGGAGGAAGTGGTGAATCTCCTTTCGGCTACCCGTTCTTGTTTTCGTCATACTGCTCTAGACTATGTCCACATTATAACTATGTTGCAAGCTAGGAAGCGACATGAAATATTGGCTACTGTAAGTTTAATTTTAAATGTGAAATTATATATGTATATGATTTCTTTTTACATTCTGATAATCGTTCATAATCATTCTGAAAAATAAAATATAATGAAATAAAAAGCATCATCTGTTGGTTCCTTAAAGGACTTACATTACAATATTTAATTTCAAAAAATTGTTTTCATTAGTTCCCAGGCTCGTTTTCAGTAATGTTTATTTTTCACCACTAGTGATGAAGGTAATTTTCAAAATGATGGCTCAGTCTTTGGTTTCGATAAAGTAATAAGAGATGTACGGTGCGCGAACATAAACATTTTTGAGAAATAATATGTACAGATATTGCATTAGCAAATAAACATAGCACAGGCTTAAACTTGTACTGCCTCAGTGTTTGATATATCTAAATGTATTTTCTAGCTATTCCAAGCAATATTATAGATTGTTCAATAAATAAATAAAAAAATTATGTAAAATGACAACTTATGTCTAAAGCATATTACAATTTAAAAAAACATGTAGATTAAAAAAAATACCTGAGATTAAATTGCTGTAATCCACTTAGTTTTTAAGACAGTGACTTGTAATGTCGTCACTAAAAAGAATAAAATATGCCACTCTTAAGTTTCTTGCAGTGTTCTTCTTATAAAGGTTGCGTAAGAACCTGCTTAGAGTTAAATTTGAGACGTTCAAAATTTCAAGTAGGACAGCAGTTGACAGATTTTAAAATTAAAGCTTTTTAATTTATTTATGTGCATTCTGTAAATAATTCAAAAGTGGCCATGAAACCGCCATATCTAAATGACCATATAGGTGATAGTTTTTATTTTAATAAATAATTCCTTTTCATAGTTCTTTGTTAGGAATCTGTAGTCAATGTCTTAAATTTTTTCTAAGTTCATCCGTCTGTCTATACATGTCAGAGGCATTCTATCGATTTGATAGTATTAGGACCACATGGCTGAAATATAGCACATTTATAGATATTTGTAACCCCTTTTCAGAAGTGTAGCAAGTAGAAAAAATATCTTGTGGTGTCTCCATTGGTTCATGGAGAGTGAGGGTCAAATATTTTTATTTTTTTACATTTTTCTTATTAATAATTAAATACTTAAAAATCAAAGGAGGTTTTTGGACGTTTCTTTAAAATTAGGCACAGCCTGCAAATATATGATTTTTGTTTATAAGATTTTCCTGTTCAGCTGGCTACAGAATTCTACCTTTTGCGTGCCTTAACACACACTTGATTGTTATTTTTAATGTTGTGTGTACATGCAAATTAATAAAATGAACTTATCTATAGTAACATAGCCACTTTGAATTTGGGCTATTCAATAATTACCCATAAATTTAACTTATTAGTTTTGTTACCTATAATAATTGTAACATTGAAAGTGAATTGATAATATTATCAAACCTTAATTTGTGTTGGACAATATCTTATCGGCAAAATAATGCGAAAATATTTGAACATCACTAGGTAACTGATAGTAAACAAATTTTATTACCACACCTACTGACTCATAGGCTCTAGCGTATTGTGAAAGAATTTAGTGTTAAAGTTTTACGACATGAATACAGTGAAGGACACTCTATGTATAGACTTCAAGATTGTGCGTTTTTAAGTACGAGCTGGCATAGTCGAATAACTAATATTGAATATGAGCTAGGGTTACGGAATCCGCATAGCAGAAGGTAGTGAATATGCGTAAAGTGCACTTCATACAGCTTTCAAGTTTTGAGTTAAAATAGAATGAGCAAGCACAGTTTCATAAGCCAAATTGCAATTATCTTTTTTTGTATCTTGTATTAATACGTAACTTTCACAGTTGACTGGGTCTTTACAATGGACAAAGGTGACTGGTCTTATAAGAAGTGCTTAAATTGATTTATGTGGTAAAGATTTACTAAGTGATTTTGTGAAGTTTTTTTTTTACAAATATTATTCTATTAGTCCTAATGTTAAAAAAAATAATATACTTTTGAATTATAAAAAAAGAAAAGGGTGTCAACCAATATTTAACTATTTATAAATATACATTTGAGTTGCTCGGCGGAATAGTGGTCTTAGCTTATTCAATATAATATGGAGATAATGAGCAATTAGTGGTTAAAAATTTTATCAGATTTTTCTTTTTTTTGTTTGATCAATTCCAAAATTAAACACTAATATTAAAAAGTAATATTAGTATATTAATGCAATCCATGTCATTTTAAAACTGAAAAATTAAAAAAAAGTTGCCTGTTGGCTAGGCTACTATACTACTGAAAAATAATATATTAATAATGTTATTCTTGGGCTAGGTTCTGGTGAAATACATGTTGCACTGGAGAGATATAAGGCAAAAGATTTGTGACTTGGGCCATTCTTTCGCTGAGCGATTCATTAGTTTAAGACTGATCTGACTAGTGGTCAGAGACACTGACTCTAGACACAAAGGTCGCGGGCTCAACCCGCGCCTGCAAAAAATATTTGTGTGCATGAACTTGTCTATTTGTTCCATGTTTGGGTGTAAAATATGTATACGGGATGTTTGGGTGAATGTAGTCTAAACTTATTGAATATGTAGAGCTTACACAGCGTAGAGTATACGAAAAGTTACATGTGAGCAGATGGCACAAACTAACAGTCACCGGGAAAAACATGTTTAAAGTTGTATTTTTATCATTTATCTTTTTTTGAAACTTTTTGTTTAGTTTGGTAAGCTCTACACGCTTATAAGTTTGGACTATGTTCATCCGAACACCCTATATATGTATGTATTACAATGATATTAAAAAATATAGGTCAGTTATCTAATAGCCATAATTACAGGCTGTGCTAGTTTGAAACTAGCTCACTGGGTGTGAGGTGTCCCTGATATTATTATACATTATTCTTTGAAATCCAATGCATAGTAATAATTTTTTAATAATCGGTAATAACAAAATTCTGTGTTATTATGAATCATGGCAATCACCGATAATAACAATGTCTTATCTTTTCAGTTCCTATCATATGTTCAAGCTTGTTGCACTTACTACCACCAAGGTGCTGATTTAACTGAGGATTTGGAGCCTTTTCTCAAGACAGTAGCTGAAGACGTATGAATTTTATTTATTCTCCTTTTGCATACTTTCCTTCATTCGTTTCAGTTGCTAAACGTCTACTGTCGTATATAGTCTCCTCCTAAAGTTTCAAAACAAACTTGTATAATTTACTGTATTATATTTTATTATTATAAAAAGACCTTTTATATTGCAATTTTATTTATTAAAATTCTTAATTATTAAAATTCAAATTATGCACTCATTTTTCAATCACAGTGTTCAGTAGTAATAATTTTCCTAGTAAGAATTAGTTCTTATTCACACAAGAAAAAATCTGCATAAATGTAACACCAGAATGAAATATGTATTTTATCACTACATAACATGTATTGATAAAATTAATAATTGTTTGTTGTAAGTAAGAGTTCGTCGAAATGTGCCTTTGGCACTGCAAATATATTGTCATAATGATTTTATTATAACGGTATTCTGCATAGCAAGGCCTATATAGAATATCATCAGGCTTTTATTATCTCTACAGAAGTCCTTCCTCAGTATACGACCTTAAGAGTCGTATTACAAAATCGCACTACGTCCATATGGCAACGCGCAGTCTGCCGGCCGAGGTGTTTCGTTGCGTCATTTATAGTTTATTTAAAAAATATTTGAGCAAATATTTAAATAATAAAAATGAGATAAAAATAAACTGGACTAAGTAACTACTGGACTTTACTTCTTATAAATTAGTTTGATAATATTCCATCTAAAATAACAGAAATAAAATATATTTCGATGCTTTGATTTCGGCAGATTTGCAATTTTTTATCATTTTGTATGAACATTTTATAATCTAATTAATACACTTTCAAAAACAGTCTACATTCGTAATGACAATATATTTTTCATTACTCATACTCGGAAAGTACGCTTGAAGTTACCTGATCAGTGGGATGAAAGTAATACTTTTCGTCCCTGGGAAACG
Organism: Luffia ferchaultella; assembly: GCA_949709985.1. Taxonomy (NCBI): domain Eukaryota; kingdom Metazoa; phylum Arthropoda; class Insecta; order Lepidoptera; family Psychidae; genus Luffia; species Luffia ferchaultella. Next base: position 14,329,794 of record OX453253.1, on the reverse strand, counting down.
ATTTTCCCTGCTGTCAAATAAATTTAAAAAGAAAGCTATGCAAGCCATGTTCCAACTTTTTATACAACTCTATGAAATCGCGGCGTAAAATTGTGATTAAAAAATATTATTAACAATTTTGTAGTATGATTTTATACTTATAATTTACTTTTAACTAAATTAACGTTTAATTTATATAAATTTTAAATATTTACCATCATCACTTATAAAAAATACTGGCTGGGTAGAATGCCACAGAAAAAAAAAACATAAAAAAGGCGAGAAAACGGCAATCCGATCTTCAGTTGTTTTGTTAAGTGCTCATTAGTTACGTATACAGATATTTCTATAAAATGAGTTCATCAGATTCAGATGTGGATTTTTTTTACTTTCCTCATATAATAAAAAGCAGTATGTTTACCTCGTGTGAAAGACCTGTTTAAGTACTCGAACTATTGGCACCCTCGCTACGCTCGTGCGCCAAACCAACTCGTGCTTAAATAGATCCCTTTCACCCCTTGTGTAACAATCTACTATTATTTAACATTTTTACCCATTCTTCATAAGTAAAAATTAAAATTCCTAAAAAGCATATCAGGAAGTAAATATTTTACCAACAAGAATTAAACTTTCATGTGTGTGCGTCGCAGGAAAATTTGATAATGCGAATTTTCGCGACCACCCTAGTGATATTGCAAAAACATGGATAATTAGACAATGGTGAAAACATTTCTCAATCTTACTGGAAAAAGTTAAGTTTTTTGCAAAAACACGAGTCGCTCTAGTGATACTGCGAAACGTAACGTTAGCTATTATGAAATAAGAACGCTTATTGGTCGGTCGGAGCGCCTAAAACGAGACCTCCTCTGATTGGTTAACGTTTTAAATGTCAATCATTCACGCGCGTTGTTTTGTTTTTTTTTTTTTTGTTTTTGAGAGCAACTCCACAGTCTTTTGTTTTAAATGTGGGTAAACGTGTGTGAAAGTTTCTAAAAATCGATATTGTTATTTCTAACCCTTTATAACTCTATGATCTAATACTTGAAATCTCACAGGGTAAAACTAGGAAGCAATCAGAATTATATTTGGTCAGTAAGCAAAAATCTAGCCAGTCAGAGTAAAGGATATTCAATGTTACTAGACCGACTCGCGTTTTTGCAAAAAACCTATCTTTTTCCAGTAAGACATGCAAATGTTTTCACCGTTGTTGTGATGTATACGTCATTATTATTATTATTACTGTCTAATTATCCGTGATTTTGCAGTATACTTAGGGTTTTCACGAAAATACGAATTATCTAATCTTCCTACGACATATACAAAATATACAAAAGGAAATATTTCCAAACATTGTTCTACATATATGTTTTTTAATATTATATTAATTATTATACTTCTATTTGTGTACATCTCTTATAGGTGTCAAAAATGAGAAGTGACACGAAAATACTTGACAAAGAAATGGAGAATCGTCATACTGTAGTAAATAGCCGTGATACAGTTCTGCCCAGCTGTAAGACAGAAAATGATGCTGACGGAAAAGATACTCTACCCAGTACGCCATCACTAAAGAGCTTGCCAAGAATGCAAGGATATCTATTCAAAAGGACTTCCAACGCTTTCAAGACATGGAATCGAAGATGGTTCTATTTGTATGATAATCGTCTGGTTTATAGGTGAGTTACTTTTGTTAATTTTTTTAGTGTGTTTTAAGCTTTTTGTAATCCGATGAGGAACCACTCTGAAGTCGAAGCGAGTAACGTCGCATTAAAAATAATGAGTATCAGAGGGTCGAGAGCGGGCCATGCACATGCGCAAAACGTACACGCGTCAACTTTAGAGTGAACTAAACGTTTGGCGCAAACTGTATATGTGCCATATTTACTATACGCGCCACCAAAGTAAAAGGCTCTCAAGTTAGCACCAGATACTTGCGCAAACACCAAAAATATAGGCAAGGGGCGATGAGGGCAGTTAGCGCGGCGAGACGGGTCGGCCACGATAGCAGTGACCCTACTCTGACTTTTCACGACACCGAAGTAGCGCCGAATACGTTCCGTTTAAAAAATCCGGTCGCTAGGACTATGGGCGAGAGTACGGATTTTTGAAATGGCGCGTATTCGGCGATAACTCGACACTGCCTTAATTTACCAGAGTACAACCGCAGGTCGCGTCCCTCGCACCCCGCGCTGTCAATGTACAGTCGACGTACATCACTCTCTGAATCACTTTCGTAATTTTAACCCGCACCGCGTCAGTTATTATTAATTATATTCTGTTACCGTTGTTTTTGTGAATTTATTATGATCGTTAATTAACATTGTTAAGTGTTTTGTTACATTGTGTTAGATAATAATAATAATAATAATACCGTACACATCACAACAACGTCTAGGCCCCAAACTAAGCATTGGCTTGTGTTTTGGGTACCAAGCGAAGACACCAAATACATATAACAACCAAGACCCGGTACCAGTATCAATATTCGTCATATAAATACTGACCCGACCTGGGATTCGTACCCGGGACCTCCAGCTTCGTAGGCAGGTTCGCTACCCACTAGGCTAAGCGGTCGTCTAAGATATACATTGAATACAGGCCATTGTAAAAAACTATATATATGACATTGACAGAATTACGAATAGTGTAATAAAACTATACAGACAAGTCAACCTTATAAACCACGCTTTGACAGGGAGTAGCATTCGCCAAGGCTATGTAGTGACACTACATAACTACGTCTCTTGTGAGCGGTCAGTTGGAAGCACGTCGAAAGCCATTAAATTGTCAATTTTGAACGAGCCAATGAAAACTAGCCGACCTCTCCCCGCACCCCGCCACTTTTTGGCGATTTCGTTTTCGTACTGACGTTTATTAAAGCGTGGTCTATAGGTTGACTGGTCTGTGTAAAACTAAGACAAAATATTTTAATTGATTTATTTAATTACCTAATAATAAATACAACAGAATTGCGATGAGGATAAATATCAAAAAGCAATAAAAATATAGAATATAACGAACACCGGTCGTGTCCCAAACTAGCTTGGACCTAATTTTTAGGGTATTATTGGTATAAATATAATAATTGGTAGATTTGATAAGAATAGGTGCAATAAAAATAATCATATATTAATATTTTCGATACAAAGTCAGAAATAATAAATATCTTGTAGGTACTGAATTGTAGTGATGTTTATGATTAAATAAATAGATTATTTTTTTGTAAAGTAGTCCAATTTTATTTCAAGAACCCTTTTCATTTATTATTGTACATTATTTTACGGGAATTTTATTCTTTATTCGGGATTTTATTTCATAAGGAGCGGGATAAATGTGCACTTTGATTGGCGACAGGCAGCACTCAATCACAACGAAAATAAAATAAAATTCTCTTGAAGTTTTTAGTTTATACAGGTATACTTCCTAAACGTATTTGTTCATTTATCATACTTTGAGGTCCTATTTATGCAGGTAAAGCACGAATGAAATGAAACTGCAGTTCCTTATTGCTTATTTTGATTGTCCCACTATATTTAAACAAACGGAACGGTAATGTTTTTATGACGTAATATCTGTTTTTTTTTTGCCCCTGTAAATGATATTGAAGGCGGCAACCTTTTTAAAGTAAATAAAACTCAGATACTTCTTTTTTGGGGTCTGTGTTTTTTTTAAATTTTATTCTCACCCCTTGCAAATATTTTTAATACCAGAGTCAAAAAACGAACTAATGAGAAAATTTGTATTAAAGTGGTCACACTGCAGTTAATCAACACCCAATATATCCACGTTCCGTTTCGTTCACAGAATTATTACCTACACAAACAATTTAATTTACATGAATGTTTTTTTAAAATTTTTTGGCTTTTATTTTTTACAGTGATAACTTAATTAAACTAAGTGATTTTTAAGCTATTTTTTGTATATGAGTAATACGTATACTTTAAAAAAAATCGAGGTCCATTTTGACCATCATTGTTTACGAAGAAAAAGTTGTTTTACTTTAATCGTTAATTTATCGCAAATTTTTTGAAATATGTTGTATGTCTATTTATTAGACTTATTATGAGCAGTTAAGATTGACGATATATACTTATAAAGTTAAACGATTTCTGAAGTTTAAAATAATAAAATATTATATTTGTTTTATTTAATTGATACTTTCGACTGTATCTGCGCGACTTCGTGCGTACCCAACTTCAAGCGGCCTTTTAGATAGGTGGCGCGTATAGTAACTCTTGAACATTCTGAATGATTTGAAAATAATTTTTAATACTAGCAATTAGTATGAAATTACTACTAAAATTATCACAACTACGTAGGGTCAAACATATTACCATCTAAGTTAAGGGAACGTTCCCATGTTACGTGACCCATTTTTCACAATTGTTTATCCCCTTCCCCCTCTCGGTGACCACCCGTAGTATATGCCAAGACCCCCTCCCCCTTGTATTTTTCACATAGTAATTCATAAATATGGTTTTAAATCATATTTTGCAAACAGAAAGTTTAGAAAATCATTTAGTTTATACTTCTAGTGCATTCCTTCAATTAAAAGTAGGAAATATATGTAAAAACGTGTCTATAGTAAAAACATATTCTAACCGCAACTTAATTTACCAAAATAAGTCTTTTTGTCTGTTATCCAGAATTATTTTCTTAAAAGAGATTGACTACGTACCGAAAACCTTAGTCCCTCCCCCCGTCCCTGTGACTAAGCGTAGTATTTTGAAGACCCCCTCCACCCCTAAACGGGTCACGTAGTTCGTTCCTTAACCTAGTTGATACCTCATCAACCCTGAACAAACCTGGGTTCTGGCAATTGGTACCTTATCTTATGCGTGACTCGAAACGCACTTGAGCTAGTCGCGGATACAGGAAAGGCAACAACTCATGATTCTAGCAATGTATTTTGACCAATTTTAAACAAACAAATTAAAATTTCGTGATAGCTGAGAGGTAACGACCCCGCTTCTTGTGTAAAAGGCCGATCGAATCCCAGGGCATATACCAATAAGTTTTTCTAACTTATGTACATAACTAATACTGGCTCTGTGCCTCAGAGAGCACGTTAAGCCGTCGATCCTGGTTGCCGTCAATAGATGGCAGTCGTTACAAACCACCAACCCGTACTGAAGCAGTTAAGCTCGAAGCCCCCACATCCCGAGGGGAGGCCTAAGCCTCTGCAGTGGGGTATTAATGGGCTGATGGCATGGAGTAAATTAAAATTCTATCAATTTGAAACGAAATCGTTTAGGGGTAGGCCCCTAAACGAAATCTCGTCTCAACTTTCGACTAGACCGATATTTTCTACTGAAGAGTTGCTCTCATGTGTCAAGTTAGAGGTAAATATATAGGTAGAGGTAAATATATAGAATTGATGATACTTGATAAAGGCTTCCTAATGAACACCTTGTGCCTGTTTTGTGTGGTTTGAATATCATACTGGACAGAAAGTGTTTTAGCTATTGCATTACCACTTTCGATTCCTGCAGAAGCCATACAGGTGTTATGTTTCAACACTGTCTATTTATTGGTTAACATTTTTTGAATACTTGTATTAGATGTGAAATTTCTTAAAAACAAATGTTTTAGAAAACGGACGGGTGAGCTAAATGTGACCGTCATGGAAGAAGACTTGAGGCTGTGCACCGTGAAACCAGTGTTAGAAGGAGAGAGACGTTTCTGTTTTGAAGTTCTTTCACCTTCTAAGTAAGTATTTTAGAATACATTGGTATTACTTATCAACATATCTGTAAATGTGTACAATTTTCTCATTCAATAGATCAACATTGTCAAAATAGTATTTTAGTCAGTTCTCTATATTAAAGGCACCTGAGTAATTACCCAAACTTCTTTGCGAAAAAAGCATTCCCTTATATTTGCAAATTTGCTTCCTAAACTTGACTCAACACCCCACAGCAATATTTCTTACTCATTAACATATACCTCTCATATTTTCCGACTGTTAAGGTTGACACACTTCTTGAAATTTTTTATTATAAATAGTAATAATATTTATTTAGTAATAATATCAGAACAAATAGACATGTTCATGCCCAGAAATATTTGTCCCGTATATAGCATCAGTACCCATGAACTATCCAAATATACTATCCGACCAAATTGCTAATATAGGGCTGGGTTCACACGTATTCACTCCTTTCTACCCTTGCCAGATTTAGTGGAGGTGCTCGCGCCTATTTCTGTGCTGAGTGAAGTTGATATTTTTTGACAGTTCTATTAGCGGGCTGATGGTTAATAGATTCGTTACACACTATATATGTAAACTTACGTTACAGGAGTCACATGTTACAAGCGGACTCAGAAGAAATGCTCACGTGCTGGATAGCGGCATTGCAGAACGGGATCAGGTCGGCGATTCAGCAGGGCAGAGACCATCATGAGACGCGCACTCTAGCCGAAAATTCCACCGATTCGAGGCTGCCACACACGGCGCTTAGAAAATATAGGTTATTTTTTCATTAAATAAAATATAGGAAGTTGATTTGTTGAATGCCATAGTAGGTATATGTCGTAGGATGATTTGATAATTCGAATTATCGCGGAAATTCTAGGGATATTGCGAAAACACGGATAATTAGACAATGGTGATTATATTTTTCAATCTTACTGAAAAAAAGTGTTTTCGCGAAAACGCGAGTCGCCTTAGTAATATTGACCATTTTTAACGCTGATTGGCTTGATTTTTGCTTGCTGGCCAGCTCTTACTCTGATTGGTTCCTATCTTGTCTAATGTATCTTTGAGGCACTTTGAGGTATTATATCATAGAGTTATAAAAGGTATAATTTTCGTAATAATTCGAATTACCCAATCATCCTACAACACATACAACATTGAATACTACAATAAATCCAATGGACACAATAGGGAATATACATAATAATAATAATTTTCAATTAACTAAGTTACTCTAATATGAAAAAGAATTTCGGTTATGATTTTGATAGCAAAATCAAGATGAAAGATTTAGAGATTAGACAGACCATGATATTTATACATCACTATGAACTACTATGAACCAGACATATTATTTTTGTTTGTTTTAAACATTTTATTAAATTACATGGAATGTGATTTTAGAATATTTGCTTTTCCAGTATGAATTTTACATGAATGTCAAACTGAGTCCTATTTCACAGAATATTCGAAACATTAAGTGACATATATTTTTTTATCTCACATTTTTGAAGTCTCGATGCGTTATCTCTATGTACATATAGTACATCCATAGGGGGGTTATGATTTAGTACAGTTACAATTAAACTATGGCGGCTCCGAATGTAGGCACATGTCGCATCGCGGTAACCAATTTTAGGTGTAACGGGACGCAGTGGAGCGAGGGGTATATGACTGTACCTGCGCATGCACGCTTATAGCGTTGTATTCAGATCCGCCAGAAAGTTTGACGCGATCATGTTTAATAATGAAAAAAAAAGAAATACGTTTTTATTTAGTTTTGAATCTTCATAACCATTAATGCATATTTCTTATACCTGAAGATCTACCATTGTCCACATTAATTTGTTTTTACTGCAGTGCTCCTAAAAATATCAATGTGATGATAGCCTATGTGTTGAACGACAATTTTGTCTATTCAAGTGTGATACTTATGTGAAATATTTTCTTTTACTTAAATACTGTTAACAAAGCTAACAAGTATTAGATTAATAAATATCTAAATATTTATAATAAAACACCAAATAAAGATTAAAAATTGTAAAAAATTACCGATCGAAAATATTATCAATCCGTCGGTCAGCCGATTGTCCTTACCATGATTGTACACCAAACAATATTGAATTCATATGTCGTTGCTCAATTTTTTCACATCCGTAAAACAAAAGGAGCTTTAAAAATTATTTGTAATTGCAATATAACTTACTGAAATTCAGTTTAGATTTTTATCATGTCTCTTTGGCTTTCCTTTAGATAGCATTAACTTTGATTGTCAATTGACCTCAGGATATGGGAGCAACTATTGAATATTCCCGGCAACAACAACTGCTGCGACTGCGGCGGTGCCAACCCGCGCTGGGCCAGTATCAACTTGGGTATCACGTTGTGTATAGGTCTGTATTTTATATTGATAAATTTAATACAGTAACTGAATGAAATATGATAAAAGGCGGAAGGAAGCTGGGCATGTGAAAGAGCGTGTATCAGGTTTGTTATTATTGTTATGGTAATCATGAAAGAGATACTAAAAGAGAGTAAATAAAGTGAATGTGGCCTTAGGCTCTGTTTTTGATAGTAAATAAATTTCGCGTCCCTTGCGTATGAACATCTTTTATGAATATTTAGGAAGTAACGCTATATGAAAAAAGCCGTCAGCAGTGAAAAAATAATACTTCGTAACCCATTTCCTTCCTTGAAAACTTGAGACTTTCAAATCATCTGTTTTGATAATAGCTCATAGCTCCAAACGGTCTTCACTACTAATTGGAAAGCAATTTATATGGATACAGTATTAACTCTTATCAAATTAAATAAGTGATTTACCTTCAGCATTTCATGCATATTATAATTGCCCTCTACACTATGCAATTTAAGTTTATGTTTTACGAGTTATGACGAAAGGAAAACTATCGCGAGGTCGGGCAGCCGGGGTTCCACACCAACGCGACACGCGTGATGTAAAATTAGGCAGGAGTTATCAATGTTGTATACAAAAAAATATTGTAGTTTGTTTTTATGTATTTAGTCTTTACTTTTTCAAATATTTTAGAATTGGAAATAAAATACATTAAAAACACTCCAAGTAGGATGAACTTACGTTACATTTAAATCTAATTGAATCCAATCCATATGTTTGACGCAACAAGCTGATAGGACACTAACGACAGAAAAAAACACTACGGCTTATATGCTTGCTACCAGTGCGAAGCCGGGACGGGTTGCTTGTATATTTACATATTATTTTTACTGATTTCATAACAGACTTGGACAACCACAAGTAAAAACCTGAAACGGTTATTATTTTTTAATTCCTGATGGTTTTTTTGAGATGGATATAGCTTCCAAAATTTTCGTAAACAGATAGAAATATGGGCACATTTAATGATTATGATGATAATGGCTTTTTAAGTTGGGTATAGCAGAGGAAAGATTAATCAGTGGAAATATTATATTCACCTTATAAATTAGAGTGAGTTTGAAAGACAAGAAAGAATTGTGATGCCAGAGAATGGTATGTTTTCTACGAAGTGAAGATGTGTTAACTAAATAAAGATATGTTGATAGGTTAGCTATAGGGAAAGGATGAATGAGAAAGTGAGAAATTTGTATGATGGAAGGATCAGTGAAGGACGCCCTAAAATTTAGACTGAACAGACGAAATATTAAAAAGGGACATATTTTAAAGTTGCGCTAGCCGCTCAGTTCCTCATGGTGAAAGCTGGTAGGTTACTATTTTATTAGCGCAGGCTGAAAACCCGGTTGGTGATCAATGTCTCAAATTTGGCTAAGTTTATAATAAAAGAAAAATTTTAAAAATAATATTCTGAAAATTATTAATAATATTATATTAAAACTAACTTATAGGTACATCACAACAACGTCCAGGCCCCAAACTAGGCATTAGCTTGTGTTTTGAGTACCATTAGTTTCGAATTATATGTTTTGCAGCACAAATTTTAGCATAACTTTGTATGTATATAAATTATATGAGATATATGAAAACTACAAAGTATTTTTGACATAGTTTAGTTAATGACATTTTCGAATAACCTTAGTTTGTTTAAATCATAAAAGTACGAATTGACTAGAAGCTCTCTTCTGCGTTTACCGTCTAACCACTCATACTAGCTCGTGTAAGATGGCCAGTTTTAGTCCGAGTTTCAGTGCGCAAGGTCCCCACGTGCCGTTCTTGACCCCCGAGGAATCCCCGCTAACCCCGCAAAATTGCGTAATATCACTTCGATACTGTGAATTGACATTTATGACTCTTAAAACCAGACTCTGCTGTCCAATTAATTTAGTCTATGGTTTAAGAAAAACATTGTGCGTCTCACGACAATATTTTCTAACCGTTTTTCATGGCGTGTAGCAAGAATAGATGGTCTATTGATTACGCACTGTATTGCTCATTTGGATTCATACTACATACATACATATGGAACTGCAATGATTTTAGGCCACTCCCCCGGCGCAGCTTCAGTTAATCGAGATCATACCCTTAAGCAATCAAAATTTACAAGCCTTTGTAAAACTATTAATGAAGTGGATACCATATCATACCATCGGCCCATTGATACCCCACTGCAGGGGCTTAGGCCTCCTCTCGGTATGAGGGGACTTGGAACTTAATCCACCACGCTGCTGCAATGGATTTTAACCGGAACCGACGGCTTAACATGCTCTCCGAGGCACAGAATCAGTGATAGTTATGTACATAAATTAGAAAAAACTCATCGGTACATGTCCTGGGATTCGAACCACAGCCTTCTGAACAAGAAGCGAACTCGCTACCACTCGGCTAACACGACGACGATGTTAAAGTGAATGGATATCTGTAATGTATGTAAAATTGTAATCACATTTTTTCAGAATGTTCAGGCATCCATCGGTCTTTGGGCGTCCATCACAGCAAAGTGCGGTCACTCACTTTAGACGATTGGGAGCCTGAGGTCATAAAAGTGATGGCAGAACTCGGCAACGACATTGTCAATAAAATATATTTAGCTAACGCGGAAGGCACTGGCATAACGAGAGCCACGCCTGACTGTGACACGTTAGTATAGTTTTTTAATTTTCACCAAATACTTAATACTATGCTAATGCTATTTTACTATTTTTAACTTCCCGCTATCCAACGGAAGTTATTGATTTGGGTCAGATTTTCGAAATTCGAGTTTTCATCAGATCTTCACGTTTTGAGGTCCTGGGAAACCATTCTGACCATTTTCGGCTGGACACCCATATGTGTGTATGTAACTTTTTTATGTCATACAATATTTTGAGAACAGATTGACCGATCAAAACCCACGATACCGCGTTTGAAAGGATTCATCGAGACTTAGAGCTGATTAGATTTTGAGGTCGATCGGTCGAGCTAGAGTCGACCCGGTACCAGTATCAATATTCATCATATAGATACTGACCCGACCAGGGATTCGAACCCGGGACCTTCAGCTTCGTAGGCAGGGTCGCTACCCACCAGGCTAAGCGGCCGTCTTAATATGTTTGTTTAATATGTTGTATAATAAAATGTTTAATATTAGTCAAATACCCTATTATGTAATGCTTAGTTGAAAATTTTATGTTTATTTATTTATTTAAAATATTCATTGACATACCTTGATTTGTGTCCAGTGGCGTAAAAATTAAAAAAAAAAATATTTACACTAACAACGGAGATGTAATATTTTTCTATGACAATATGAGACAACGAAGATAATACCAATTCTGTGATACAAAATATCGACAAGTTTTCAGTATTGTTACTGCTCTAAATATGCAGTATGCTGTGAATTACGTGTGACGCTGTTTTGCACTTTGCCCCAGCCATCCAGTATAGGTCATATGCAACTTTTTAAGCTTGTACAATGTTAACTATAAAACGTTGCACTAAAAATTACAGAAGATGGGAAAATGCGCGTCCGGTGTGGGTCTGTGGAGGCGCCCGAATCTATAATCTATGACGTAACATTACACATGCTCTTGCGTCTTTAAAATGATGGACAGTTTAAACATACACATTTATATACAATCATTTAATCTTTTCCCTAGGAATTATTAAGATTTTTCTTGTATAAATATTTTTGTCATTTCAATAGATGTGCAGTTTAGTATATAGAAAGAAATAAGTTACGCATATTGCTTATGTGATATATTTAATATACTAAAATAAATTATATTGAATCAGGTCTGTACGCGAAACATGGATCCGTGCAAAGTACGTGTCATTGCTGTTCGTGAAGGAGCTTGTGGGCGGTATCTCGGTTGAATCGCCGCAGCGAGATCGCCGGCGTTGGTCTGTGCGACGCACGCGCCGACGCTGCGTGTGAGTAATCGCGACACCATATTTTTTTACACTGAATATTAAAGCGATGGCAAGTAATACAATAAACATCTTGCGATCGAAAATGATCAAAGCTTCTGCTGTTTTGCGGGCAGATTATAAAAGAAACAACCAGAAATACAATATCAATTGGTGTTGTCTAGTACAGGAAACGAAATGAACGCAGATATATGAAAATAGAAATTATTTTCGTGTCAAACAACACAATATTTGAAATTTTAAAATTATCGATTTGTGCTAATTTTGAATATATATTTGACTTTATTATACACGTTAATAACTAAGTATTTAATTCATGACTGCAGCTTAAAATGTTCTGCAACCTTGAATATTTGTTGTTATAATTTAACTCAATTGGTTGGTTTTCCTCTAAGAGCAGGTTTAAAGTCCATCATCAAGTCTAATACAGTGTACGTTCATACACACGAGTAATTTAATCCAAACAAGTTATTGCATACAGATTTATTACAATTAGTAAATTCGTAATTTAAACAACGTTAACAACACAGGCAGAGAGTAAGAATTGTGGTCATCTCGGCGTCTAACTTACGAATGAATCTGCATTCGTCTGTCTCCTTCGGTGGCACGAAACTCGATCGGGTATTCCCCATATTCTTTACGCATTTTTGTCATCTAATAAAGGGATCATAATTCCTTTACAATAATACTATAAAGACTAAGGCTCAACAAATTTCATAAAGGCATTTTTTTCTGTTTTTTGAGAACTAATTTTTTTTCTATTAAGAAAGTTAGGTAAACAAAGGTAGACGGGACGGGGGGTGAATTTGAATTTGAATTTGGAGGGGCCAAGTCCAGAGTGTACAGAGATCGGCAAAAACTTTATTAAGATAACCCCTGTAGCATCGAAATAGTTTCTTGTACACAGTATGAGGTCTTGTGTTATCGTGAAGCAAGAATGGTGAAGATTGCTTGCCCAGTCGGAACTGTTGTTTTTAATTTTGCTAATTTGGCGCAAATAGGTCTGTATTGTGCGTATGTTAATTTCAAAAAATGCTGCTGATTATGGACATAGAGATTAATATGTATTAACTTCCATCATGGATTGCAATTCTTTATTGTTGGTTTTACTGGCTTGCCTACTTGGGTCATTTTGTTAGACGAAATTTTCACTCCGAAAGCGTTTTACCTAAAAACAGTTTGTCTATTAGTATTTTTTTTTTCCAAACACAACATTGACAACACGGGCTGTATCTGCTGCATTAGTGCATTAGTTTGTCAAAACAATTCAGGGTCAATTATTAAATATTTGCTTTAGTTAGCTATTGTTTTGCTGATTTTAAATTTAGAGCACAGTGGCTTATATTTAACAAAAGTCCCAGACAAAAAACTTTCATCATATAGTTTTATTTTCATTCAAAGTGGCCAGTAGATAGAAAGGCAATTTCATATTTAAACCAATAGGATTCATTACTATAATTATATTTCTGTTCAGTAAATTACGTTCTACAAAGGGTTGTTTCATTGAACTCGAATGTCGCTCTGAGGCCTTACAGAAAAGTCTTCCAGTTTGTGAAATATACTGAGTATAAAATTTTATTATTTACGGCTTGTTTAGTTTACTGTATCAACGAATTCCTTATAACTTTAATGTCGAGTGTCGCTTTTGGATTGTATCACCATTTTGTTTTCTTAAACATTTGTTTTGGATCATCACCATTAAAAAAATTAATTGCGTTACTACATTGTCAGCAGGCGCCGTACATCGCCCTCTATCCCCGAAACGATAAGCGATGAGAAAAGCGACGTGAACAGCAACACTAGCAGTGAGTTTATATTGATATTCGATAAATACTTAGGCTATACCATAAGAATAGACCATAAGTAGAATCGACATTGACGTCACATTGCCCGCCCGCCGAACGCCCCGTCTTTCTCTTTGACTATCAGCATATCAGCAAAGCGTTTATCGCTTTATTCGGTCACGCGCGCCATAAGAAAAATCCGGCCAAGTGCCGATCGAACTCACGCTTTTAAGGGTTCCGTACAGTTATAAATGTATTAGCGTGTTTATCGCTACTCACCGCCAGGTAGCACGTAAACGCATATTACAATTTAAAAACTATTTAAATTTTAACTGTAATACTATAAATTGACAATTTTAGAATTTTTTTTTGCTTGTGCTGTGAGAAATACCCTATAGGTTCTGATGCGTGAGTTTACAAGTATCAAAATATGTGACATAAATGACGGTACCTTGTGATTATGTTGATTTAGAAACTCGAATTTTTACACCTCCAAGAGAGCATATACTTTAGTATTTTATATTAATTTCAACTTCACAACTCTGTCGTACCTGAGAAAAGAGGTTTTAACAGACGGACGAACAAACAAAAATATTTATTTTCTAAGGTATATAAAGTATACATATATATTATTATATGCTTGAAATATTTTGACTTTAGAACCGAGAAATAACTAAATCGAGAGTAAATATTAGTGTTCTTATAAGAGCCACTACTGCTTTTGATGCTTTTCGCTTGCATCGCTTGTGCGCGGAACGGGCAAGTGATGTTACCAATCAGAGATGTCACATTGCAAAACTTAGAATAGGGTGTGTTAAGCCGTTTGCGTACTTCACGCGAATTGTTTGTTAAGTTATCCAGCGGGAGTGACCGCCGTTGTACAGTAACGTAACCGAAATATACCCACGTGTAACACATTTAGTATTAATTGCACCTTTTTTCTCACTATATTAAGTATCTGAAATAACTCAGTCAGGTGAAGGATTTAAATACATATAATTTTACAGCATCAGAAGCAGATAAGTCATCAAGTGGCAGTCCAGTGCTGATAATCGGCAAAGACCTGACTTCAGTGCGCGGCGTCGATTTAAGTTTACCGAGTGACCAGGATTCCACTGAAGGCGAGGAGGTCGATGATGTACATGATACAAGTATGTTGTATTTGCTAATATAAACCGAATGTCGTAATTTCTTTGATATTGTTTATGTTTTCTTTGATATTTAAAAAAAAAAAATGTAGGCAACGTAAACTATCAAATGGTGTTGTCATCTCATAGTGATATCTTTAGAAGGATCCGAAAATATGATTTTTCTTTCAATCAAAGACGTGCATAAATTCAAAATTGACCGAATTAACGCGAATGGTATTTTATATGTAGTCATGTAGAGTCAAATATGATTTGTCTGTGTTTGTGCTTTGCAAAACGAAATGAGTTTGCAACATTTTCAATTTTTAACAACTAAAGTGGTTAATTTTCGGCAGCATTGTTTCATATGAAAACTATTACAAATTAAACTTTGAATGGTAGAAAGCTCCTCAATAATGTCTTATTCGAGAATACTTATAAAATAACATTGGCAATAGCTATTTTAATATTGAATTATGAATAAATACGGAAGATTATTCTACAAAGACCAACCAAAATAATTGTTATGTTTTTTATATTTTTAATCTTACAAGTCGATCTAGCCCTCATAATACGCAAAAATCTGCTCTATAACAAATGGAGCAAATACATGGCGAATCCAACTCGAAGATTTCCCAGACCTCCGACTATACTCATAAAAATTATCAATTGTATCATTAGGTGAGGACATGTCGTCGTTGTCCCCGCAGACTGTGTTGTACCGCGCAGCTGAGGCACATAACCTGCCGGTAATGATGGCGGCGCTGGCGAGTGGAGCTGATGTTAACGAAACGTCCTATGCCCATCGGCACCGTACGCCGCTACACGCGGCCGTACTCAGTGTTAGTACAGAATATTGTTTTACTTGTATAAAGACTAGAAAAAAATTATAGGTGCTACAGACAGGTATTATTCTGATAGAGAAGAACAACGAAAATTATGAGACAATTAAAAAAAAAAAAAAAGTACTTGTATGTTGACAGCCATCCAGGGTTGCATAAAACAAATCAATGTTTTGTTTCACTTCTACCATCTCGCCCTAGACACATTTTTTTTTTCAAACTTGAACACTTTTTTCTTACCACAATAAGCATTGACTGACCGATTGGCCGAATGGTTAGAGACCCTAACTGCGAAGCCAATGGTCGCAGGTTCGATTCCCGCCTGGGACAAATCTTTGTGCACATAAACATGTCTATTTGTTTCGTGTCTGATATAAGAGTATATATTATTATAAAATATAATACATGTATATATTACAAAAAATATTTAAGTATGTATATCAGTTGACTAGTACTCGTACCCCATAATATGAGCATAATACTTGCTTACTTTGGGACTAGATGGCGCTGTGTGGGTTGGCCCAGGTATTATTATTATTGAAATGGTCGCGTCTGCTCCGTCGCCGGAGCGTCGAATGCTCGCTATTGAACGCGCTGGAACAGAATATTGTTTATATAATACAGGTAAAGCAATGGTTATTGATTGGTTAAGTTCCTTAGTCACATGCAACATATATAAATTGCAGGGATCTGTGATGGCTTGCTCGTATCTCCTGGTGAATGGCAGTAAATACAACGTCCAAGACGAGGATGGGAAGACGCCATTACATCTTGCTACTGAAGCTGGTCACACTGCGCAAGTAAATAACATTATTTTAACGCCGCTTTATATACAGTCAAAAACTGTTATGTTAATGTTTTGTATGAATTTGTTTTAATATTATTTAAATAAAAAAGACAGCGTTTTGACATGGAATTAAATTTCTGTTGCCGTTATATACGAAAAGTAGTGGGGAGGTATACGGTGAAAAAGTTGAGTGTTACCAAAATGTGTTCCGCGAAAACGCGTACGTCTCTGTACGTATCGCGCGTTCATGCGTGGTACTTATGTCGATCGAATAAGCAAGGTTGTTCACTTACAGTACCATAGGAAAACATTTCACTTGCTGTGATACGTCACCAGTGCTGTGACATCAAAATTGTGTCGTTTTCTATGGAAATTTCTTGACTGTCACACGTATAATTGAAGTGTCGAATTTCATCTTTATCTTGATTTACGTTAGGGAAAAATTCGATTCCATTTTCGGTAGGTGCGACAAACGATGATCTACCAAAGACAAGTTTTTTTGGTTTCAGTGAGCAAAAATATTTCAAAAGATGTAGAAAATTGCAAAAGATTAACTTCTAGAAATTTGCGATCATATCCATATTTAATCAAATGGACTACATAATTTGATTTTAATAAGTCTATAAGTTCCATCTCATTCTAGTTACAATTCCTACTGTATTATTTAATTGTTTCCATTAATTTACATGTATAAAGGACAAAAACCAAGTATCTAATGAGCAACGCATTTCGATTGGCGTAACAAATGTAACCTGCTTTGGATTTTTAACCATCTATAATTTATTGTGCTGTTAGCCTGCTATTCATATTTATAGTAATGTATTATGAGCGAGTCATGTTATTTTTGCATTTTATAGAAATATGTTATATTAAAAAAAAAAACTATAAGTGAAAGAATTTTATTGATATCTACAAAAATGCCGAAAATACAAATTCTTAAAATAAATCGTGCTATTTCGTTACTCGGTTACATTACTATGGGCTAACGTGGATAATTTGTACGTAGACGCACCGAGTGACGTCACGAGCGGGACGTAAAAACACAATTTTTGATTTGTTATATCTCCAGTAATAAACGGTATTTTCCCGAAATTCAAAAAGTATAGTTATCAGTTTGTTATACTCTAGCTTGTGAAATAGCGTATGATACATAATTTTGTTAAAGAGAACGCGCTCATTGAATTTCAATTAACTTACTGAAATGTTAATAATATTCAGTGATGCCCCAATCATGCAACAGATTTATGTGAAATATCACCTGGAACAATACATGACTAGGATTACATACAGGCTATAGCTTGCACCAAACCTTTGTTTGCTCTGAAGTCGAAGAGAGTACCGTCGCAATAAGAAAACTATATCAGCGGGGCGAGGGCGGACTTCGCGCTCGCGCGAAAACTCACCCGTGTCATGTTCAGAAGGAACAAGATGTTTTTAGCATGACCCCTATTTTCTTTGAATTTACCAACACTAATGGGCCTCCCGTACATTTTTTTTCCAAAGTAGCGGGACAATAATAAAAGCAACCACTTAGAAATATAAAAATCTGCAAGCAAAAGCCGGTTTTAAATATATATAATATATTTTTTAATAGTTGAAGACTATATTTTATTATTTAATTTAAATTTAATTATTCGCGGTTGAGTAAAATCACCAATGCTGCAAATTACTGGAGTCTTTACAGAAAAATTCGCGCCATATAAAATTACACATAAAAATTAAAAAATCCTCAGTACCTAAATCGTATTTTTACTCAAACCGCGAAAAATTGATATTTATTTATAATTTTTGAAACAATCATTTCCTAATAACTTGCGTATTTAAGGTATATTTGTCTCTTGCGTACATAGTTACTTACATATTGGTGATAAATTATTTTCAGGTTTGCCTTCTATTGCGATACAGAGCGGACCAATCGATCCCCGACAAAAACGGACTGACGCCGCTGGACATCGCCGTCAACCACGCTGACGCAGATATCGTCACCTTGTGAGTATAAATTGCAGTGTGATTTTGTGGGACGAAATTGTGTATGGGAACGGGATGACGATGAAGCGAACCAGATTTGGGGACAGTTTATTATATAGTTCATCCGGCCAAAACCGGAATAGCGTTTAACTTTCGTACTGTAATTTTTTATTTCATAGTAATAGTATGATATGTATTAAATGCATTTTTTTGTTTTCATTCTAGATTTCGGCCCTGTTTTTGCTTGTAATCTCATTTCCATATTAATACATGTAAAAGCAACATCTAGTGTAGTATTTTTCCAAATCAATGTTCCAACCAACCAAACCAACCAATCCAAACCAAACCAAATCCAAACCAATACCAAACCAAACCCAAACCAAATCCATCCAATATATATATATATATATTATTTCAGTAAAAGAACAGCAACTTATAACACAATGCACTGCCAAACTACAAAGCAGTTTGTTGGTTCTCTTGAGTAATAGTATCTTTTACATACTAATTACAAAAAATTTAACATGAGTTTCATACACCCAATCGCAATAACAACCCCTACATATTATAACATTAGAGCTTAGAAACTATTCACATAGATTTTCTAATTCGCATAATTCTCTAAATATCGTTTAGTATCACATTGTAAGTATTAATATTAAGGATAAATCGACAAACAGCCATCTTTTTTTAATGTGTTTAGAAATAAGAATACACTAAATTTTGTCTGTGGCTTCAGCCACAATGTTTTCACAGTGAACAGTTTTTAGCTTGTAATTTATATAAATATTAACGCATATTTTTTACGTCTGGAAGACGTTGTCACAAATTGTAATCTAAAATTCTTCACACGGATCCCTTCATTGTGCTTAGTCAGTTTTTGTGTAACTATTATATTTAATTGAGAAACTGACAGTTTGTCTACAACTGTACTGCTATAGAGCTAATTATGTGACAACGCCCTCAATAATTTTACCATAATATCGTTTATTTCAATTTTCAACTTTAAATTCTTTCAAACATACAAAAAGTAAAAAAAAAGCAACTGTATTTTGGATTAAAGGCTTTAAGATTAAAGAAAAATAAGTAATTTGTTGAGTATAGTGAACGATATATTTTATATACAAACTCCATTACAGCTTCTTATTAATTTAGATAAAATAAAGACATTTTTCACATACGCCAGGTTGCGCCTGACGAAACTGAACGATGAAATGAAAGAGTCTGAGATGTCCTCAAATGACGACACGTACAACGAGGTGTTCCGCGACTACACGCAGCTCGCGCACTCACATCCCGAGCGTTTGGTACGAAAACACATCGCGCCGAACAACAATGAATGTAGGTAACAGTTTAAGTACAGTCGCTATATATTTCTCTTGTATTGTTGCGTGCATGTTCCTGATATCGGTTATCGTCATTTCCCCATCACTAGTTTGATCCAAGAAGATTCGATTCAAAATGAATGATGACTAATTTGACGAGAGAGTAATATGGAATCTATTCCCATTTGATGTGCTAAGGTGCTAGGTAGCAATCTATTGCTAAATAAATCTACAACTATCGCAGAAAATCCTCACGTCGCTTTGACGCTCACTATTAAATCGTTTATTTCTCTCCGCACTGAGGAAACGGTGTGATTGCCTTAACCTATTAACTTGTCATCAATCATTATCAATCAATTGTCCCTGTCATTCGAATGCTCGTGATCTTGGTCCTAACCCAAATGGGTTAATGTGTAGTGCCTGGGTTAAATGTATGTTTGACTAGCTTAACTTATAACTAGTCACTCTCAAAGCTCAATATTTCTAATTTCGTAAATTTTTCTATTGACAACCCAAAATTATATTATTTTTTTTTAGGTGATCAACCGACTGAATGACGAAACACCGAGCGCGTGAGAATGCTATGGCTATGGTAATAAAAACCACGACCAAATTCATAACGGAATACGACTGACGGCGAGCACTTATTTACTCTTAGAATAGTGTTGTTTAGTGAGGGGTCGAAATATATTCTCGATTGAGAATAGAGTCTAATACCGGCAGTAGTTGAATATACGATTGTTATAAAAGTTGTGGCCAAACTATGAACCCTGATCCGGAAGCGACAAACGCGTCGTTGTGGCTAAAACACGTTCATTGTCTTAAAAATTGTTGACATTCTTTTGGCCGCCAGATTACGCCATTGAGACGTGACTGTGACTATCAGAAAAAGGATTTCACTACCAAGGTTTCACCAAACAGTACAGATGGTCTCCTAATTAATACGTGTAGTTCTTTTTAGTCAACTGTGGGCAGTACGTGACACTAGCGTCTCTAGCGGTTAAATATCAAAATACGGAATCTATCGATTTACCTTCGCCGCTTGCCGTGACGCGCATAGCGTAATGTCTAGGTCAGCATGTAAAGCTTGGCGTTAATTGGCTCACATTTAGTAGTTGCTTCTTCCATGTATGAAATCTGTTAAAAGCTGCACGTTCTACACAGTCAATTCATTATATAAGATTATTTTTAAATCTTTGATACGTTATTCTTGTTGCCGAATCGATCAATTTGCAAAAAGATTAGTATTTCTAAAGTTACTTTTTTGATAAATAAATCAAAATCTATTTATGCAATACTTGCACATAGATTGTAAAAAACAAACCGAGAAGTCCTGTCCGAGCTGATATTAAAAAATTGAATAAAGCAACATTCTTGAACTCAATCCGCAAATGGTCGTACTTCACGTCTCAATCTCACTGCCCTGGTCGCCAAATCAATCATTAGCCACTATCGCGAAATTTCGTTTTAGGTATAGCCATTTTGTTGACAATCGAAAACTTACCATTAATAATGACAACTGACAGCAAATTCTATGTGTTTTTACTGTCATACGACCGAGTATTATTTTTTTATATAATGAGGCTTAGAAAGTATTTCACGTGCTATGTAAATTTTTTTCTCTATAAGACATCACGGGCTTTAAATTGTGATTTTTATTACTATATATTTTTCTTCTGTTTACATATAATGTGAATGTGATAAAAAGTGACGAAATGTTGATCTTGTGGACATTTGAGAAATGTAATTAATATCTTGTGAAACAAATTTTTACAGATGAAATGAACTTTTTTTATGTAAATAATATCAAATTAATTTCATGTTATTTGATGTGATTCGATATATCGTTTCGTTTTAGCTCACAGAACAGTTAACCCTTAGACCACGCTTTAATAAACGTCAGTACGAAAACGAAATCGCCAAAAAGTGGCGGGGTGCGGGGAGAGGTCGGCTAGTTTTCATTGGCTCGTTCAAAATTGACAATTAAATGGCTTCCGACGTGCTTCCAACTGACGGCTCACTAGTGACATAGTTATGTAGTGTCACTACATAGCCTTGGCGAATTCCACTCCCTGTCAAAGCGTGGTCTATAAGGTTGACTTGTCTGTGGTTTTAGCTATACACATTGGTCATTATAAAGTGACAATAAGTGGGGTTGGTACTTTTTATTCATAAATATTTATACTGGTTGTGTTTCAGTGGTTCTAGACAAAGTCAAATCATAAAAATGTCACAAAAAACCAGACCGATGACGTAGAGACTAGACGAAATACATAATCATGCATGTAATCTGAATTAGAAAGTAATGTCACCTATGTTCCAACACTTGAGGTTACAGCTTTGTAACGTGTACATTGAAATCTCTATCTAGGATGTTATATAGATTTTTTATGAATCATTTCACTTTTCTTCCACACACTTTTATTACTATGAAGCAGGATTTAACCAAGGTCACAGGAATAAATAAGAGCGACCAAAAGGAAATCTTATTACTAAAGTGTATTTGTAGGTATGTGGCTACACGCGATAACTGTGTGTTTAGAATTTACGTACGTGCTCACGAACGGACAGTGCAACGCGTACACGGCGAGAATCGTTTGGCTATGGAAATGCGATGGTTCGGAAATGGCGCGGAAGTCGCTGTGCTTCAAGTCTGTACTATGGCTGTCTTTCAACATCGCCATTTGAAAACTTTTTCATAGCCACTGCCGTTTGAAAATCTTTTCGACCGTATGCACAGGAATCAATACCTTATACCGAAGTCATAAAGTCCTTTTTCTTCTAAATAATAAGAAATTATCCAAGTATCGAAAAACCACAGGCAATATGACTTCGCGAAGCTCCTTTATGCGCTGCTCATCATTATAAGTACTCTGTATAAAACAGCTGTTACTCGGTGCGTTCCGATTTAACTTCTATGCGATTTAATTATAAAAGTACGAATTGACTAGAAGTCCTCTTCTGCGTTTACCGTCTAACCACTCATATACTACAGCTGGCTGGTGTAAGATGGCGAATTTTAGTCCGAGTTTCAGTGCGTAAAGTCCCCGCGCGCCGGTTTCTACCATCCAAAATTGCGTAACATCACCTCGATCTCAGAACAGATGATATTAGAACAATTACTAAAATTATAGAAGGCATTCTTGTATTTACATATATTGGTTTCATTTTCCACATGTTTTCCATGTGGTAAATTTCAGTGTGAGTGAAAAAGATGTAAGTATGTTCTTCAGATCAATTACTAAAGTTATAGAAGGAATGCAAATTTAACATATGTTTAACTTGTTCTAACATGCAGAATAAAGCATTAGAAAGAAAAAGATAGCTGACACAAAATCATTGCTGCTTATGATCAGAACGTAGCCCCCAAATTAATTTCAACTTATTTAAAGGATGAAGGTAAATAGTGCGTAGCCAACAACATTATCAATATATTTAAAGGCAAATATTTCTATTGATTGTAATAATAAAATATATAGGTACGTTTCTTTAAACTTGTACATTATTTTCGTTTCCAATAAAAATCATGGTACGGTATATTAGTAATAAGTATTATGGGTACAAACAACGACAACACAAACACTGATTGATTATGACCCAGCACAAATATTCAAAAATATATGATAGACTGAGGTTCGAAACCAGAACCTAAGTTAGAGTTACTAATAACTGAGGGGTCAACATTTACGAAACAAACAAACTAGTGATGAATAAATTATAAAGGAACAATTTAGTAAGCCAAAAAATTGAGGCAATGTAAATTACAATTTTTAGGATTCCGTGCATCCGATTTGAAAAAACGGAACCCGCAAAGGATCACTCTTCTGGTGTTTATACTTATCCGCTGATATCAGCCTATTTTCTCTGAATCTATTAGACAAAAATAACTTGATTTTTGGTACAAATAGAAAGTTTTGTAGGCCAATTAGGAACATATAAAATTTTGATATTGGGGATCAATTTTAGATGGCAAATTAAAAAAATTAAAAAAACGTATGTAAGTGCATTTATCATGTGACATAATAAATGAAAAAAAAACTTGTTATGAAAAATGCGTAGTTTTAATAATAACAGGAAAATCTAAACAATAAATCAATTCTCATTTTGGAACGCAAATTAGAATAAAATCAAATTCATCATGTGGTACATGAAATGAAAGGATACGTTATGGGAAATATGAATATATACAACTTTTTAAATCATACAATGTACATTTCATAAATGTCAAAAAAATTACCAAAGTTAGTTTAAAATTTTACTAGTTTCGTAACAGTTTCGTAAGGTTTAGTATATGGCTTTTTACAACAAATTATTTTATAAATCATGTGTTATAGGTAAATCAAAATTTTTTGAGCCTTCTGGGTGGCTTGTTTCTTCGCTCTACTTCGCTCCTCGCATTGGCACAAGCGTCCATTTAAAATCAAACGACCGTTTAGTACTTGGCGTCTAATTTAATTTACTCTTTTAACGGCTTTTGTCCATTCACTTTGTATCTCTGGATCCAAAGAAAAACTACAACAAGAATTTGCTAAGCATTAATTGTGGTACCTGGAGTAGCTTAGAATATACAACTTTGGCACAAACTTTTCACCGCCGTTGTCGGAAACTGAAGTCATACAAATAAATTGCATTTAATATAAAGTGAGTAATACCCACTCTATTTTTCAAGCATGCAGGAACATAAACTAAAATAATCCGGGAGATAAATGTTAGAGATTGTGGGCACATTACAGAGAAATGAAGCGGTATATTTCGAAAAACATTCTATACATAATTATGTTATAGTTTCTGATGCGAATCCGTGTTTATAGGAGTCGGACTTGCCTTTGACCGGTTTTTTATTATGAGAAGATTATTAGGTCGAATTGGTACATTAATAAGATGTCGATATAAAACATCAAGTGGGTACATTGAAAAATGTTCTGAAGAAAAAAATATATTCCTCTGTTCCATTGTAAAATGAATGGAGGTTAAAGTTGTATTAATTTGTGCAGCATGATTATTATAACAACTGGTGAAAATCTGAGGGCATTTTGGTTTGTATCATTTTGTCATGTTTGAGATGGTCCAAATTACTATTACCACTTTTTTATTAGGTACAACTGCAAGCTGTTGGCATTCATTGTAACAATTTGGCCACCTGGTGGGACCGAACAAAGCCAACGACTTAAATGCATTTCGGCGGAACAAAGCGCTACTTTACCCTTCACATTTTTCTACACATTTCAAAAATTGCACATTATATATAGCAATAATAATGTTAAAATAGTTAATGTGTCACCTCTGTCTGATAATGTTCCTCTCCTCTAATGTTTGTGGAAATTTTATATATTTGTTTCTCATAAAAATTGGGTTTAATGCTAATGTCATTTCTCGCAAAACACGGGAAAAAAGTCTTCTGTGTCAAGCAATGACCAAATCCTACGTTTCGTTGAGATGATTTATTAGCATAAAATGATAGGGTTGCAAGAACCTACGTTAGGTAAAAGTATTGATACCTACGTAAAACGTTAGCTGTAATTATATTTCAGATACCTACTTTTAGGTTAGGTCCCCACTTACCTTTAACTCAACCGGTGAGCTGCCTTTGTTAGAAATGGACGTAATTCCATCATAAGGTTGCGAACAACTGCCTTCGACGGCCTACAATTTTTTGTGTATTCGGCGTCGGGCATCGTAAAAGCAGAATGTGCAATTCATCCCAATTCTCGTTGTTGCGTTCATTATAATTAAACGCGCCATTGTAATTTTGCGAAATTGTCAAGAGAAAATAATTAAAACGAACAAACGAACTACTAAAACCAACTAAAATATTAAATTTTTGAGATACGTTTCACGATCGCTAAAAACGTCAATTTTGACTCTTCGGCGAACTTGCATAATTAGTCAGAGTACGGTTAAATCGATCCCCATATAAAACGCTTCGCGGGACGTGCGTCACGAGATCCAAAGCAACGTCGCGGCGAAACCTTTTCATTTCCGTTTGACGATCGCTAGAGCTGTCAGCCAGAGTACCGATTTTTGAAACGGAGCGTATTCGGCGCTACATCGGCACCTGCCAGCTGAATTGCACTTTATTACGTCGTGTCGAGAGTCGCTATTTATTTAAATGTTTTGCAGAGATTGTTTTTTATTTTATTTTTTCGTATATAATTTGTAACTGTACTATTATATTCTGTGGAGTTAGAGAGATTCCCTTTTAGTCGGTATTTTTTATTCTTTGTGTTAAGGCGTCTATGCTCCTGTTTGTAAAACTAATTGAGTACAATTGTGGCCAGACAATGGCATAAATAACCATTTGTTATAATTATATTGTATGTAATTATAAATATAATATATAGCGGCTAAAATAAGAGAGAGGCATGCAATTTTAAAGTAAACAATTTCTAACTATTTTTTTTTTTTTTGTGAGTGGTGGGCCATATCATTGTAGTATGTATTGTAGAAGATTAATTCAAACGTTTATAGGAAATTGGAAGTTGTTATCAAAAATAGTAATTGTTTAACTGGAATGTACTTGTTGCGTTTTTACATTTTTTTAATGACAGTTATGTGGGTTCAATATAAGACTAAACTGTTATTGAATTTAAAAAAAAAAGATGTAATGAAAATGAATGAATTGCTTAATTTTCTAGAATGATGAGACCTGAGGAAAATCTGTATTGACTTATCCTTGAACCAAAGACGGTGTATTTATAAATATTTTGTCCTATTGTTATTCGTTTACATGCCAATCAGAATTTAAATTAATTATACTAAATCATAAAATAAACAAAATATTATTTATATCCATTGTATATAGTTTTGAATTATAAATTGTAATATCCAAAACATTCCTATTTTTCAATCGCGAATCGCTTTCCTATTTTCTAATCATTCCTTCATATTGCATTTTTATATTTCTCAATAAATAATCTATTTAAAAATGAATCTCATAGATTTTATTACAACAGTTTTCTATTTTTGTATTTTTTTCAAATTATTGCACTGTATTATAATTTACTTAATTTTTAACACAAATAGCTCGACCATGTTTTTTAGACTATTAACAAAGTGACATCATTGCAGCATTGGTCGATAGCGGATCAATTCAATTGTCTACTTATCATGGTCGGTTGTTAATAAATGAATTCCATCGCCAAAATCAAGAAGTCGCTATTGGCTATTTAAATTTATAATAATACACATTTTGTATGTCGGTGTATTAAATACGGTTTCGATGAATTTATTATAGATTAAGATATACTGTTAGTTGTTTTTAAAAGTTATATAAAAGTAAAAGACGACGAAGAAGTACAATGTTATAAAAAAATAAATTGTATGGTGCCGTATGAAAATAACTTTTTCAAAATAACAGTTATTTTATAACTGTTACACGTAACATAATAAATACATGACACTAATTTTATTATGTCCTTGGATTGTTATTGTAATTTCATTATTGTCTTGCTTATAATAAGGGTGGTTTTATCACATATTTAAATCTATGATTACCCCAGTTGCATATGAATACTCGTTTATACTGTTGATGTGTTGATATGTGTAATCTTATATGATTAAAAACGATATTAATCACAACATGGTTTTTATTATGTACCCCTGTCTGTGTATCAATCATCAATCAAAAATCTAAATAGCTAACAGAGCCAATTTCGTTTTAAACGGTATGGACATTGATTCATATGTGAAATATCTGTAAATGCTACTTGATGTTCGATAACTGTATAATAAATATCTTACATAAAAGAAAACAGATTTTTTTTTAGTTTTCATGGTCTTAAGGCCTCTTAGCATCAAGCATTGATCAAGCGACAGTTAATGAAGCATTGATTGAGAGATATGTAAATATTAATTTAATAAATTAAAGGAAAAGATCTCCAGCAAAGGGACTTCCTGGCCAGGATTTAACGTCATTATCTGTTTTTATCACCCTAGCAAAACCGACTCGCCAATGAGTAAAATACTCAAATGCAGTCTAACTCACTGATTAGGTACAAAATGCCCGCAGACAACTCGTAAGGCCGTTTTTGTTTGCATCCTCAAAAAAATACGCATCACGAAATAAAACTTACAGATGTATTAAGAAATGTACCTAGATCACACCTAGACCTGTGAGTTTTAAGTTTTCCTAATTTTAAAATTATTTTCCCAGAGATGCTACTATATACGACCATATCTTGCACAACCTTCTTTGAGATAAACCATACTTGCAGTACCGGACCAGAAAGTGTCCCGCAATATTTTTTGCAGGCGTGCTCGAGCGGTCGAATGTGTAATTTGAAAAAGGAACGAACTTCTTTAAACCTGAACATTGATAACTAATGAGATAACACATCTAAGTTTAAATTATATTTCGGACTGGCACGACAAAAAGAATACGCCATTAAATGAATTTAAAAACGTAAAAAAAAATTGAATTGGCAGCAAAATGACCTAAACTATTTTTATTATTATATAATATAGTTGTCAATATAATTTGTTTATGTTAACTTTGCCTACTATAATTATTCAAAATGAGTTCTAGGAGCGATGAAGACATTTTAACACCACTTGAAATACAAGAAGCTACAAAAGCTATAATTGAAAACTGAAGACATGAGTGGCCAAAGGTTGTAACTCACAAAATAGACATTTTGAGATACCAGAGTTTAAAATTTAAAGTTAATATGAACTTTGTTGTGCATTTCCTACTTGTTCTTTAATATTAATTAAAATTTATAAAATAAACCGCTCTTATAGCATTGGGAATAGATTAAGCGCATCATAAAACCTTTGTTACACCGAAAAAACAGATTTTTGACTTTTTTCCAGGTATGACCTTTGGCCACTCATGTCTTCAATTATTTACCACCGAAATCGAAGGACAGATACATGAAAAC
The DNA here is from genome assembly GCA_949709985.1 of Luffia ferchaultella. Taxonomy (NCBI): domain Eukaryota; kingdom Metazoa; phylum Arthropoda; class Insecta; order Lepidoptera; family Psychidae; genus Luffia; species Luffia ferchaultella. Next base: position 14,301,083 of record OX453253.1, on the reverse strand, counting down.
ATATGAAAATTTTATTCAATGGAAAAACGAAAGGAAATCTAAATCGTCTGAAAACGTTTTCTTGGCTTATTTTAATGAAAAGGCTACAAAAGTAAATTTCGTATTATTTGCATGTTAAAATGTACGATACTAATGAAACTTACTTAACTTGAAACAATCTCAGGAAATGTCACAAACTAATACCATTCCTGGGAAATCCACTTTAAATTTTCAAAACTGTACCTTTACTAATTGTATTTTTAAATAAACACTAAACAATTATATTATTAATGTTTTACACGCATCTTTGGGAAAAGTACTATAAAAGCCTTGACCGCCACTGTGCATAACCAGACTGTGATGCGTGCCTCGGCCCGCATACGATCGTCCGGTTATGCTGCACTTGCGGCCCGCGGCAGTAATCTACTATTATAGTTCCAGTTTATCATATCTAGAGTGAAAATCATAAGGAATAATTTCTTTTTTGGATTCAATTCCTAGATAAATATATAAGACAAATCGAAAAAAGGTAACGTACCTGTAGGGTGTGGCTTAGGATCCTATTTTATTAAAATACATAAAATATTTATGTGGATATATTGCTTTCGAAACGGAATGAGGAATAGGTACGGCCCGCGGTGCGTTTTTTGTATGGGGCACCAACCACCTCTCTTATATACGACTAATGCGACGTCGTCGATTGCGCGGGTGTATGTAATTTCACCGTAATATTAGCCGATCGATCCACAAAATTATTCTGAGTGATCGATTGGTCTAGAAGTCGGAGACACCGATTACAAACCTAAAGGTCACGAGTTCGTTTCCCGCCCGGTACCAATATTGTGTGCGCGAACTTTCCCGTGCTGCGTGTAAAATATTTACCTACGTATTATAAACATATTTTAGTATACATATCAGTTGTTTAGTACCTACAATACACACTCGACCGAGTTTGAGACTAGATAAGCGCGTGTGAGATGATCCACGTATTTTTTAAATTGTGTACAATTTCCAACCGCATTAAACCTTAACCAAATTTCGCAATAATCTGATATCCGTGATGTGGTCAACAACAACTAGGTTCAACTTCAACCGATTTTTTTTTAAATTCCTTTGTGACATCGAAAAATTGTAATTTAGTTGGGAAGCTGCAACTCCTTTCGCATGCATGCATGGCAGATAAGTATTGAAATATCTACTACGTTATGCGCGCAGCGATTACTGTTCTTTTATTATAATATTAGCCTTAGCAATTTATAACAAGACGTGCTAGATCCAAAAAGTAAAAGGCAACAAGAAAGATTATAATTCCTTGCAGATTTTGCGATTAAGTGTGCTTTGTACAATGCTATTTATTGAACTTGGACAGCCTGTTGAAAAATGTAATAAGTACCCTGTTCATCGCCTTGGAAATTCAAGTTAATAAATAATCTGTAACATGAGTTTTTGACAAATTTATAAGGCCATAGGGCCATTGTTCGAATCCGGGCGTGTACCAATAAGTTTTTCTGACTTAAGTACGTAACTATCACTGACTCCGTGCCTCGGAGAGCACGTTAAGCAGTCGGTCCCGGACGCTGTCAATACATGGCGGTCGTTAATCCCCAACCCGCAGTGGAGCAGCGTGGTGGATTTAAGCTCCAAGACTTAGGCCTCCCCCCTCACCCCGGGGGAGGCCGAAGCCCCTGCAGTGGAGTAAAAATGGGTTGAAGTAGTGAACATGAGTTTACCTAATCGCATTTGTTTAGTTCATTATTTTGTGTGAACTCTCAGATGCCACACTCTTTATATTCATCCCATACAAAATTTCACATCCACATTTTGATATCTATATAGTAAGAGGTACATTTGGTTGATTGTAAACAAACAAAATGTTGAATTTTTAATTTTATTTATGACACACTGAAACACAATAATAATGAAATATATTTTAAACAAACAATGTTTATTGTAAAATTTAATCCAAAACGGATATTTTAAGAAATGTAAACATTGCTTTTTTGAACTTAACCAAAAACGAAAAAAAAAAATAGAACTAAAACTAATTTAAACAAAGAAACTGCATAATGATTCGAGTTGTAAAACAAAAGTCGTTGACTTGATTTGTACTAAATTGATTGAAAAGCGCTAATGAATTAAATTTCATTTTTACAGAATTTCATTTTAGATGAACATAAAATAATCATGGATTTGTTGACATTTAGATAAAAAGGTTGTAAAACTTTTATAAAGATAATAATTTAAATTGAACGCATACTGAAAATTGAATTATTCATTACAATTTTGAATTAGAAAATAGCATAATTGATTAAAATGTTCACGAATAAACGACATTGAATCAAGAAATAGATAGCATAGCATAGGATCAATTCAATTTACATTTCATGCATTAATACAGGTTGCTGTTTAGGTAAATGTGCATAGCTCAAGCAAACTATGAAATATCATAGTGAACTTGAAAGTTTGCGAATACAGCTTATTTATCGTACGACATTTTAATGTGTCCCATTAAAAAATGTACAATATTTTGATAAAATGCATACTTAGAAGAAAAAAAATAATCTCGAATCAGGATAATCGAAATCTTCTCGGATATACTAGAAAAAAATGAATTAGCGAATCCGAAAATTAAACGTAATGTTAGTAAAATATAAATATGGTAATCGAAAACTCGTTAACTCTAGTGAAGTTAAATTTGACTCCCCATATTTTCCTTCCCCAGTTCAGCTAGTTTTCATAAACTATTACAACGGTATACCTACTTACTGTAATCTTTCTATGTAGGTACGTAATTGCTGAAAAGGGTATACATAAATATTTTCTAAACTTGCCCTTCTTAAACTCGTATGCTAATCGAAACTCTGTTTGTCTGAAAATATTGCGCCTGCGCTAATTTTAAATATACAACTATTGATAGAGCAAGTATGTCTAGACATGTGGTGGGAAAGAGGAAAACATGGGAAGTGTTGAAATGTACTAGGCGTCTAGTAGGTCTGTGAGAAATTAGGCCACAAGTTGTTGTAAGACTGCGCGGTGGGTGTAGACGGCGCAGAGGGAGGAGATGTGCCCGGAGTAGCCGACGGCAGCAACAGCGACGCCGAAGGCAGCAGACGGCGGCGGAGGCTCGCCGTACCATCTATTAAAAAAATATTGAAAACTGGTTAAGGAGAATCCGTCAATCACTCCGCGTGTCACTCTCGAATACACCTGGGTTTGACTATATTAAATTAGTGTGGGATGTTTTATGATGGCTACTTCGTACTTTTTTATTACAAAATATTTGTTAATTGTTGCTAAATAACCTTACCCAAAGACATGTTTTTATTATACATACCAAGTATAACGATAGAGATCAAAACGATTGGTATCTACCAGCCACATGTTTAAAAAATACCTGTGTAACTGTGATAAAGTGACATAAATCAGGTTATAAATAACCGAAAGATTTAGTTAATAAAATAAAAAAAAATATCGGTTTTAAAGTAAGCTCGCATTGACATGGCGTCACGAATAATACATAGAATATTTTTAATTCGGTAGTAAGACTGCTGTAGTTTAGGGCGCAAACAGAGGGATGTCTTTTTGCAGTTGATACATACTTGACGTGAGTCGCTCGCCTTGCGCCAAACTTCTTATGAGCTGTAAAATCGAAGTAAGGAGGGTTGCAGTAGGAAAAATGAGTATCAGAGGGTCGATAGTGGGCCCCGTACTTGCGCAAATGCTCCTGCGTCAGCTTTAGAGCAAACAAGAAGTTTGGTGCAATCTATAAAAAGATTTGTCACTCGATGGAAGCCAAAAAGTATTGTCTTGAACCAAATATGTGATATTATACCTGAGTTGTTCTCGGGGCAGTACTTGATGGTGTGCGCACGGTCGCCGGTGGCACCGCAGCGCGGGCAGCGAAATGCGCGCAGCACGGGGCACAGAACTCTACCGCGCCAGTCTTTCAAAGCATGGCTGGCGTAGCAGTCCTCGTTCTCTCCGTTGTTCTTGCAAAAGGCGCACTCATTTGGAAGAGCGCGGCGCGCACGACGGTCGCGCCTCGCTTTGGCCACGTCTTGCAGCAGCTCACATAACAGCCCGGGCCGCAGTGCCTGCAGCACGGCCAGTTGCTCGCGTGTCAGCAGTGACAAATAGTTGTTGGCCGCCGACACACCTACCAAAACCAACATTTTCACTAAATATTGTTGTTTCAGAAAATAAGAAAATTATATAGATCAATATATTCCACAAAAGCTAACATTCTCTAATTTAGGCAAAGTTACTTGTACACTAGACAAAGTTGCCATTGAAATTCTTATTGCAAAAAGTTACAAACTTTTGATGAGAAACTCGAATGCTGAGATCTGTTCGGGTGAAGATAGCGCGCCTGCGCCCGCGGCTCCTGCTTCCGACCACAAGCTCGAGCGAGACGACACCGACTCAGCTTTGTTACAACCTGAAAAGGATATTATTTGCACTTTTAGTATCTTAATACATGACAAAGCCATCAATGACATGGTTGAATTGTCTGTGTTACGTGCACATCCTGGGCGTCCGTTAACGATACTTCCCCATCACTAGTTTTGTTACAAAAACGACACTCGAAAACAATTAACATGTAAATAAAGATTATTTTTATCTAGAAAGCGCCATAGCATCAGAACCCTCCGATGACTTTATTTTTTTATTTATTTTTTTTATTTTATATATCTTTAATCACTAATCAAAACACAGGTGACTGGACACTGAAGGCAAGCTCCTTTCTGTTTTCCAGACTACCAGATCCCGCAACTAATGGTAGAAACTATATAAATTAATATAGCAGGTAATGTGAGGACAGACGTCATTCACACAGTTTTAATTCATAATGAATATCACGGTACCATGTACCTACCGAAATAGACATATATGTAAGGGCCGTATACCGAAAGGATATCAGCAGTAGGTACGCATTTAGTATATGCAAATACGATTGTGCCAACAAGAAAATATACCTACATACCTAAATAATAAGCTTGTTGTGCAGCATCGAAGCCGTCGTAGGGCGCCTCGCAGCCGTTCATGCGAAACTCGAACATCTTGTCGCCCAGGTCAGCGGCGGTCGGGGCTGGAACGATAGATTGAAAATTGGTAATTTCATATTTATGTATACGTAGGTACATATTGATAACTAGACGAACGCTGCGCAACACATGACGGCATTGAAAAATTCAGACCGGGAGCGAAATTTCACGCTTTTCTCTACTGAACAAAGTTAAAACTAAGTACCTATGTATATATTAAGTATATACTCTAAATTAGCTGTCGCTGTATGTAACACTTCGTATTGATATAGGTAATATGATTATTAGAAAAACAGGTGAAGAAGTGATTCTGGACTATTTAAATAGAGCAACTTAACAATTCGAATATGCAATGTTCTTCCTCGTCATACTCGAATCAAGGCTGATGCTGGCCGGTTCTTATATAAAACGCGACCGAATTTACCCAAACACTCTCAAAATGAAATCAAAGACAAAAAAAACTATGAGTAATAAGGATCAATTAACATATTAGCTTATTGGGGATTTTAATATGACATGTGCAGAACTTCTTCACTTCACTTCGTCAGCCCATTTTTACCCCACTGCAGGGGCTTAGACCTCCCCCAAGGTGAGGGGGGGGGGCTTGAAGTTTAAATCCACCACGCTGTTCCACTGCGGGTTGGGGATTGTAACGACCGTCATTTATGACAGCTCCCGGGACCGACTGCTTAACGTGCTCTGCGATGCACGGAGTCAGTACGTACTTAAGTCAGAAAAACTCATTGGTACACATCTGGATTCGAACCATGGCCTTATAATGGCTATGGCTTTATAAATTTGAGACAGATTCGTTTCGCTTTGGGCTATCACGACACCGAACACTGTTTGTTATGCGCAGAACATTGTTTTTAATTTTACGGATATATGTGTACCTACATATATATTATTAAAAACGTAAAATATTACCAGTGTCGCCAGGGCGCGGTTCTTGCGACAGTAGCGACAACAAGTCGGCTGTTGCGGCGGGAGCACGAAACCCGCCTAAGGGGTAGGCGTCTGCACCCGCAGCGCCCACTGTGCCACCAGAAATATTACCGCCACCCGACGAAGGCTTCTGTCAACAACATACAATATTTTTGGTTTAAGTTGCCGATGTTCTATTACAAAGTTTGCTTAACGATAATATTTTTTACTATCCTTGCACCAATCGTTGCAGTTGGAATTGAGTCAAATTCTGAACCAACGAAAAACTAAACAATAACACAAGAACAGATATAGCAGAGATATATGAGCTTATGCTGATTATAATGAGGTTGACGTTTTACATTTGACAAATTGCTGTTCTATAATAAACACACCAACACCAACCATCCCGCCATATACACCGGGGGGAGGCCTAAGCCCCTGCAGTGTGTCATTATAGGCAGATGGTAGGGTAATAAATACACATCGAGCGTGACCTAACTTAGTGTGGAAGGTAACCCTCGTAATCGTTAAGTGAATTAATAATAATTATATGATATATTACTTCACATAATATATATATCCACCTAATATATGAATAATATTAAAATAAATATATTTTATAATCTGCAAATTAAAAATACTATCTAATTATACATAATATTTTTAAATTAATAATAATTACAAATAATTCTAAATATGAATTTGGAAAACGTGTATAAATTAATATTTACGGGTCAAGTGCAACTACGTGGTGACGTAGGTATTTAATAAAAATATTTTATCCGAGTGCCTTAAGGGGGTAGGTTTTTCATACAAGAAAAGAAGGTTCGGCCCGTGTGTAATCCTCGCTATATTTTTGTATTAATATGTACAAAAAAATATATGTAATAGGAGAAATACTGTCACAGGGCTGTATGTTTGTTTTCTGATATCTTGTTTAGTTATTGTAGAATAAATTTCTGATAAACATAATTTTCGACGGTCCTTCGTTTTTTGAAAATAATGAGCCGTAAATTCGATATTATTGGGAATTTAAAAAGTAAAATAAAAATTATCGTCCTAGGGACATCCTTTCATAATGATCCTGCGAATTTTGGCTCCAATTTATACACGTTTCAGGTGTTGAAACAGTTACGGCCCGCAAGCTGTTTCGACGGGTGTTTTATAGGTGTTTTTGGGAATTTGCTTTAGTCATCTCTGTCACTCAGGAACAGATCGGGGAAGAGGGATTGAAATGGAGATAGCGATGCCAATTCGAAGCCGCGTAAAGAAAGACTATCCCCTTAAACGTAGATCATGGATGTCCATAGAGATACCGCGCGTCGTTACAACAAAATGTGAACAAAACAACATACGCCGCAGACCGAATATACACCAGAAGATGTTATAAAATATTCGCTGTTAGTATAATTTTATGTGACCCACATGTTAAATTCGTAATGGAAAAGAAAATAAATATTCTAAAATTAGGTTAAATTCAAGTGTAATTTAATAATAATTTACAACAATTATAATGACGTATGGTCTGCCTAATCTCTATGTCACTTTGCTCAAATCTTGTTCGGTAATAGTTTAATAACCTATTTGCTCTATTTACATAGAAATAAACCAGCGTCACCGTTTTCGAGGTGTGAAACAAACACATGCGAACTTTAATATAAAACCATATGATTATGTTTAACTCATTCATTGGCATTGATGGTATTTGTACTATTTCGATGTTTAACACACTACTAAATTTAATAGATAAATCCCACTGAATGGTTATCCTGTGTCAATTCGTTAAGCGGCTCCAGTTTCAATGCCTGTAGGGAGGTAAAATTACCTACATACAACTTGGTGTCGCTAAAAATATATACCTACCTTGAAAATCTTAACACACTGAATAGTGTAACCTACTACCTACTCCTAAACCACTAGAGTACCATGTGATTTCAATCCATTTTACTCTGATGTTGCAATTTTTTCAAATTTTTTATAATAAATTGAATACAAAAACTGTTTTCATTTCTTCATTTCGTAATAAAGCAACGTAAAGGAGGGTTTATCCTAACCAAAAAGTTCGTATAACTTTATTTATACCACCATAGGATACATATACCATTACTCCATTAATGACCCATTGCGGAGACTTAGGCCTCCCTTCAGGACGAGGGGGCTTGCAGCTTAATCCACCACACTGCTCCAGTGCGGGTCGATTTTAGCAACTGCTATCTATATATCACTATGTATATGTATATGATCAGTAGTCACCATAGCTAAGTATGAGCCAAAAGAAAACTGTGAAAAATAAGTTTAGGATAATAATTATGTGATTATTCGTCACAAAATTAACGGACCTTGTGTAACATACTGATGCCGCATCCCTGCAATAAATATGATCCTGTGGTCATAATAATTCAATGACAAGCAAAACTTCGAATTGTGATCGATAGTAGGGAGTAGAACTCGAAAACTAAAGTAGAACATACTTAGATAGAAATAGTTATGTACGACCATGCAGGAGAAGCTGCGGGTAAAATCTATTTTTAATATGTTTAACCAAACCACTTACCGCTATCGTAGGCAACGTTGACGACAAACTCGTCTCAGGGGTCGTAGTAAAAGGGATCTTTGATTCATCAACATTATATTTGAACGGTAACGACTCCATTACGATAATCACGATTTTAAATAATAAAAATTTAAAAATATACCACCAACTTTCCACCAACAACACTTGCGCACAAAATAAAACTAAAGTAGTTAACCTTAGGCACCCGCTTTATATAATGAATGACAAGTAAATGCAAGCTTGTGTGCGGGGCACTAAATACATTTCATGAAGCAATGCAACTGAAATGAGAAAAATGTGGGTAGAACGCATTAATAGAAAAAAAAAAATATTACTTGTAAAAACTAATCTACTGAGATGAATATCGTGAAAAAATTACCGAAATACATTTTTCTTGTCTATCGATAAATTAAAATTCTGGTATGTTATTGTTATCTACATGAAAAAGTTACTCTATTGGAAAAATATTTTTTTTAAACAATTGTTGTGAGGTAGATTTAATTTTTGTACCTAGAATTATTCTCTTTGCCTCTTTATTTAAACCGTTTATGTGTGCGGTATAATATTTTAGGGTTCTATATTATTATATTTATCTATTTATTTATTTATTACATAGATACGGCAACAGTTAACAAACTTAGAAATGGATATGGAAAGGATCGTGTGATCTCATATGTTTTGTACATAAGTATTCGTACTTGTAAATAATCATATAGTAAATGAAAGGAATTTATCAAAATTATCTAAATATTTTAAAGAATTATCTTTTTATTCGCCAAGATATACTTTTTATTATGAAGGAACAAATATTTAAATCGAATATTGAATTTATTTTTGTCGTTAACTATAAAGTTTTCATTTTATATCCTGGAATCTGTGCTTGATATTAGTTGATTACAAATACAACTTAGATATCATGATGTACTAATGGCAAAAACCTCATAAAATCTCACCAAGCATCTGCATCGTATTATTTGGTGATTTTCCGGGCAACACAGGTCTTCTGTTAGTGTCGCTAAGATCTATGAATGAACTAGCTGTGCGTGATTGCCTATGGCAGGTAGGTATCTATCAAAATATAAAAGAGTGGTAAAGTTGTATTGACGAGTACAGTCTGTTTTAGCACAACCGCGGTGTCATTACTTTCTTTTTAAATATTAGTATAAATTGAAATTTTTTAAAAACCCCGACACTAAAAAAGTAACATTTGAAATGTCTGAAATAAGTTGTCTGTGAAAATAAGTAATACAGGATTATTAATTTTAAATGATTTTGAATCCTTAAAAGCGTCGGGCACCGCTAAGTTGCCTTCCTAGGTACCTCAGTTTCTTCTTCTTCTTCTGTTGGTTAATGGCTTTGTAACATATGTTAATTCTGCCAATGTCTGGTGTATGAGAGTTAATCTATTTTTATTGCAAAATAATAAAAACAGGCAACGTAGTACGGTCAGTGTGGAGTTTTTTTTTCAAAATGGCACCGGGAACTATGACGTTCTACATGCGCCATTTTGAAAAAAAAACTCCTACCTCAGTTTCTGTGTTTTATTAAGTTACGTCACATCATAACAAAATATACATACAGGTGCTTAGGTATACGTTTACTTAGCGGTCCCCGACGCTTTTAAGGATTAAAACTCATTTGAAAATTAAGACCCCGTATTATTTCAAAGTCTTTAATGTAAGTTTTTTTTGTGTTGAAGGTTTTATAAATATATATATATATATATATATATATTTTGAGGCATAACCTGAATTATAAACATTTGACGATTTTTATTGAATTATTGAAATTGATTGAATGATACTAAATCGTAATCATTCATTCACTCAATTCCATTCACTCATTTATACTTCGATTAAACGAAGGAAAGTAGCTTAGAATCCCTCACCAATTTACCCTCATTTTTCTTTCCTAAACCAACCCTGATCCTTGACCCGGACTCTGGTCGCCATCTATCTATAACCTAATCATTAAGACTATTCAAATGAGCCCAAACAATATACTTCTGCTGTAAGTTGGAGAGGTGTTGAGTATTCTGCAGAATCCAAGTGATTCTACAGGTTTAGACCAAGGTTACCATATATTCTTGCAATACCATTGATCTAACAGGATACCTTTCGAATCAGACCGAATCAGACGACCAGATCTGTGAAGGTTGCTAACATGTCTTCACCAACTATAGAAAAGAGCTGATGATATTCAAACAGGTGAACAGATATTCTTGAGTCATAGCTATAGAACACTCTCGATCAAGTCACCTTTCACATAAAAAAAAATAATCAAAATCGGTTCATATACTTCGAAATTACGATGCCACGACTGGTACACAGATACACACTTTAAACTTATCCCTTTATTTGCATTGGGGGTTAAAGAATAACAACCGTTTTGCGTGTGCAATCTAAACTTACGCCACAATTCACCATTTTGCCAACCACCAACCAACCAACGGTACCAACGGGAACGCTACTACTAAGGCTCCGCTATCGTTTAGTACCTCAAAAATTATATCAAGGTTCCAAACATTTTTTTTATTTAAGTCAACAGTTGTTGAGATATGCACTCCTTAATTTTTGTTATTCATGTGTCTTCCCCCTCTACCAGCTAAACCGTTGTTTTTGGATATGTGAAAATTTTTTTGACAGGAGTATATATAACGTAGTTAAAAGGAAAACTATCACAGCTAAGTAGACTGTATTATTTAACGAGTAATACATTAACTTATAAAATGTACTTTTATAAGTAAAAATTTTGTAAAAACTCCATAGAAAATGACAGATAGCGTGTTATTTGCATTCCTTTGCAGAGCTTATTCTCTTCACAATCTGTAGATACTAAAAGTCAAAGGTTCACTGCAATAAAATAAATAATAAAAATTGTCTCTAGCTATCAGTGCACTCATGTTGTTACTTTTCGGATTAGCTAGAGAGGATTGAGCGCCTTGTAAATAACTAACGAAATTAAAATGAAATATATTTTTACAATAATTCTTAAATTACATAATAATAACAACGATTAATAGTTAAGTTCAATTAACGTCAAGCTCGTTTTTTTTCAAATATTGTACGGTGGTACGGAACCCTTCGTGTGCGAGTCCGATTCGCACTTGGCCGGTTTTTTATGAACAATTTGGCCAACCAACGCTTAAGTGGAACAGAATGATATCCAGAATACCGTCCATTAATGCTGCTATATTTAATACTGCCTATGATGATAAAATTAAAGTTTATCTATGCAGTGCATGGACCACGCACAACTGTTATTGACATCTTAAATATTGTTTTAGGTTGATTATATGGTGAAATACATTTATTTAAGTCAGTATTTTAAAGGACCACTTTATATTTTTTTACGTACCTACTTAAGTTGTCATGGGTTTTCCAATGTATGCAAACACCTGTAACTTTGGCATTAATACAAGTAGAATATATAACGATCGGTTTATTTGTATGGTATAACTTTAAAAATATCTGCTTTCCTATCTCATAATATAATACCCATATTGGGTTTACTATATTATGGTAACCACGGCCATGTTATGCATCTAGATGACACAGCCAAATATATACTTATGTGTATATTACATACTAGCGACCCGCACCGGCTTCGCACGGGTAAATAGAAAGATAAATTGGTACCTATTTTAAACTAGTGTTTAGTAAGGAAAAATAGCTGATAACAACGTTCACCGGATAACAACAATTCCTTATTAAGTAATGCCAAATTTTATATCCGTCATAACTTCAAACGAAACGGTACAATAAAATAAAATATTAACATATTATAACAATAAATTAATACAATTAATAGTTAAAACTAAACAACTCAGAATAACTAAACAATCAATCCGTTATTTATTTCACATGGAGATGTACCCAATGGGCCATAAAAGGAGAATCCTATCCAATGGTCCCATCTATCAGCGGTAGTGTGGACACTTGTGTTGATGGTTTTGATGAAAAAACATTTATCGTGAATTTATGATAATAGTTAGACATGTTACCTTGCGAATTTTTTCTTGATAATGATCAGTACTATAAACATAATATGTAGTACATTATTTTATGTATCATTAATAGTCTTCACAGCACAAAAGCAAATCTCTAAATAATACATTATGATACAAGTACGGTAAGCTGCATATTATAGACGAGCGCACGAGTCGAAGCCGAGTGCTTATAATAAACTGATTACTATAATAGCCAGCTTACTGAGTACGAACGTCGTACGACGTTTTTCAATACATTTGCGATTAAAATTAGGTAGATACTTCAAATGTAATAATGGCGGGAAATAAATGGGTTGTTTTTCGCGGTTTACGCATGCGCTACAAACAGAATGCTCGTTTGTGATTGGTGTAAAGTAAAAAGAGCTAGTAGGTACTGTAAAATCTGATAGAGTGTAAAATACAACATTACGATACAAGTTTCGATGTTATAAAGAACGCATTAATAGCAAATACATTGAAAAAGAATTTTTTAAATCAGTTAAATAGTCTGTGTTTATCCATTACAAACAAACATACAAAAAATCAAACCTTTTCTCTTTACTATACTAGTTCAGATTCATATAATGCAGCTTCAAGACATAGAAAAAATTATGACATGAAAGACCCAGAACGAAATAAGATAATCTAATATTTATTATATGGATAAGGATTGAATAAAACACTTTATAGTTGGGTTAGTTTTAATAAGTCAAGAACACCAAAATTGTTAATTCTTTAATGACATAAAACACTACAAACTACGTACAATAGCAAACACCAAAATTTATTGGAATTACAATAAATGCAAAATGAACACAATGAAAATTGCTTAAAATCTAGAATAAAAAATGACGTCAATACATTGGTATAATTGTAAAAATTGATATTATTGTAAAATTAATATTATTGTAAAATTGATATTATTGTAAATTAATATAATTGCAAATATTTTAAAAAACACTTAGAATGATATGATTGTAAAGTATCAGAATAATAATGTCAATATTGAAAATTGTGTAAATTAAAAAAATAATTCAGTAAGTACCTACAATGCCGCCCTTCCGAGCCAAACGTGATAATATCTAAATTGCTTGTCGTAGATTTCAAAGTAACCGAAACCTTCTCCTATTATAACAAGAAAATAGAAATATCTCTTTTCAGCTCAGGTATGTATGTGTACAGTATAGATAAATTAACAGTAATGTGACTTAGTGCAAAGGGAAAAAATGCGTGTACACACGCGTGCATGTACAGGCGCTTATCTGTCTCAATGAAATAACTCGTGTCGCATGAGATTATTCGACAGCGCAAGTGAGCAACGCATGTTTATGCATAGCTCGCATTTGTCCGAATGCACCAAGTTGTACAACTGTTTCATTGTCTATACTGTGGTAATGATGTAGATACGATTCAGCATATTGACGTCTAAAAAAAAGCCTTACCTCGTGGGTACATAAAAGGCTGTGCTTACATACTAATACGAATACACGATTACAAAGTCAAAAGATAAAAATGCAAAAAATATAAGAAAAATGAATGTCAAAAAAAATGACAATTATAGCCACCGCTAGGGAGCTGTTTAGACTTCATGATTTTAGTACAAAGCGTTACAGAAAAAAAATTGAACCCAAAACACCTATTTAAGAACGTTAATTTTTAAGAACATCTAAAAATCCATGCAAAAATACAGCGCCGATAACACACCCGATTAAATATGTCAACGTATTTTATTATAAAGCAGTAAAATTATAGTATATTGTGATTATTGGTCTAGCGAAGATGCACTTTAATTATTATTCACATTATGTCAATTACTTTGATATAAAATAAAATTATAAAGAAATGAATATAAATAGATAATTACCAGTACAAAATGTAAAAGGGAAATCGGGCGTGTTGTCAGTAGGTAAACATTTGAAATACAGTCAACTTCAGTAAAAATATTTGTCGCGAATATTAATCAATCATTGTAGTTTGGACAGCCCTTCGCTAAATGGCGTATACCGCATTCTTCCGACTTCATGGAGTATAGCCGGGGGGGCGGCAACGGTGTACCTCATACCCGCTGTAAGTCACGATCTCCATACGAGTGCAGACCAAGCCGGGGCCACAGACGCAACTGCGGACAAACAAATCGTTATGCTAACTGTACTTGTTAAATTATTCAAACTAGTGCTTTACGTTACCATAATTGCAAACGGACCAAATTTTAAAGCAACGAAATACGAAACAATAAAGTGTCTATTAGACACTAAGGTTCGTTTATTTTATCATCGTAACGTCGCTGTCTATGTAAAATTTCAAGTCGCGGATAATCCAACGCTATTCTGGCGATGATATCAAAAAGGTATGATTGTCCTTTTATTGGTCGCTGTTGTCGCCTTCATATAGTATAAACTGGTCGCTTAGGAAAGGGCATGGGTCCGTGGAAAGAATAGCATCACTTACTAAATTTTGTGAAAATTGTTTTAATTTTGACTGTTATATTATTACTAATATTTAGGTTGTAATGTGTTTTACTAACAAATGAGGCCTTATTACTTGATATGAAATAATAAATAATAATAATAATATAAATTCAACAAATTCTGATTAAGTACAACAAAACAACATAATCTTAATAATTTCCTTTTTACGTTCTCAACAGTTAGAGGAATTAAATTTATTTTCACGGAGTTGGACGTATGTTATGGACAGATGTTATTTTTTTTTTAATAATTGTACCGTTGACCTAGCCAGCAGTTCTAACTTATTTAAAAGATTTCAAATTAAAATTTAAATAAAAGTAATAAAATTTAGAATACCCAGTTTCTCTTTATATGCTGCAAGGCTTGATCAATATCAAGACATGAATTTGAAAAGCCTGGTAATTGCGATACCATACCGCGGGTAGGTAGTTCTTTATTTGTCTAATATTAAAAAAATAAATATTTCTGTTTATAATTGAGATCCCGTTGGTCCAGATTAGTAGATCAGATTAGTCTCTGAAAGACCCTCATGAAAAAACAAACAGAATTTTTTCAGAAGTCATGTAATATTCATTTCTTGGAATTGTAATCCCAGTTTTAGAATTTATAAAAGAAAAACCTGTCAAGTACATGTCGGGTTAGACGTAAGGACATTTCCGTAGCCATACCAACCAACAACAAAAACATATAAACGAAAATCATGAGTTTGTTCAGAGTTAAAATACGCATTAACTTGATAATCTATATATAACCCGTGAACTAGTTGATCCTAGATAATCATGACAATTTTTCTAGCAATATTGTGCTATGTACTATACGTAAATTTCTTTCAAATGTTTAGAAGCGGTAATTCGGAAGTTAAAGGGGAGACATGCAACTCGGTCAAAAAAGTATATTTATAACCTTGCCAAGTTACAGTTTTATATCAATTCAGCCTGGGAGTTCAATAATAATTGTTTATTTAAATGACTGTGACATCCGGACAGACAGACAAACCGACATTGCTGATCTACAAGGGTTCCATAGCGGACTGTGGAACCCTAAAAATACCACATCAAGGTAATTTGGTCGTGTAATTTTTATTCAAAATTGTAGGTAGTTGCATATTATGTTCATGGAGAAAAAATATAAAAATAACTTACTACTGGTTGATCACGTCTTGATCGTGGACCATGTAATTCTCGTAGAGGGTGTTCGGCAGGTCCCTTGTACGGGTCTGGAAAATGGGTTCCAGCCAGTTACCCGATGTGACGTTATGCAGGAAAATGACCCATTTGCATGGGGTATAAGGAGCGCAGATGGTAGGATCCCCTTCTTTAGCTGGTTGTACAGTTGTAGATACTTCAGGCACTGTCACTGCTTCTTCTTCCACCGTAGCTGCGCGCTAAATAAAATGCTATTTATTAAAAAAATTGCCATCTTTTCACTAAATACGAAATTCAGCGTTAGATTAAGCTTTGAGGAAGTACCTAACCATAGACATTTAAAAATAATATGAAAGCATATCACGTTAGGCTTGAGGTAACTATAGCTCCACCTGGAAAACCTTGAAAAAAATGTATTCTGCATCCTACCATATATATCTCTCGTTTCTCTCTTTTCCACCTGGTGGCATTTAATTATAGTAACTGCATAAATAGGTTAGAGGAAAATAGGGAAAAATAGCTTCAAGTTTTCTCTTCCCAACTCTAAAAAACATTTTCACTCAGCTACAACAGTTAAGTCCTGAAGCTTGCAGGTATACATACGCACAAACAAACTAGTGAAAATAACTAATCATCTAATCGACAGCTAACTAATATTAGTACATTTACAGGTAAGAAATGGAAGTTACAGATAATTAAAGTAATAAATAATTTTCATAGTTTTTGTTTAGTAAAAAACACATTTGAATAAACTTACCATTTCGAATGCAATGGCGACCACAAAAGTGGCCGCCAAAAATATAATACCAAGCGCTACCTTTTTCGTCATGCTTCCCTCGCTGGTTACTCAAAGAATGAGACCGGGCTCGTATGCCAAAGGTGGTCACAAAAAAACATATAAATTTGTGGGTATTCAGAATTTCGTTTAATGAATATAACAGTTTTGGGGTTCCACAATTAATGACTCTATTAAGACCAAACTCTGCTGGCAATTTTTTTTAATCTATGGTTCTCCACACTACTGTGTCGATATCCTAAAGATCTGAATAAAACCTTATTTGTGTCATTTTCATCCGTTCGTTATGTCTGGCTGTCCGTATAAACATTCTAGTCATTTAATTAAATATGTGTCTAGGATTTTTAGAAATATCACTAGAGAAAAACGGAGATCTCTTAAATCTTACCCGGTGAGAAAGGAGATGTAAAATAAAAATATATATATATATGTAGATAAAGGTATCTGCATATCAATAACTTGTAGGATTATTTTAAGGGCATAAACATGTAGCATATGTTTGTATGTGGTCAAGTTTTTTATTCATGTACATAAATACAAGTAGCACTCGTATATGGTATTTTTGATTTTTTTTTTCATTGGAAATTACTCATTTCGTTGGAGTATAGGGGGTCATTTGGGAGTTTTGTGAGACAGGCAGATTGCACGAAGAGTTTTCGAGATATCGGGATGAACTGGTGTAAAAAGACGCAGCTCGGTGAGCTCTACGAGATGGCAAAAGACAATTTGGAAAAAGTACAAAAACAAAAAAATTATTGGCAAAAAACCAACAAAATCGCAATTTTTTTTAAGAGCCCGATATCTCGAGAACTAGGTCCGAATAAGAAAAAAATAAAAAAATGGCTCGGGGTAATTAAACGGGGGATCCATTGAGACTAAAATTGTTAGAATTGGACAATTTGGTCATGCCTAATAATTTTGAGCTCCCCACTTACCTCTTCGAATACAACTCTTAATTCTTATTCTATTACAAAAGCAAAATTTCTAGACGTGGTAAAAAACCTCGGTTACACATGCCACATCAGCCCATTATGCGCCATCGCAAGAGCTTAATCCACCCCGCTGCTCTAGTGCAGGTTGGTGGATTCCTCGGTTGTTATATGTATTTAGATGGATGAACGCCTCTATTTGCAAAAAAGATAATTCATAAAATTTACCTAGGTAATTGCATTTAAAATGAAAACTTGAAAGTGTTGAGCGTTTTGCATGTGTTAACAATTACCTAAATACGTTGAATAAATTAATATAACAGCAGCGTTTGGTTTTAATAGAGTCATAAATGTCACTTCACAGTATCGTAAAATTAAAACGCAATTTCGCGGGGGCGAAGACCGGCGCGTGGGGATTTCACGCTGGTGAAGACCGGCGCGCGTAGATCTCACACACTGAAACTCGGACTGAAACTCGTCATCTTACGCGTCAGCTAGAGTATGAATGGTTAGATGGTAAACGCAGAAGAGGGCTTCTAGTCAATTCGTAGTTTTATGCGTAAGTAGCTTTGCTGTTCGATGCTCGTTTTAAAAGCAGAAAATTATAAGATCGAAAGTGCGCCTCATCAAAATCTTATTTATTTAATAAAAGAGCGTGGCCTGAAAAAGAGCTCCTTAGCAATATGCCTTGCAGTCGCTGCGTAGTTCCTTTCCAATTAGTATATATATAGTACATATATAGAAAGTCAGACATATTTCTTGAGATTTTGCACATCTCTCTATTTTGTGAAACCTTGTTCTCCTTGTTTTTTTTTTTTTCAAAGTATAATGTCATAAAAATAGCAGCTCGATCGTACATAGTACAAATAAAATGTTTAAACCTTAAAGTAAAATATTGAAACAGTGTCTTCGATTGGAACATACATATGTAGGTATCATCTTATTTAAAGAATGTTTCATCACATACTGTTAACCTAGTACTTCTTGAATTTTATGGGTTCTCAAACTATAGACAGCAAAATTTTCAATATGGAGCGTCTCCTATATATTACTTCGAAATCAGACTTGTCTAGAAATTAGTCACACTATACGTCATTATATTTGCTTTTTTTAAAAATTTATTCAAGAAACAAAAATATACGTTTACATGGATTACACATACAGAAAATAAAAATAAAGTTTAGAATATTGTAACGTCCAACAAAATGCTTCCAAATATTTAAAATCTATATTCGCTACAGTCACACAGGAAAACAGAGAAAAAAGAAAATTAAACAAAAAATAAATAAAAAATCAATTAATACAACTAAAACTAACAAAAATAACAAACGAAAACCGTGTTAGCAACAACAATATTAATAAAATTTATATAGAATCTTTGATAACTTTTTTGAATGAATTGAAAGAGTGATAGTGTAAGTCGATGTGCGCAAAACTATTATTATAATTGTGACTAATTCTGTGCAGAGCTTATGTCTATGGCAGAGGTGCACGCATTCGTGAGTTTGTCCGAGAAAATCCTTCATGAAAATTATACGGTTGTTTGTGGTAAAAATATATTACTAAATTACCCTTGAAATGTTATTTCAGAATCTTTATTTGCTTTTTCAATACGAATTTTTCAAGTACGGCATATCAAATTCTCCTTCACAGTGAATATATCGATACATCAAGTGGCGTATATTACTCTGGAACGTATAGATTTATGCTTTTTGTGGTGAAGATACGGTATCTCTATGCACATCTGTGGTTCAAACAAACAGTCAAGACAATGTAAATGTGTTTATTAGATTAGCTTTACAACCAAAATAAAGAAATGGAACCTTTATAGTCCTATCGGTCACACTCTAGTAGTTTCTAACGTTTACAGAGAAGTGAATTTTCCTTGCTAGTCGCACAAGCAGAGT
Organism: Luffia ferchaultella; assembly: GCA_949709985.1. NCBI lineage: Eukaryota > Metazoa > Arthropoda > Insecta > Lepidoptera > Psychidae > Luffia > Luffia ferchaultella. The sequence goes on along the minus strand of OX453253.1, from coordinate 14,281,345 downwards.
TACTATTTTATTAACTGTCAAAGTGTTTTTATTATACGTAGGTACTATCAGGTCTGCTCTTTCAATAAAGTAGATATGAATTTATGCTTATTATCCCATTAGGTAACGTAACATATCATCAGAAAATTAAAAAAAGAAATGTGGGTTTTATAAATCTGTTTTTATTTTAGCTTCCATTTTTAAGGCTGCGCACCCAAAGTGTACCAACAGCAACGCTATTACTAAGACCCCGCTGTTCGTCCGTCCATCCGTCCGTCACAGGGCTGTATCGTTTGGACTGTAAGAGATAGACACTTGAAAATATCACAGATCGTATATTAGGTATTTTGGGCGCTATAATAACAAATAATAATAAAAATTAAATAAAGTTAAAAATCAAAGGGGGTTCCAATACAGGAAACGTGTTATTTCGACGTTTGTGACGATTGGTGGTTGTGAGAACGTTGCTACATTTGAAATTTACATAAAATATGTACTACTATGACCACTAATTTTATAAATAATAAAAATAAAATTACATTAAAAATTAAAGGCGATCTTTTTGCAAGAAACGTTTTTTTTTAATATTGTACGTTGGTACGGAACCCTTCGGGACTCGCAATTAGCCGGTTTATTTAAATACTCAGCTACAAAGTAGCGTTTACCGTGTAATTATGCCTACCCTATAATATTTTTGAACAAAACCATTTGAAAATATGAAAAAAAAATTATTGAAGGTAGATATTGATTACAAAGTTAAATCAAAATTTGTTACCAGTCACTTTCATATAAGTTATGGAATAATTGAAAAAAAAAATCTACGTGCAACTGGGCTATCTTTACTACGCGTGGTCCGACACCGGTTTTGGTTTCAGAATGATTTATATTCCGGGTCTGATCGTATAATGTTTACAGATGTGTATTATGAAAAAAAAAAGAAAAAAGAATATTTAAGTATGTATATCAATTGTGTAGTAACCCATAACACAAGCATAATACTTGCTTACTTTGGGACTAGATGGCGCTGTATCGGTTGTCCCATGTGTTATTATTATTATTATATATACATAGGTTATTCAATTTCAATGAATTTAACGACAATATCTTCCACGTCAGACATATTTGATAATCATATACATACAGCTTAAAAAATAAAACTTTATTATTGTATATTTTACAAATTTCATGACTTTATTACATCAAACATTTTTCTATACTATTCTAACTTCTACTCATGATAGACATAAAAATAGTTGAAGCGATTTCAAATGCCTTTTTCATACATTACGTTCAAATCCACCCTTGTTTCACTCATTTTCCACCACGAAAATGGTGCGTTACGGTTTTCTAAGAAACTTTTGATAGTACGTGATAGTAGGTATGTCAAGTGCTTATGGATTCATAATTTAAAAGCATATGTTATGAATTGTCGTCTTAGCTGTAAACACGGAAACATATCAACGCATTATCTCGTGCCGAACCGAGTTAACACAATGTGACACACGTAGGGCTATCTCGTTTCGGCATAGATAATTCGTCGACAGTGGTGTGCATGTTAGCCCTGTAGGAATCTTATGTGAATTAGACACAACACTCCCGGAACAATTGCGACTACGTGGTAACGCATGAATTCACTATAATTAATAACCTAAAGTATTGTACTGTTTAAGTGAGATAACATGTCGCCGATATTTCGACTTAGTTTTCTTTTTAGAGCGACAATTTCAAGTGTTTCGTGTTGTGGTCATGTAGTATACAATTTTAAATATAGATACATATTAATTCTTCTAGTACATCCAAGCGAAACGACTGCCCTGGTTGTTAACGTCCTGGCAACGGTATTCGTCGATGATGCTCCAGGTGTTGTGGCGATAGAACAGACATTTCGTACCAGAGGAGCACTGGCAGCTGTAAATCAGAAATGTTTGTTTCATGACATCAATTATTAAAAAAAAAAAAGAATTCGTTTGAACTTTAGGATTGAACAACGTAGAATGCACCATGGTATATAGTATTGCAAACGCGGACAAAGTGGTGGTCTTTCTGTTATAATATTTTTTTTTTTACAATGAGCGTTACAGTAAGCGTTCCAACACATTCTTGGGCTTCCTGTCTGAAAAATTCTGAATGTCTAAGAAACTTTTTAAAATATTTTTTACTTCACGTTTTTATCATTGTGGGTTATTATTATTATTTTTTATTTTATAAAACCTTTTCGAAGAAATATATGCGCTGCGCCCTCTGGAGGCTTATAGCGCAAACATATCTAAAAAACAATAATTTTAAATTAGATATGAATTAATTACAATCTTGATTCACAATGCAATGTTTTACGTTCTAGACCTAGGTACTTGAATGTTACTCGTTTTAGGTATTGCATTTGGGAAAACATGTTTGGTGGTGATTATGTATTCACGACAAATTCGTTTTGTGATTTCTGTGTTAAAGGTACTGCAGTACGTTATAACAACACTTATAACATTTAGTACAATCTAGGTCTCTGAAACAAAATTCTATAGATTATAGAGCTTCGGTCTATATGATGGACCGTATCTACAGGATATTTCTTTTAAATTGACGGTTCAATTTCCAGCTCAGGCAAGTGGCTTTCCAAAGCAGAATGATTTCCATGCAGAATTTCGTACCTTTATAAATAAAATAAGGTTAGCTATTTTGAATATTTACAGGACTTTTCTTCCAGGGCGGGTTCATTTGAACATATTAGAGGTCAATTCAACCTCAAAATAAGTAGATTGTTTAGATTTTTTAATTTTAATGGTACGATGACAATGTGACGATTTGTCACTAAAAAACTGAGAAATTTAATTAAGATTATGACGTTTAAAATATGTGATGATGGGCACCTTTACATGTTGGGTTATATGTATTTAGTTTATATTAATTGTGTGCATTTACTAAAACTTCTAAGGAAATTTGACACTATAATTGTCGTACACTCTAATTTCTATCATAAGGTATTGTTTCTAATGTTTGTGATTTGGTTGCTTACTAATCATTCGTCAGGTTGCTCTCCCTGTAATTGTTTCGAGGGTCGAGCAGGTGATAAATGGTCCAGGCGCACGGAGTCTGCGGCTGACAGTATATCGGTCCGGAGCCTTCTTCCGAAGCCCTCTAATTAATAGAAAATTTTAAGTTTTTGATTAAATGGTTTTGATGACTTTTTGAAAATAAAAATATTTGATAATTAATAATAAATAATAATATTTATTTATTTCTACGTTAGTCAGAAGTTCTAATTTGATAGTTTCTTTACTTATTATGTAGATGTCGATAATATATTTAGTAGTACCTCAATTTCCTCATACTCGAGACACTTTAGTCATATATCCTTGCTTTAATATAATAGGTAATAATATATTTAGTAGTACCTCAATTTCCTCATACTCGAGACACTTTAGTCATATATCCTTGCTTTAATAATTAATTAAAAGTTTTCTTAGTTCAAAAATTAGAACAACTTAATATAAATATACTAATTTCATAATCACAACCATAACTGATTTTGCTGTCGATTCATACATTCCAATATAATAAGAATATGTTGCGTTATATTAATATATATCTAAAATTGTTCATTCTTAAGCAAAAACGATTCTATGTTTCTTAATCATATAATAAATAGCTTTTGTTTATATGTAAAATATTATTTAAATAAAGCATTAAATATCCTCATACCTTCGATCGTGGCAACGGTTCAACAAACAATATCAATCCTAATAATAGAATCAAACAAATAGTAATCTTCATTTTTTTTCCTTATAGGTTACTTATCCAAAATATAATTCAATTTTTAAACTTATTACTTCTCAATAATAAAAAAATATGAAAGGGCTAATCCCTTGCGCAAGATGTAGTGCGCGTCCCTAGACGAATGTAATGTTATTGTATAAGAAAACGGTCAGAGCGGGGATAAAGGGACAGCGTAACGCGGTGGGGATAGTTGATAGTGTGATAACACATAAATAAACATATCATTAAGAAATCCCGTCCTATATTCAGGACAAGATATTTGTATTAATAAACTACACGGCCCGACCCAATTTTCGCTGACGTTACATCAGTGTTGTACCAATAATAACTTCTGTACTTGCGTGTGCTATCGCGGGAAATAATATTTTAGGGATATTGTACTTCAGTGTAATATACACAATTATTGAATGGTGGTGCCAGTAACAATCCAGCAAACTTTTTTGGTTAAAATTATGTCGATAGCAACTATTTTAAATGATTGAAATTACATAAATGGGGAAAAAAACAAGAGTCGAGTCCGTCATTTGCACCTGATTTCAGTACCTAACTTTAACTAAAAAGTAGCGGCATAGCTCTTTTTTTTTGACATCGATCGAACATCACTAGACCTGTTGTCTGGTTTAAATGTACTAGCTTCTAAAAATTACTTATACAGGTCATATTATACATGTACCGTCATCTAGAGTAGATATATGAAAGGAAAAATGTCTATAAAAGTGTTATCGATTATACAATTTAATTCTATCAATTATGGCGGCAAAAACATTTTGTACAGTAAAATAAGCAAACAAATTTCGAACTCCTGATTGCAATTTTTCGTGCAACATGATCGTTTTGTTTTTAAAAATGCTGATGGTTTAAAACAAACAAATATGCGAGTATGTAGGACATGCGACTTACAGTTTCAAGGTTAGTATAAAAAGTGTTTTTACTATATAGTCGCATATCCTGGTCTTTTTGTGGAGTCTGGTGAATCGTATCAGTTCATCGCGGTTCACCAGTTCACCAGCACAGCGGTGAAAATACGCTAATAAAAAAATATTTTTTTTTGTAACAAAAGTTTTTTTTAATGGTTTCAGTTTTATAATCCGAATACATGGTTGCTTACAAAAACCTGGCAGCAAGATTAAAAAGTTTTGAAGTATTTTTTTTTTGTACAAATACTTTATATTTATTAAAATATTTTTGTATTTTTCATACCAAGTTCTTTCATTCGATAAGTAACTTAAATGACAATTTTTTTTTATTTTGTAAATTTGTCCCCCAGAATTAACCCCCAAAAACAGTATTAAATTTTTTACGCTATATATGCCTGTGATTGGGTCACCGAACTCTATTAATGTACTTACCAAGTTTCAACTTTTTTCGTCTAGTAGATTCGAAAAAAAAAATAGGCTCTAACAAGCAGACAGACAGACACCAGAGTGATCTTATAAAGGTTCTTTATGATCTGCAACAATGTGGTTTAACTGAAACACTTTTTGCTACATTTTTAACGTCGATAACTTAAACTGTGATCTTACCTAACCAAAATTAAATGTTCTCCATAATGTATCAATATATTTACATAGTATTTTGAATTTGTAGTTATTTTAAGTTTTTTAATTAGATTTTAATTTAGAGCATCTTATTTAATAATTTAATGTTTTTTTAATACATAACAGACAAGTATCTTATAAATTAAACCAATTAATAAATGTAATATTATGAATGCGTGACGTCATTTACTAATATGAATAAACAAATTACCGTTTTCTTTCTCTAGAAGTCAATAAAAAATCTAACACCAAGCCTAAAACGAGGTCACATATCAGTAAGTCATAACATAGTCTATATAACAGTACACAATGTGCATTGTGATTTCGGCTGTCTGTTATTGCGTGTCCCTAAGGCACTTTCACACCGACTGCCACGAAATGATTGATGTATTCCAATTAGGGCAATTGTACCCTATTTGTAGGTATGGACCTTCGGGTGCTGCTGCACTCGTAAATCGTAACTCACCGCGTTACGCGTCGATCGAGACGTTAGGATTTTAGCACGGTCAATATAAAAATTATTATTTGATTTTTGATTTATATTTCCATGTGATTTATACATAGCAGAAACTAAATTAACAGCAGAGTCAAGGAATTTGTAACGTTTTATTAATTTTTTTTTCTATACTTATGCCAGTAATCATGCGTTGTTCGACCTATCAATTTTGGATGGACTTCGTATCGAAATATGTACTTACAATGAATATTTAATTATAAATTAATTATTATTAATGTACTAATGCTAAAGTTTCCAATTATAGAGGAATATGTCTATGAGATACCTGTAAGACTTAATAATATCTCTCGAAGTTCGTAATAGGTAACATCTCATATCTTGTCCTTAATTCGACAAGCTCGATCTTTCAGTTACTATTGTTGTTATAATAAATAATCTACAGATTTTGCGCTTCTCGCATCGAAAATAAACATCAAAAATAAAAAGTTATGACACACTTTTGTCAAAAAATGTCATGTAGTTTTTCGAAAACAGTAATGGATTTTTTTTTTAGTTTCAAAAATTTGGTACTATACGATGCCCCGCGAGCTCCTGCATCTTTTGACACTATTGCCTTTCGTCTACCTTTATAACTTTCTGAAATATAGCCGAATCTAACTGTTCGGGGTAACTGATCTGATAATCATTCAATGAAAAGGATACCTGCCCAACACACAATTTTCGATCGATTGCAAAATTTCTTTTTCCAAACGTAGACAATCTATCTGCCTTGGAAGCTTTTTTTCATTTTTTAGATATTGGCTTTCATTATCGAAATTATCAACTTTTTGTCCGAAAAATCGGGAAATACCGTCTTTTTTTTCACCATTTTCAATTTTCCGAAAAAAACTACAGACCGATTTTAGAAATGACTCCACTGTCTTTCATCTATCATCATAAATCTATACTAATATTATAAAGCTGAAGAGTTTGTTTGTTTGTTTGTTTGTTTGTTTGTTTGTTTGTTTGTTTGTTTGTTTGTTTGTTTGTTTGTTTGTTTGTTTGAACGCGCAAATCTCAGGAACTACTGGTTAAAATTGAAAAATTATAGTTGTGTTGGATAGTCCATTTATCGAGGAAGGCTATAGGCTATACTACATCACGCTACGATCAATAGGAGTGGAGCATCAATGAAAAATGTTGCAAAAACGGGAAAAATTATTCCTTTTGAGAGCTTCCGTCGCACGCGCTGCGTAAACGGTTGCTGTTAACCAGAAATCATGTATTACGGAATTGTTCCCCTTTGAAAGTTCTAACCAAAAGTACGCGACAGCATATGTATATCTTTTAAGGTTAGCTTACTATAACCTTTTTTATGACAATCGAGTTTGTTCTAACATAATGTACTATTTGCGAAGATGTTTTTTAAACGTGATATTAATCCTTATCAAATTAAATACGTTAGTTGTCTTAAGCATTTCATGCATATTATAATTGCCCTTTACACCACACAATTTAAATTAATATCTTAGCAGTTTTTATCGAAATATGTAAACTATAGCGGGAGAAAATAAATTCGATGTCTGCCTCTGTTCGTTAACTTTTTACTTTCAAACCACGCAATAGACTTTCATACGGTTTTCAGTATTATCTTATTATCTTATAATCTATTAATCTATATAATAGAAATACTTATTATAAAGCTGAAGAGTTTGTTTGTTTGTTTGTTTGTTTGTTTGTTTGTTTGTTTGTTTGTTTGTTTGTTTGTTTGTTTGTTTGTTTGTTTGTTTGTTTGTTTGTTTGGAGCGCTAATCTCTGAAACTACCAGTCGGATTTTAAAAATTCTTTTTGCCTTTGATAGCCTGAATCTAGCGGAGGGTTATAGGCTATATATATGAAAACGAACTGTCTGTCTATTCGAGCAAATAGGTTACGGCCAAAACAGCTTAACCGATTTTGATGAAACTTTACACATATGGAAAGGATGTAGTCAAAAGTGACATACAGAACTTTTTGTATGTCTCTCTGTACGTCCATCTGTCTAAGCCGATTTTAATGAAACATCACAAGTATGAAAAGAAGGTCGTCAAAACTAACAAATGTTACTTTTTATCCGTCCGTCTATCTGTACGTTTATGTGTCTATTCAATTTAATTTTATCTATTCAAGCTAATTTCCAATATGGCTGAACAAATTTTAATTAAACTTTGCAGACGTGAAAGAAGGTTGTCAAGAGTGTCATAAGCAACTTTTTGTGTTTGTTTGTCTGTCTATCTGTCTGTCGTTTGTCCACACTGATCTGTCAACTACTACAGCCAAAACTACTAAGTCTAGGAAGCTTAAATTTGGAACATAGGTTTATTTTATAACGTGAGCATTAAGTTAAGAAAGGCTTTTTTAGAAATTTCAAACTTAAGGATGGGAATGGAAGGACTCAAATAATGACGTGATTCAGGGTTTTTAGATTTCCACATTTTAAGGGTGGGAAACGGGAGATGAAAAATTGTATCAGTTTTTTTAAAGGGTGGAAGGGGAATGAAGATTGAAAGTTTGAATGGGTGTAACCAAAATTTGTTCCAGCAAAAAGTACGTATAAACAATCTCGAACATTAATAGTACCTATAACACAAATCCGTAGTCTACGCAAGCGAAGCTGCGGGCGGTCGCTAGTTTCAGAAATATAGCCGAATCACACTCCCCCACGAAAACAATCTGATAAACATTTTCAATGCTGAAAATCTCATTCTCAGGATGTTTTTGAATTTAACAACAATATTATGCGTTTCTATGGCGACTATTGTGCACTAGATCAGTCTACGAACACTACGATAGCTACGATGATACCAAAAGTTCATATCTGTGTGCTGTCTACGGGTTATTTACATCCCAATTTTTTTTTGTTTTTCTTAAATTGTAATGTAAAATACAGTTATTTATTTATTTATTTCACTCTCTATAAAAGACCACATTTTTATATTTTACGTTTAACTATTATTTAGTGTGATTTTTAAATTATTTTTTCTTTATTCATTATTTTTATTTATTACTCTTTAAGAGAT